>KZ613485.1:612516-733489 GCA_002865625.1 Hyaloscypha hepaticicola
ATTAATTTAATTTGTGGTTATTAAGTTATTAAAAAAGTAAGAATCGCGAAATCGTGTTTTACAATTGCGCGTGTTTTACAGTGGGATCTCGGTTAATCCCCGTCACTTTATGCCGTAATCTGCGTACATCCTCATAGCATACACTGCACCCAAATTGCGCATGCGCATCCTCTATTACCTCACCGACTCAAACAGAAGTAGAAGCCGTAGAGTCCTTTGCGTTGATTACTATTCACTGCGGTATAAAACGTAACGCAGTCTGGTAGATCAAGAAAAATAGCCGCATTCAAATGAAGGATAAATCATTGCGCCCGCTCCGAGACCCGCACAAACATATCCTTCTGCAAATGGATGCCATTACATCTCGTCTTCATTGGAGTAATAGGATTAAGGATCGCGAAGTCGAAGTTTCGCAACAACTAAACACCAGTTAGTATCATGAACTTCACAAACAGAGAGCCTCAACGTACCTGAACATAAACTTTATTGAGCTCCACGAATGCAACGGACTTTCCAAGACATCCATATCTTCCCGAGCCAAAGACAAGCTCCTGCGATCTCTCCATCTTCTGCAACGTCTCCCCAGTCGCCTCCAGCCATCGCTCCGGACGAAACATATCGACATCTTCTCCATATGTACCAGTACGACGCTGCACTCCCCACGCCGAATATGCGATTTCAGTGTTACCCGGAATAAATACCCCTTTGAAATGATCGCCTTCAGGTGGAGCCATTTTCGTCATAAGGCCAGTCAGCGGAGGCCAGATCCGAAGACCCTCCTTGATGCAAGCTTGCAGATATGGTAGCGCTCTTGCTTCAGCGTCGCGGATTACCGGGCTCGAGATGCGACCCTCTTTCAAAGCCAGAGCAATCTCATCGTTCAGTTTCTGGTAGACGGAGGGATTCGTAATGATATGTAGGAACGTGCTTCGCATTGCTGTGGCGGTAGAATCTGCGCCTGCCATACTAAAAGAAACAAGTCAATATCTGGTAAACTCGAGACGAGCCCAACGTACATCTGAAGTAAACTCTCGGATTCGCATTCTTGTTGTGTGAGGCCGTGGCGAACGAATGACCCCAGCATGTCATCGCGTTCGATTTTCTTCTCTCCAAAGCGCTGGGCGACGACTTTTTGAGCAACACTGTCCACGGTAA
Source organism: Hyaloscypha hepaticicola (assembly GCA_002865625.1). NCBI lineage: Eukaryota > Fungi > Ascomycota > Leotiomycetes > Helotiales > Hyaloscyphaceae > Hyaloscypha > Hyaloscypha hepaticicola. The sequence goes on from KZ613485.1 coordinate 613,672, forward strand.
ATCAGCATTTGCTGACAAGAAGTAGTCTTTCACTGACCCAATGACGGCACCCATTCCAGTTCTATCCTTTGCTGTGGGCGCTGCCAGTGCTTGAACTAGTCTGCTGCCCATCAAGTAATTGATTGTCGGATGGTTTGTCTGTAGCTCTAGCACCGGCATGAAAGCTCGAATTGTCTTGATGTAATCATGAACATCCTCATCTCCCGCAAGATATCCAAAAGGAGCCCCAAATGCTACATCAGTGAGAACATCCATGGTAAAGTATTGTGATATTTGTGCGAAATCAAGTGTGCGTAGAACGGTCTTGGAGGAGATATATTTCTTTCGGATGAGGCCAACTAAGTCTTCGCATCGGTCATCCACAGACTGCTCCAATCCTGGATTCTCTTTGCCGGAGTACTTTTAGTCCCTAAGTCAGCATGGAAAACAATAAACGTTAAAATGATTTGACTTACACCGGAAGCCATTTTCGCACGGAGTGCATTGTGTCGTTTGTCATTTCTTTCCGAGATAACATTGTTGACTCTCGGGTCGAGTCTCATGCCATCGTACCATGCTGCTCTTGAGTAAGTAGATCTCGCACCACTCATATGGCGAAGTAAATCGGCATCGTTGGTGACCAGAATATTTGGCCCGATGCGAGCGAGGGGCCCTACACACAGAATTTTGGTCAGAGTTGGACGTTCAATACAAACAGTGATGAAAGTTAAGACCTTACCATGTTCCTTCAAGATCTCGGCTGTCCTCTCGTTAAGTTCTCCTCGAAGAGTAGATGAGAATATCCATATATTAGAGAAGCCAGCAATAGTCGGGCCTTTGAATTGTCGCAGCCGAAGATATGAACAGATTGTGTTAATTATGTACCAGGTAAGACCTAGCCCTAGCAGTATGGGTACAGCACTGATAGCAAACTCGCTTGTCTTACCCATACTGGCTCGGGTTCTTGTAACACAGTTACACAAATCGTTCCTTTGGTGATCTTAGAAATGTCACACAGATTGCGAAGAGGAAGGATGGTGGGACACGAGAGATTGGGAACGAGGGGTAGACTAGCTGTGGGTGGGATTTGCTCCCACGTTGCTGGGGACATCAGGCTTGGCCCGGTTGGATCCAGATTGACAGTGGGAGCAGCGAACCATGGCCCCTTGGCTGTTCTTGTTCCTCTCAATCACACTGCATTGGAGAAACTGGATTTGCCAATCGTGGAGGCCAAGTGACACAAGGGTCATCCTTTCCCCACTCCACGTGGAAGGCTGAAGCCGCTGAAGAAGTCAACGGGCCAATCGGAACAGGTCCGGTACGGACGGATGTTCAGATTGATTGCCAGAACGGGTGCCGGCTACCGCTCTTATGCATGCCGAGGTTAGCCTGCAGCCGGAACACCAAATCCGGAAGACGAGACGAGCCGTTGAGCCTAATCCCGTCTAGCGCTGCTGCCTCGTAGCCGGCAGTTCGAATCGTCCATACTTCTATCTCTCTTCCATTTCACTCATTCCTAGTTCCTAGAAAGGATTAGAATTCAATTTCACTTTTAGGTGCCAATTCTAGAATAAACTCTAGATTGCTTTCGAAATGGTTGCACATGTGCAACCTCTGGCAGATGATGTATGTCCCTCTACTCCCATATAATTCAGTGCTCATAATAATCCGGACCTTCTTTAGCCCGAGTTTGAGGAGGAGGGATTCCAAGATGATGAGTGAGGAAGCCCATTTTCCAGCGAATATGCCATTGATTTTCAACTTATATAGTATATTATCGACTGCTTCTCTTTCGTCTAGCATATTAGCGTACGAAGTAGAACACGGAAGGTCCTACCACGCCGTAAGATAAATCCTCACCCGATTTCTTTTACTGAATATTAAAACGATTTCTCGTAGTACAATGCAGGAAGTTAGTCACTTTCCCCTCATGAACTTGATAGTGTACTGAGACCACATCCAGAATATGTTCTCCCGAATGACGAGGTTAGTCCCCCTATATCAGTGTTATGTATTGTTCTAAAACAATGAAATCTCTAGGAAGAAAAAGATAGGTATGATTAAGCTGAATTGATGTAACTTTGCTCGCACCACTTAATACGTTGTGTTAGAATGGATATCCAATATCATGCATTGCGAATTCTTTTCGAGGAAAAACTCTTCTACGCACCAATTGACAAAAATCCGCAATGTATACTGGACATTGGGACAGGCACCGGTGAGTCTCCGAGACAAGTTGTTGGTAGTTCGTTCACTAAAGATTTCCATAGGTATATGGGTTATGGACGTGGGTGAGCAGGAGATCACATCTAATAATGAGACGTACCTACTGTTGCTGAACTTGATGATCAGGTGATGAATATCCTAGTGCTAAAGGTAAGAGCCCTTCCCGCCCTCATAAGACCGTATTTAACACAGGAGCTAGTAATCGGAACGGATTTGAGTCCGATACAGCCGCAATAGTTAGTTATCTCAATTTCACCTCACATTCTCTCAAGGTCTGGCAATATGTGACAGTGGCTAACGAGAACAGCGTTCCCCCAAATGTTCAAGTGTGTTGACCCACCATTGACCCCTTAGCCATCTCTCTGACAATTATTGATAGTTTGAGATTCATGACTGCACCGAATATCCTTGGACGTTTAACGACAACTCCATGGACTTCATCCATACTCGCATCACAAACGGGTTTGCAGTTAGAGACTGGAAAGCTTTCTTTCAAGAGGCCTACAAGTAAGTGTCTCCTTACACTGCTGCTCTAATTTTGCGAATGAATATCACAGGGCACTCAAACCCGGTGGATGGATAGAAGATCAAGAATTCGACCTCATGGCCTTCTCAGACGACAATACCTTGCCCAGCGATAGCGCAGTGGTAAAATGGTGCACGCTGATGAACGAAGGTGGTTTAAAGGCAGGATTCGACCTCCGTCTCACAAGTGAAAAAATCAGGTGTGCAATGGAAGAGGCTGGCTTCAAAGAGATCACGGTGCTGGATCTCAAGCTTCCCATTGGAGTGTGGCCTGCCGATCCACGGCTTCGAGAGGCTGGAAAGTACGGCTTGGGAGCCATGCTTTATGGGCTGCAAGGCATTTCTTTGGCGATTTTCACGCGATTCTTGGGCTGGCAGGTGGATGAGATGGAGGTTTTGCTAGCGCAGGTGAGAAATGAGTGGAGACGAAGGAGGGTCCATTCATACTGGCCTATGTAAGGAGCTACCCCCCCCTTGAGCACTTTTGACTAATAATACGTTTGTAAAGCTTTGTCGTCTACGGGAGAAAACCTCTTCCGGAATGACGAGACGGCGGAATGGTCGAGGAAGCTAGAAGGCGATGGCTATTTTGATTTTGGAATTGTTCCTTTCAAACTCTCAAGATTTAGAAATCAATCTAAACACATAACCAGTGATACGCACTATCGCTGCTACAATTAAAAGTCTCATTATTCAGCTCTCTCGTGTGTCCTGTAGTCTGCGTTTTGGGTCTGTCACTCGTACGGCACTACCTTATTACAACTAGGTCACAACCCCCTTAGAACTAAATCCCAAATCCCAAGTCTCAAATCGTAGAATCTCAAATCGTAGAATCTCAAATCGTAGAATCTAACTTGCCTGCCTATTAAGAATAACTTAACTTACCTTACCCACGCTAAGCAAGATCCTTGACAATTTTCCCGTAATCTTCGTCACTCATCTTCCCTTCTCCTCTCCTCTCCTCCCCTCTCTCAGTATCGTCCTTCCTCTCCCTCGTTATGTCTCTCGATACGTGTAAATGTCCCTTAAAATTCAAATGAAGGAATGAAGAGATAAAGAAGGAGAGAGAAGGGGACAGAAGAACAAAGAAGGGGGAGTAGATCGCGCGACGCTAATAAATCGGAGCTAATCTCTCAAGTAGAACACGCCACACATGTTAGTCTCCTGAACTACCGTATCCTCGCTCCTGCCTTCTTCTCTTCCTCACTTATTTTTTACGTACTTGAGAGAGAGAGCGCGTACGAGAGGAGTGAGAGTGAAAGGGGGTGAGAGTGAGAAGAGGACGGGAGTGAGAAGGCGGGGCAGGGGAGTAAGTACGTGAGACCGGTGAGCCAAAAAGAGGAGGAGGTAGAGAGAGGGGGGAAGAGGAGTATGATATGAGAGGAAGAATCGTGGACGAGAGGAGGGGTGGAGGGAGAGAAGTAACAAGACAAGAAGAATACTTGAGTATAATATAAGAAAAGCTGGACTTTGAGATTTCCTCTTTGTGATTTTGTCTCAAGTAGAGTTCTGATCTAGTTGTAATTGCGTGCTGCCGTACTCGGGAAATCCGACCAAACCAGCTGCTCCAAGAAGCCAAAAATATCAGCCTTCGTCTTCCAAGATCGAAACATGAAATTCCGAAGTCTTAGCTAGTGCAGCGATGGAGCGATAGCTAAATTGCGAAGGATTCAATATGCAGTTGTGCGACTTCGTGGCGGAGTTATTTACGGAGCGAAAATTAAGCGAGCCCCTTTTTGCGCTCGTGTAACGTGAATTGTGTTTGTACAACCCAATGGTGCAACGCATACTAGAACATCGTCTGAAAATAGTTTTTGATTTTGGTTTTTTCGCTTCTAGAGTTAAGGCTTGAGGCTGAAGAAAAGGGATACTGTATATCAGTGGCGGTTTTGTTCGGAGATGAGGTTGGCGTTCGTGGAATACAAGTGATCCTACACTGCAATCTGCCCGAGAAAGATAGGAAACATGAACGAAAAGGCTTTGCAATTGCCCCGAGGTTTGTGAGTAAAATAACATGTTTTAATCAACTGTACGCCTGAGAAATAAGACGGGAAAATATATAAACACCCAGGAGAAGCGTCTTATCCAATGCAACAGCTTTCATTACCCATCCTTGTCTTTTTTCTTTATCCTTTATCCACTCCTTCACATACAATTTGCTTCAATTATTGGTGATTTGGCATTCTTACTTTGAATCTCAAACAAGTTCTCGTTCTTTGACCTCAATTCAACTCAAGTCCAACATGAGGCGATCAAGCCTCCTCCTCGCCTTGGCAGGAATGGTAATTGATCCTGCTTGGTCACAGAATACCAAAACAGTCACAATTACGAAGACCGAGACCATCACGGTGACAAAGCTCCAGACGGTTGCAGGGCAAACTACTACAGTGTCAGGTGGGCCAGTCACTATCCAGCCAGTAGTTACTGCTACCACTTTCAAGACCATTACCCAGACGAAATCTCAGATTGAAGTCAAGACAATTACCGTTATGCCTTCGAATGTTGGAAGTTCCCAACCACCGTCAACTCAATCAGGCCAAGGAACCTCGCCAAACTGGAACAATATCATAAGCAGCATTCTCTCAATCATCAACAGCATTGCACACAAGACGACAAGTCCACATATTGTCCCAAAGCCTACGTTACCTCCGATAGTGACAAGACCACCGGTCAAAACGTCCCTTAAATTGCCGACTCCACCAGCATCGAAGGCTACACCTCCAAGCAATGGTGGGAAGGGCGGTTCAAACCCTGGCTCAAAGAAGACGCACAGTAGTTCAGCTTCTGCCTCCGCTTCTGCGTCAGCATCTGGAAGTGATACTACTACTAGCTCTGCGGCCTCGTCGACCGCAGCTCAATCAACGACTGTTACCTCATCATCAGGCGCTGCCTCCTCAACCGTCGCTGTGTCATCAGGAGCTGCCTCCTCGACGAGTGTAGGGTTTTCTTCCGGGGCCTCCTCAACAGCAGCGTTTTCATCTGGAGCGGCGTCATCAACAGGAGTGGCCTCTCCGTCCGGTGCTGTTTCATCCATTGCAGCAATTTCCTCAGAAATTGCTCCGTCGACAGCAGCTGCATCTTCAGGAGCTGCCTTGCCGACGACCGCTGCGTCACCAAGCCAGCAGGGTGCTCAAACCACACAACCTGCTCAGTTCAGCCAGCAAGCAACTCAAAGTAACCAAGTCGCTCAACCAAGCCAAGATGGTATCCAGACAACACAAGTCGCACAATCAACTCAGGAAGTAGCTCAACCTACACAAGTAGCTCAATCAAGTCAACCAGGAGCTCAAGGAAGTGACACCGCCCCTACATCTGCTCTTCAAAAGGATTCGATACCTACAGACCCAGCACCTGTTCCAACAGATGCACCAATTCCTAATGATATTCCCGCGCCGACTGATGTGCCGGTTGTCACTGATGCCCCCGTTTTCACAGATGCTCCAACTCCCACCGATGCTCCTAGTCCTGATCCTGGAAGTGACCCTGGAAGCACGGATCCAGGAAGCAGTGATCCTGGAAGCAGTGACCCAGGAAGCAGTGATCCGGGAAGTGGTGATGTGGGAGGTGGGGACTTTGGAGGTGAAGACTTTGGAGGCGGAGACTTTGGTGACTTCCGTCGCCGTCGAAGCCTAAATCACCGTGGAAAAATACAGTTGCTTGGAGGTGGGGATACCATCTACCAGAATCATGTCTAAAACGAGCGGAAGCGGCTGGGTGAATTCTGAGTGAGATTTGTGAAAACCTTGAGTATTTTGATATGAAATGGGGTGATTTTTGAAATTGATATACTTCCTTTGTCTTATTTTAGAATGGTGGATGTGTAGTTCTTTTCTCGGGGTAAGCCCTGCCGGATGTCAGACCTATTCATTAAGTTCCAATTTCTATTCATCTTCGAATCGTTCTGTTAGGATTATTTTCTCAGTTCCCAATTCATTTTCAAGGGAGAGACAATTCTTTTAAATCTGAAACCACCCTCATCAAGATATCTTATTGTACACCAGTTTCTTGAAATGGTTGTCGAATTCGTGATGAGATATGCGTTGCTCAGCAGTATGGAATGCAAGGATATAAAAAATTACTGGGCGGCAAAATGCCATGATTTGGATGGGCAGGAAGCCTTGGCAGCATTGATTTAAGATACAAGAAACTATACAGGATCAGCGTACACAGTATTTCTGAGGGTGGCGAGATGCTTCTAGGATTGGCTTGGTCGAGGGTTCAAGACTTAGCCCGAAAACTTAATTTTGGGACACTGAGCAGGAAAACCTAACATTTATACTTATCATGTTGGCTCCACTTGGGTCAGATGTAAGGAATCTGCCTCCTGGCGTATCCGAAGGTGGAACGTGAAAAGAGTTGTTATTGTTCAGCAGTAATGTTTGCTATTTACATGAACTGCTTAGAGGATACATGAGCTGTCTATATATAATCTGGATATTCAAAGGTTTAAACCTTTTAATATAGGAGCTACAAAAGTGATAAAATATTAAGATTGACAATAATTGTCCCCCCTCTTCCTTCCTCTTTTAGCGGATCACAGTTAGGAGATCGGATACTATATAAGATCGGCAAAGACTCAGCTTGCTCCTTCCTCTTTTAGTGGATCACAAACCCACAAGCCCCACTAGTAAGGAGATCCGACGTTATAAAAGATCGGCGAAGACCCAACTTCCTTTCCTTGCTTTCATCGCGGTCGGTTATCGAGCAAACATGGGGGGCGCCTGGAGCGCGGGTGGGTTTGCTCGCGGGTGGGTCTCCTTTAGTACAGTGAGGCAATTATTACTATTGTGAATGTTAAGTAGGCGCGTAATACCAGAAGTGAGAGGCACACATGTTCTTTTAGATCAAAGAGAAATGGACTGACAGTAAAATGAGCACCGACAGCAAAGACCAGCCACGCTCCTTCCTCTTTCAGGAGATCATAAACACAAAGTGCACATAGCTAGGAGATCCCATAGTATAAAAGTTCAAGCAAATTATAGGTGAAATCAGAAAGAGACTAGAGTAATCTCACGCGACAATAAACAGATGAGCACAACAAAAGGAACTTTTGACAGAGTATATGGTTTTTATGTAGACAAGAAGACGTGAATCTACTTTTCTTTAGTAGGAGATTGCCAAAACTCAATCGAGCTTACCAGAGAACAAAAAGGTCAAAACAGTAAGAGAACTCTAGGAAAGAAGTCAGTAATCACTCGATCACTCACTATCAATCAGCATCTGCAACATCTGGAACAACTCCTGCGCCAAAGCTCCTACCGCGTCCCGGCCAGGGAACTTATCCGGATGCCATCTCACTTTCTCTTTCTTCAACCGCGCTGTGTCATACACACCACTGCCCATCAAAAACTCCTTCAACTGATGATTGCAAAAGCCTAATCTCTCTCCCTTCACACACTTCGCCCCTTTCTCCTTACATTTCTTCAGTCCTTGCGGTCTTGGGAAATTGTCTACGGAAGAGAGAGGGGCAGCGATGAAGGCATCGCAGGCTGAAGACCATTGATCGTAGCGCTGCTTGGGATCGAGAGCTGCTTCGAGTGCCTGAGCTCGCTTGGCGGCTTTTTCGGAGGCGTTGAGATGTGCTCGCTCTTTTTCACGGGGACTGTTCCAGGGGTCTCGCTTGAAGCGGTCAAATGCCCGAGAGTTGGGTTCTCCTTTGGATTCTTCTTCGGCTTGGGAATCCTCGCTTTCAGAGGTTTGTTTGTTTTGAGGGTCCTCATTTAGACTCGTCGTCCGCATCCGAGGGATCTAGAAACTCTGGCTTGGGTTGTTTCAGGTGCCTGCCACGAGCTATCGCTTTCCGAGCTTTGGCCTTTCCCGCTGTGGGCTTGTTGCCTTTGGGTTTGGCCTTGCGGGGCGTCGCTTTGATTCTTTTTTTCATCTTGAAAGCTTAAACTGCAAAGATTTGATGAATGGATTCAAATGGAGTGAAGTAGCAGTAGCAAAAATGCGAAGACGGAAATATATTTATAGATGGGCAGAATTCCATTGTGCAGCCAGATTGTTCTGCTGAGACAAACAGTGGGGAATTGCATTGTTTGGAACTTGAATTGGCACGATTGTGAAAGAGATCTCTGGCAGGAGGATTGAACATTGTGAAACAAAGAAACGATCTGTCTTGCAGGTAGCTGCTGTTGCAACTTGAACCTCCTGTTCTCAATTATTCTTTGGTTTGATTGTCTAAGGAGATTTCTTCAATGGAATGGAGACATCTGAGTGAGAAGCGCAACAGCCGGGACAGAGAAAAAGAGGTATACCACGCACGGTGCAGAACACTTGATTGCCTTGACTATGAAGATCAGTAGTGGGTCGGGAGTGCTCGCTGGAGCCTTTGAAAATAGGACATATGATCGGCTGGCTACCTAGACCAGAAGATGAGAACTTTCCATTTCGACGCCTAAGTACTTTACAATACCTCGAGCACTATCCTTTTGTACAATTAGCCTTCTATCCATCTATATTCTTCGATATTACTCCTCAAATCATACAGTTCTCTTATCCGCCTCGCTTCTCCTTCCATTTACTTCATCTTCCTTGATTTCAATAATATCGCCCACCCTCCTATACATCCCATCGGCATAACACAGCCCACTCCTCTCTTCTCCACCTTCCTTCTGCTTTTCCCCTTCACCATCCAAAACCTCGACTACCCTCGCAACAACCAACATATGATCCCCCACATTCACGAACCCCGGTAACTTCCCCCTCCGAGTGGGCACCTCACACCTCAGAACTCTGCTCACGCCCCCACCCCTCAATAACGGCAACACCAGCTTAGGCGCATCAAACTTAGCCTTGGGAAGTTCGAAACCCACCTGCCCAATCTCCAGGCCCTTAAAACCCTCAAGCAAAACTTTTCGCGCCTCTTTACTTCCCCTCGTAAAAGCATCCGCAATCCTCGCCCCCGTCTTATTCGCCTCTAAGATATGAACCAGAAACTGCCCCGTACGTTCGAGTGTTGCTAATGTCTGACTTGGAAGTTTGACGTTGAAGGATATCATTGGGACCGGGCTAAGGGTTATGGTGGTGAAGGAGGAGATTGTCATGCCGTGCACGTCGTCCGGTGTGGTGGGTTTGACCGTTTTGGGGCGCCTGGGGGAGAGGAGGGGATTAACCAGTCGGATTTCCGAGGTGGTGATTACGACAACGGAGTGCGGGAGGGTGCGCATTAGGAGGCGGACGCTGGTGGATAGTGATGATTCCGCGCGTGAGCTTAAATCTTCTTCTGAGGGAGAGGCGGAGGTTTGGGGGGCCGAGAGAGGCTCGATCAGTGGCTTTGGGACGCTGTGTTCGGTGGTGTTCTTCCCAGATGATTTTCGAGAAGACGATGTATGGAGTGATCGATGGGCATCTGCATGGAGTGTTAGAATTGCTATTATTTCCAATTGGAGTTGCGAACCTCTTGAAGCTTGACAACCAACTTCAGACCATCGCCAGAACACCTCGAAGAATGCCCCGGCTCTTGTCATCTCCGGTCTTCTTCTCCCATATAAACAATTGGCAACCAATTGCCCTCCATTTCGACGAATCATTGATTCACAGTTGTCGTGGGGCCTCCAATACCCGTTAGTGTTGGAAGATGAAGCTTGTCGTCAATTAAGCCGGAGAAACAAGGCTGAGAAAATTATATTGTCCGCACACCCGGCACTTTTCGGCTTCCGTACAACTTCAGAAAAGATATCACAACTCCGGCGCATCAACTCACTCTCCTCAATCCCTACAACAATGTCAAAGTTACCATCCCAATCCCTTCGCAGGGTCCAGTTATCGTCTCCTTCCCCCTCGCCCTCTTCTCATGTACAAATACGGCACGCTTCCCTCCTAAAGCGACCCCACCGCCCCTACCAATTCACGCAGCTCGTAACCCTATCCGACGGCAGCACCTACACCCACCGCACCACATCCCCGCAACCAATCTTCCGCAGTACGAAAGATTCGAGAAATCACCCTTTATGGCAGCCGAGCATGGCAAGCTTGAGGAATGTGGAGGAGGATGAGGCGGGGAGGTTGAGGGCTTTCAGATTGAGGTTTGGCAGGGGATGGGATGCGGAGAGTAAGGATGAAGAAGGGGAGGGTGAAGCGAAGGAACAGGAGGAGAGCTTGATGGATTTGATTAGTGGTGCGGGTGGGGGAAAGGATTTGAGGTCGACCGATGAGGGAAGAAAGGAAGGAAGTGGAACGGGGGAAGAGGTTGAGATGGTTACTGTTAGGAAGGATGGAGTGCTCGTTAAGGTTCCGGCGATGAGTAGGGGAGAGAGGAGAGGGAAGTCGTGAGCCAGTCTACGAAACACAAAATGGATGTTACAATGGCACGGGATGGCCCGGATATGTACGATGGTTGATAAACTGGAGGGCGAGGTGTGTATGATACGTGTACAGGAACAAGGCAGAAGAAGAAGCATATAGGAGGGCGTCAAGAGGGATTATTCTATGTACAGGTTGAATACCACACCAGAAGTTGAATGGTATACCCATTTAACTTCTCCATCCCAAAAAACCACTTTTCATCATAAACAATTAAACTACTGCTTCATCATCAGGCTTCTAATCATCGTCATCCTCAGCCGTAACTTTAGCAGTAGACTGGCTATCCTGCGATGACCTCTCAGCAAGAGCTTTCGCAGCTGGCTCTACAGGAGGCTTGTAGAAAGCGTCCTCGTTTTCTTCAGCATCGAGTTGCATTAAGAATGTTTCCCATAATTCGATTAACTACCAACGTCAGTCCAGGTTCAATCATAGAATTAGGGGATGAGCATACTTCTTTCTGAGCCTCCACAGCACTTTCCAAGAAAGTCTCCACTGCACTCTTGAAATCCTCAACCTTCTCCCTTTCGAATCTGTCCAGCTCATTCTTCATCAGTTTTCCCATATCCTCAAACAGCAACCTCGCTTGATGGACTTTCCTCTCGGCATCTGCTACTTCGCCATGCATTTGTGTCAATCTATCTTGTTGAGTCTTTCCCTGTCTCAGGAGCTTCTCTTGCGTTGATTTTCGCTTCTGAAGCTCTTGTTCGGCGCTATGCCATGAATGGTAAGCTTTTTGACGGGAGGAGAAAGCTTGCTTGATGCTACCGATTAAACGAATGTATTCATCGATAGTGATACCTAGAGTAAGCACATCTTGCTGAGCTTGGCGGTCGTAAAGTTCTTTTATGCGGAGTTGAAGGTCTGAGAGGCCTTCCAAGGGTCCAGCTAGAGATGGCGAGAGCTCAACTGCTGAGAGCTGGTGCAGAGATGTGGAGAATTCGCCAGCTGCTTCAGCTAGACCTTTGCGTTGGCTAACAACCACATCCATAGCTTTGAGGAGGGCTTTGAGCTGATTCTCGAGTGCATCAAGATATATTCGTCGATCGTGGAACCACTGATGAAGTCAGTAAAGTTTCGTTCTATCAGGAAAACCAACTCACTTCATCCTGCTCGACGAACTTGCCACCTCCACCAACAGAAATGTTTGTTAATCCACTAAACATACCCTTACTCTCTCCAAGGCCGGGCTCTTTTCTCTCCTTGTGTTTCACATCAACGTTGAAAGCTTCACTCTCAAGGAACAATTTCAAATCGCTATCGTGTTGAAGTGTAGGGTGGGCAGCGATTTTATTCAGCATCCGTTCTAGAGCAGCCCTTCTCGATTCAACAAAATTGGTATCAAATCGACCAACAGCTTGTTTCTCCGGAGGTGGTGGGACAACAACGCCAGGATTATTTGAATGCAGTGAACTGTAAAGCCATAGAAAATCTCTGTATCTCCTCGTAACTTCGAATTCGGGCTGACGGTAGGCCTTGGAAGTGGTCTAAACAAATCAGCACATGCTACTCAACCAACCGGCCAAAACTTCTTACCTTTGTTCGCACAAGGTATACAATATGCGAGCTCGTCAAGTCACCAACTTTATGCGGATCCCCTACCGTGATGTAGAAATTCGGCTTCGCAGCTTGCTCTATGCTAACACTAGGCTGGGTCTCCCTCCTCACAGGAGCTCCCTGGGCCGGCTGCACAGGAGGCGGCACCCTCGGTCCAGCGGCAACAGTATCAACGTCATCGCTCAAATCAACAGAATCTAACATGCTCTTGCTAATCGAGCTCTGCGATGAAGCCATTGGTTGCCTGATATTGTGGGTAACGACTTGCTCCTTCTGTGGCGGCGCCGGAGGCTGATCAATCTGGGGAATTGGCGCATTGTCTCCGAGCGGTCCTAATGGACCTAGAGAGTCGTCGAGAGCCTCGAGTCGGACGGGTTGTGTTCCTGGTCGGCGGGGTGTGCGTGGGTTGCGTCCTGCTGGTGATTTGAGGGGTTGTGAAGAGGATGGTTCGAGGGATGGCTTAGATTTCGTGGATGATTCTGAGGCAGAATTTAGATATGTAGAGAGAAAATGATGGTTTGATTGACTGACCTGACGGTTCTCCAAAGCCTGTACTATCTGAAGGTTTAGATGTGGTTGTGCTTGATGGGACGTCTGTGCCAGTAAGCTTCTGCACTCCACTCTATGAATGGCGATTGCTATATACTTACCACCCCAAGGCGAGTCTGTCCCGTCCAAATCCATCTTGGCTAATTTTGTTGATGGAGCTTGGATTTGTGCTGCAGGAAGCTCTTCTGGTTTGGGGCTGGAGCTGTTGTTCGTCGGCATCGCGGGCTAGGTTTGCATCGCCGCTTTTGTGGAATTGGGGGTTAGATGAAAGAGCAAACCACCGCCCAGTATTGACGATAAATTGAAATCAATCTATTGTATTCGCAATCATTGCATTTATCGTCCTCATTGAGTGCTTACGCAATCGACGTGTCTTCATCAATTGACTAGCTTTCTATGGCGTGGGCGCCGCTTCGTCAATCAGGTTGCAGCCAAACTGTCCCACATACCGGGGCCTGGCCTCCATATCTACATCTGGACCTTGAGATGCCCAGGCAGAGCAACCTGTGTGCCTCATTGATATGATGGTCAAATATCATTCCCGACCCATGTAAAAGATACCATCTGCCCAAATTGCTTGACCAAGTCACCATCCTTATGTATCCATCCCCTCATCTCCATCATCATCCACCGTCTCCCCATGGCCGTTACTCGCCCCCTTCTCCAATCCCTCCAAGAACGTCCTCGCCTTCTCCCACAGCTCAGCCTCCATATCCCTCCCCACTCTCCCACTCCTACTATTCAACCATCCAATATCTAGCTTGCCCATCCCACCATCCGCAAGGGTGGACTGGGCTTCGGGACCAGTCTTGCCAAACTCATTCACCAGCTTGTCTTTCTTCGCTTTATCCGCAGGTAAGATATCAGATTCTTCCAGTCCTAATATTTGTCTCCGTAGTCCGACATCGAGCGATTGCAGGGTGCTGAAGTACGACTCGGAAGCCGACTGGAATGCTTGCTTGCGATCGTCGATGGGAGTCTCCGGGGTGTATTGAGAAGCTGAGAGGGCTTTAAGGGCGAGTCCGGCGGACTTGAGGAGTTCTGTAATGCTCTTTCGAGTGTTAGCTGCATAGTCCGCTCGTGCTGCATCGATGCGCTCACTTTGTCAATGTCGTTGAGCTGCTGGATTCGCTCTGCCTTCGTAAAGGGCTGGAAGGAAGAGGGCGGGGATTCTTCATTTGATGGTGAAGACATTCTTTGTATTGTGATGATTTTTGGTCGGATCTGGAGGACAGGTAGAGAAGAAAGAACCGTAACTTCAGAGCACCTCGGTTCATATCAATTTGGATTGGCACTCGAGAAGCTCAAACGTGGAAGAACGCGGCTCTGCGGGAAGGGTGCATTAGCGCCACCCTAGGTCTTCTGAAGGACATCAGAGGAAATGCATGCTTCACTCTTTCATCTAAATTCATCTAAATTTCAAATAATTTCATCACGCCATACAATCCCCCCAACTCGTACTATCGATCAAGAGAATTGAAACCTGGGGGCATGTCGAGGGGCTTCTGTGTTGGCTGAAGGGTGCGAGTGAGGTGTTGAGTACAGAAGCAATTATGTCCGGTCACCAGCCCCAAGGTCCTGGAAATGGACCACCGAGTGCTGGAATGTCGATGCAGCATCAACAGGGGATCCAGCAACCACCAGCTCCTTCCCAGAACATGTCTCAGCAGAATTTAAACCAAATTGTAAGACCTTATTTGTTTGATGTTTGCCCGAACCTTGGCTGCTCAATTACTTTGCTTTGCGTTATTCATGCTTTTTGAAATTATTCATTGTTTTAAACACAAAAATCATGAAAAGGGTCAAAAATTTGCACAAATAGGAACAAGATTGCATCTGATTCAGTGATCGTCAGCTGTAGAGGAAGGCGCTGCTTTGTTTAGTGCAAGGCGTGGCTTCATGCCCTGCACCTTTCAGCTCAACATGGCTTTCTGCTCAATTAAATCTAATCCTGAATGTCTTCATTCATCACATTCGCAAGTCTGTGAGCAAAATGCACATTCCCAGCAAGCATTATCTTGAAGCCTTGCTGAGAGAATATCAACTCCCGCCCCCTGCACGATGAGAGTGGACGCACTGGTGGAGGAGCCATTATTAGATCGGGCAATTCGCCTTGGTCTACTAAAAGATCGTGATGTATGTGCCAATGATCTCCAGCCCTCTCCCTTGATGAAAGTATCCCTCTATCTCGACTGCACGCTCTAAAGTTGGCCACTTCTGCCTTGCTGCATTGACTTCATTGTTTTATCATTGCGAAAAGGGGCGCGCGTTCCTGAAATCTGCTCAAAAGCATTGAAAATACTCTCGAGCACTAGGGGCTGTCAGAATTCGTGGCGCAAAGCTGCGTTTCAATATACAATAACTTTTAGAA
Source organism: Hyaloscypha hepaticicola (assembly GCA_002865625.1). Classification (NCBI taxonomy): domain Eukaryota; kingdom Fungi; phylum Ascomycota; class Leotiomycetes; order Helotiales; family Hyaloscyphaceae; genus Hyaloscypha; species Hyaloscypha hepaticicola. The sequence continues at coordinate 629,183 of KZ613485.1, forward strand.
TATTCGTAAAGCGACGAGCCACTACTTTTCAGATTGTTCCTCAGATTAGGGAACATTTAAAAAAGTAAAACGGCAGTTAAGCTCTAAATGTCTCTAGAGCTATGGTACATTGAAAGCCAGTACTGCGTTACAAATTCTGATAACCACTGGTGGAGCTCTGACAAACGCCTATCACATGACCTTCTTTCATGGAGGTCACTCCTAAGCGAGCTAAGCTGCTTGCCTCTGTATTCACCTCTCAGGCTAGCTACAGCCTTGTCAAAGCACCCGCATTCACCTCGGCCCGGCCTCTTCACCTTCTCGGCCCGTGTTCTTCACAAGCCGGGACACCCTTCTTGCTTCAACCTTCCTTCCCCGACAAACACCGATTCCTTCACAACAACAACCCCCTTCCCCAACCACCACATCACTGTTCCTTCTTTCTCTTAGCAAGGCATCAACTGCCAATCTCTTCCATTGCTCATCTTAGTTCCACTGCGACTACCAGTCAACGTTCTTGACGTAATCACCTTCTTCCGCGGTCAAAATGGCTCCACCTCCGGGCCGCAACAAGCCGCCCTCAAAGGGGGGAAACAAGCCGTCGGCATCCGACAATAAGCCTTCTTCATCCGGCGAGGAGAAGTCTTCCATGTCGGGCCGCGGTATGTCCTCAGCAGCGGACCGAGCTTCATCCGGCGGAGAGAAGTCTTCAAAGCCGGGCCGTAGTATGCCCTCATCATCGGATCGAGCTTCAACCGGGATTGCTTCCAGCTCAGGCCAGTCTACTACAGAGAAATCCGGCTACTCGGTCCGCGAATTAACCTCTGAGATAGTCCGGCAGATGGTTGCTTCATCATCAATTCATGGCGCAGAAAAAACGGGCTTATCGAGAGTTCAATTTGCTCACGGCCCTCTCTCTCAATTTACTCAGTCTCTCTCATCCCTTCCAGAGAAGTCCTCAGGAACGGGTCGAGCTGCCACGGAGAAGTCTTCAGCTAAAGGCCAACCTGCAAGACAACTGGCTTCACCGGCAGGCCCATCATCTCAGAATTTACAGCAAAAACTTCCTGCACAGAAGAAAACTGACAAAGAAAAGGTCATCGAATATCTCGTAAAGAAGGGATACAACAAAACTGAACAGACACTTCGTCAAGAATCGGCTCATGTTGACAAAGATGGCAGACCTATCCACAATCGTGTTGAAGAGCTTGGCAACATCAAGTACGCAAAAGGTTTCAAGCTTCTAACCGACTGGATTAATAAGAATCTTGATCTCTACAAAGCAAGTTGTGACCTAAGCAACTCTTCTAGCTGCTAACAGATTGGGTAGTTTGAGTTGAGACGCCTGCCATGGCCAATCTTTGTCTATTCTTATCTGGACCTCATTATCAACGACGCGGTTGAAGACAGCGAGATGTTTTTCCGGGAATTCCGCCCACAATTTGAAAAGGTTCATGCGGATGAACTTCGGATCTTTGAGACAGTGAAGCTCCGTTCTCTGGTCTTTGAAGATTCCACTTGCAAGCTTTACCGAAACAACAAATATCGCTTGCCCTTGAATAAAAACCTCTACTACAACCTCCTCACCTTTCTTGAAACAAACGCGCAGTTAGGAGGCCAAGTCATCATCTACATTCTACAAACATACTGCGAGGTGCGACAGACAGAACGAGGTCCTATGGACCAGTATTCCTTTGAGGCTATTGTCAATCAAGGACGTGGACTCTCTGCCGAGGACGCTGATCTTCAAGAAGGCATTCCGGGCGCATTCACAGGTGTCACAAACAAGGATATCATGGATAATAGCGCAGTATTGAAGCTCGGTCTAATGGAAATGGAGCCGGACCTCGCCAGCGACGTTCGAGCTGAGCTTGAGGAGGAGGATGCGATCAATCCGCCGCCTTATGGTAAGAGCTCGCTGGTGGAGGAATTCGATCGTAAAATCAAGCGCGAGAACAGCGCAGACGGACCCTCTCGCGCCGAGATCCCACTCCCACCATCACGCGCTCGTGACGTTATTATGGAGGTTCAGAAGATTAAGGAGAATCGTGATCGGTTCAGAATCGAAATGACGCCCGAGAAGAGTGGTATCGCTCCTGGTGTCTCCATCTGCATGTTCACATTCCACAATACTCTCGACAGGTAAGCTCTCGCCTCTCCAGGCAATTTTGACATGGCTAATCCGCCCCCAGCATTACCTGCATCGAGTTCTCGGACGACAACAACCTTGTCGCTGTTGGCACACAGGAATCGTTCATCCGGGTTTGGAGCCTTCATGGCGATCCCCTCCCTACTATTGTCAGAGCTGCTCAGAACGACCCTCCAACCAGCTCCCGTCGCCTCATTGGACACTCTGCACCCGTCTACGCAGTATCCTTCTCTCCATCCATCGAAGGTCCTGCGAAGAAAGACGCCCTCACTCCATCCACCCACCCGAGGCACCTCCTCTCGTGCTCCTCCGATAATACTGTTCGCCTCTGGTCTCTTGAGACTTGGACCTCCCTCGTAGTCTATAGGTCTTTCGCTGGCCCTGTCTGGCAAGTCAAGTGGGGTCCTTTCGGTCACTACTTTGCCGCTTGTGGTCATGATAGAACAGTTCGCGTCTGGGCTCAAGACAAGATCACACCGGTCCGGATGATGGTCGGCCACGACACCAGCTGCAATCAAATCGCCTGGCACCCCAACGGCGCTTACATCTTCTCTGCCAGCGACCAGGCTGACAAGACAATTCGCATGTGGAGCGTCTCAACCGGTGAATGTGTCCGCATGTTTACTGGTCATAACGACATGCTTAGCTCCCTCGAATGCGCTCCTAACGGTAGGATCCTAGCCTCGGGCGACATCAGCGGCAATATTATCTTCTGGGACCTTGAGTCGGGCAAGCAAATCAAGCGCTGCCGCGGTCACGGCAAAGGCGGTATCCACTCCCTCTCTTTCAGCGTCGAAACAAGTGTCCTCGTTTCCGGTGGCCAGGACGGCACTGTTCGTGTTTGGGATGTTGCGGTTCCTACCGATCCACACAAGGCCGAAGCACAGATCGCTGCTACAGGTGGTTCAGCAGGTACAAACCGTGTCGATGCAGGTACCGGTGCGGCTGTCCCTCCGGCGAGTGTTGGTGCGAAGAAGAAGGGCAAGGAGACCATGATCACTCCTGATCAACTCTCTGCTTTCCCGACCAAGAAAACTCCAGTCTACAAGGTCAAGTTCACTCGCATGAATTTGATCATGGCTTCTGGTCCATTCTTGCCATAATCATTCCGCATGACGCATTCCGCATGACGCATTCCGCATGACGCATGGACTCTCTGCCTTTTGCCAAGAAGTCACCCTTTGGAGAGTCGAGTTCGTTCATATGAACTCAATCGATCACGACTGCTGGTCTTCTTGGGAGAAGCATCTCGTCACTCGTCATTCGTCACTCATCAACTCATCATAGGTATCCCCTGGCGCGCCTAACTGTCGTTGGAGCCGGGGCGGAGGATTTCTTTTCAGCTTTGAGATTTACTGGTATCCCCTGGCGCGCCTAACTGTCGTTGGAGTCGGGGCGGAGGATTTCTTTTCAGCTTTGAGGCTTACATCAGACGGTCAAAACATCGGTGAGGCGTTTCTTCAATGGGCACATATGGGAAGGGCCGTAGACGAATACGGCGAACCATCCATAGTGAAACGATCTGCTTTTAATGAGACCCTTGTCCTGATTGTGCTGTGATCTTGTGATACTGGTTCTTGGAGGAAGAAACCCCATGTAGCAAGGCCTGCTTCTTACCCTCCTCCAGCGTTTTGCTTCCACCCATGCAGTGTCTTTTATCCTCTTGCTTCCCTCTATAACATGCGCACATTGTTGCCTCTCGTTGATCCCACCTCTCATCTGCTGCTCTAATTTGCCCCTTTATCGCTTTTGCTAATGCATGCACTCGTCAGATTATTTCACTTTTCGGCTTATCAAGAAAGGTTAAATTTGCGTTCGATATTGCAAGCCTGCCTGGTTGTTTCCTTGTTGCGTGGTTGACGAAGGTGTGGCGGAGAAGGGGAAAGTGCGGAAGGAGCGATATGTCTAGCACTCCTTCATTCATTTCTCCTACCTCGGACCTTGGATTCTGGTCGCTGGCCAATTAACTTTGATCATCAAACACCATCAAAATGTCATCATTCTTCTTGCACGCAGTCATGCCAGGCGACCTCGCATGTATACACCATCATCTGGGTTTTGCAGGAATGCGCCCTCCAGTTTGCACAGAATCCGAGAGGAGAGATTGATTGCGATGCTACGATGCCACTGTACCGACCTTCACTTTCACTTGTATAATCTCATAATTGGGCCAAGCGTAAATGATCTCGTTGACATTATGCTGACTCTTCTCTCACATGGTCCCAGCAGGCTCCTCAATGATGTTTCAAGCTCTCCCAGAGATCTGCCTAACAAGCACAAGTGCTACGTCATAGTCAAGAGTAATGGCTAATCGCAGCGCATATTGACATGTGAGCGACTTGCACTGAGATCCTCACATGGCTCTGCAATGCCCACGTCTTCTCAGCCTCCAATCAAATCCTGCTTCAACAAAGATTCCCAAGGAAGCAGGGGATCTGACCCGCCATCATATCGAATGTCCCTCGAGCAGGGGTGGGAAGAAGGGCGCCCTCCTCAGCCTCGTTTTGCTCTGTGTAACCTCAGAGATACAAGAGCAGGCCCTTCCCCCAGCGTCGTTCTGCACAGTTCTTACCGCAAATTGCGCACCTTCCTCCCCACCAAGTCGACCCTCCAAATTTTGCAAGCCTCTCCTTTGGCGCCCTCTTTAGGCAGCAGCGAAAATTCAATCATGGATGGAGATCCGACGGCGCCCTTCTCACCGCCCTTCTACGATGGGCCAATGACTTTTGATGACGGCTTCGACGTGCCGCTGGATGATTGGGCGCTGAACGACTGGTGAGCGCCCTGTATTTTTTTTTAGCTGACGAAAAAGGAGGGCGCCGTGTCCTTCCGAAATCGGCGCCCTCTTCAAAATCACAAGGCCCCACTCATTTCTCGAGGAGACCGCGTCGACCGCCCCAGCTGAGGACCACAATCTCCTATCTACCGACCAGTATTTGGGATTCTTTTCACCACTGCCAGGCGCGATTACACCGACTTCTGCTACCACGAGCCAGCCTGTGCATACAAACCAGTTGATTCAGGTCGCTGATGATGGAATTATCGCCCCGGAGCTGATGGGCCTTGGATTCAACTGCGAGGATCAGCCCATCCGACTGGGGTCTCCCAGCGAGAACAACGCAACAAACGCTTCCTCATTGCATCCATCTCCCATCAGCAACTTTTGCTCTTTCTCCGAGCGCAATGGAAGCCTGCCTCTTACCTCCACCTTGAACGGAAATGACCAGAGTCACCAGAGCCAGCATGGCGCTGGTGCCGATCCATTCAGGCTCACAGATTTGCAGTATCTGGCACGCCTACCCCACTCTGTTCTGAAAGAAATTTCGAAGACTGTTGACAAGGCGTTGACTATTGCCGAGACGGAAACTGCGCAAAAATCTCTTGAACCTAGACAGGGCACCCAGAATCAACTGCTCGGAGGCAAACAACTCCAGAATATTGCAAGTGGATCCAGGGGCGTCTTCAGATGCGAGCACCCAGGATGCAGCACGATCTTTCAGCGCAAGAAGGATCAACTACGACATGTACGCCAGAAACACGCCAAAAATGCCAAGACCTTCATTTGTCCAGTGGTGGATTGCCCTATGGGCTTTAAACATGGATTTCATCGCACCGACAAGCTCCGCGATCATTTGCGCGGAGAGCGCATCTCTTCTTACCAGTGGACATGTGTAATACCTTACTGCTCCGAGGTCGCAGACTCAAAAGCTGGTATGATCAATCACATCGGAGGCCATGACTATGCATCGAGGCGTTCCAATTACGGCTTGCTTACAGACTACGGCTTTATTCCTGGCTCGAACCGTTCGTCGGATTATTTTCTAGCAAGATACATTTGCAGCATCGAAGGTTGCCCTTTTGGAACAGACGATGAGGCTTGCATGTCAAGCCATGAATCAATTCCTCATGATGGTCCTTTCTGTCCTTGTCCTATTCCAGACTGCCAATTGGTTTGCGAAGATTGGTCGTCTGTATCTTACCATCTTGCTGGAGCACACGACTATGTGACAAAGGAACGCTTCAGAGAAGCCATCGTCAGGCAACGGCACAGTTCTTGCACTAAAACCATTTTATGCCTAATCTGCTCCAAAGAGATGATCAATCCGGGACTATCAGAAGTGCGCCATCATTGGCAAACACATAGCCCTGAACAACGTCTTCAAGGTTCGGAAGCAATTCTTAATGCTTGCTTTTTTGCGTTTGGACCAAAAATGATGGTGACTTGGAAGCTAGAGGCCCGAAAACGGAGCGTGTATATTACTCTGACTGGCGACATGGCTCTCGCATATCTGAATTCATCTGACGAGGAGCTGAGCAAATTAACCACGAAAGAAGATACCATGCGCGAAGGGGAAAGACTCAGGGCCTCTTTTGAACTGAGCAGAAATGGGCAACAATCTTGACTCATATGGAAGCGGGGCAATTTCCTTCTCTTTATTTTCTTTTGTATGGTTTCGTTATGGATGCAAGTTATCGTTTTATGTTTTTCTTTCTTCCCTTATTTATGTGAAATTGCAAATCCCGAAAACCACCGGGGCGGGGCCAAATTCGAGAGTTTATCAGATCAGGCTAGGATATGTGGAAAGCTTCAACGCTGTGGTTGTGAGGAGGTCATACGCCTCCCTTCGTTTCTTTGGATTCGTACTCGTTAGTTAACAAATTGGAAGTCTGCTTTGTTTTTTTGTTTTTTTGTGTTATTATGGGAATTTATTACCTTTTGATTACGTGAATAGTGAAATTTTGATGTGATGTGAAGTTGATGTGATTATTTTAAACATAGGTATGTCACGTGGCACTTGGATTTGCCTTCAATGAAACATCCCTGCCTTAATGTTATTCCACAATACAACCCCAGCCGAGTCCTCAAACTAGGTAACTCATGACTCCGATGTGTGCTCAGTATCAAGGTTTGTTTGTTCAAATTAAACTGGTTGATTGTCACTTTTTGAATACCATCTTAGTCGGGAAACTTACAGCCGTGCTTCAAGGACTGATACCGAAGAATATGATCTAGATCATTCACACCACCCTCCAAACATATTTCCTTGCAAAATTAAACCGCAATCATCATACTGAACATGGGTTTGATAGGATCCTGTCTAATCATGAAGCTGCGTATTCTTGAGCCTCAGCATATTGTGAAAGTTTCAGCGGGAGGATTCTGGCTCATGAATTCGCCGTCCATAATTCCATGGAGGTAAGTCTCTCCGATGATCCGGTACTGGCCTTCATCCTCCGGCCTGAGCACGAACGGCATATCCAGACCGAACAAAATAACAACCAAATCTCCCGCTTTCGAGCCCAGTGGTCCAAGTCCGAGATATCCCTTCTTTGATATGAAATATCTTCGGTTCGTATTCATGTATCCGATAGTGTTAGGGAAGGTTCGGAGCATTGTTCCCTCATCTACTTTGCCCTTTATTTCCTTTTGTGTATTTGTGTCCTTCGAAGATCGAGCATAAGCCATGATATTATGACACCAATTTCCTGCATCCGCGCCAGCACGTTTCAAATCAAATTTTCAGCCATTGATGTCAACCAAGACGTCAGCGACACAAGTCCTCCATACCGCCTCACGCCTTGCAAAATCAGAGCCATAAACATTCCCACCTTGCATCGAGAAGAGTTCCAGACTTACCAGCAAAGAAGCGTATTGATCTACAATATCCTCTCTCTTGGTATAGGCATCAGAGACAAGGTCCATGATCACATCAAGCCTTTGTTCCGCCAATGAGAATGTTCGAGGGGCTGGGAATATCCTTGTTTAAAAAGGAGAAAGCGGCTTTCAATTCACCGCTTCCTAGATTATATCGAAATATTGGCTTTATCCCGGAATCGAGTATATTGCAAAACGGTTCGTGAAGGCCTCGTGAGAAGTCAAAAACCCCAGATGGAAGCTCGGGATATAATGCAGTAGAGTCTGAGGCGTGGCAGTATTTGATCACCTGAAAGCCCTCCTGCTTGATCAAAGTGACTGGAAATTCTGTAAATACTTGCTGCCAGGTTTTCGAGTAGTCCGCCACAACACCCAAGTCGTCTGCATCAGCTGCAATTCCGAGCCAAGCGTACACAAAGTCGCGTCGGTCTGTTGCTTGGAGGTCTATTTCCGATTTGAGCCGCTGCATGAATGTTTTCGGTAGGTAGGACCGCTCCAAGCAAACAGCCAAATGATATAGCGCCTCCAACTCCAGGTCGTAATCATGATCCTCAAGGTCCAGAAGTGGGCTTCTGTTTGGAAAATCGTGCTGGCTTTTGCTGTTAAGAAGGTCCACGATAGAGATCAAAACGTTTCGAGATACGACCTTACTACCGCAATGAAGAGTTACAACTCGGGACGATCTCTGCTCTTGCTGAATCCAAACTCTGCGCCAATAGGGGCGTTTGATCCAATTGCAAAGTGCCTTTGTCGAGAAAGGAAGCTCCTCGTACTGGATGATTCCGGATTCGGGCATGAAGATTTTCCATAGCTTCCACAGCCCCTATTTGTGTCATTAGTTGATCACTTTCTTCTGTCCCTTCACCTAGCCATGCAGCTGTGTGACTCGCTTGCCGGTAGATATCCCTCATCTGTTCAACTTGCCACGACTTTTCCTACTAATTGTCTTGGTTAATACATAACTAGTCAATCCAATAGAACATAACCAACAAGTCCTGTTCGGCAGATTCTCGACTCCTCTCTATAAAACATTTCTATTAGAACTTTTTAAGGCTTCACAATCTTAAGGCCTATTAGTCTATTCAAGAGTATATTAAATAATAATAAGAGAAAGTAATTAACTCTTGTAAATTACTTAAGAAATAAGTTAATTATTGTTGGTACAGCTGCACTGCAGTTGCACTGGTCACGCGACGTTGTCATGTGACAGCGTGGCCAACCGCGCTCAAGCCCCTGTAGCTAGTCCCGATTAGGCTTAGTCAGTTTCCGAGGTTGGGTCAACAACACCACGGTGTTATTAACCCTTCCTCTCCTTAATCAACCACCACTTTACGCAACGAGCATTCCACGAAAACGTGACGACTGCTTAGCGTAACCGGTGGGAACCGACAATTATATTAAAGAAAATTATTATTATAGATTTTTTTTTAAAAAAAAGATAACTTTTTTTAAGAAATTAAAATTAATAAAATTATAAAGATTTAAAAGTTTAAATCTTAGTTTTTAAATATAATATAATAAAAGTTCTTTATTTTATTATTTTAAATTAAAAAATTATATTTTATTATTATAAATTTTATTATATTATTTTACTTTTAATTATTAATAAAAGATAAGAGATTTTTAATAATAAAAAAAAACCGAGTTTATTATTATATTTAATTATTAAATTTAACTAAAAGTAATAAATAATTATAATATAGACTTAAGACTATATTAGATAATAATAATTTTCTGGTAACTTCCGTATGTGAAAAAAATCTCCACGATCTCTTGCCCTGCTGCTACTGTGAAAGTAGAAGCAATACCTATTCTAAACCAGATCGGTTCGGTAGTATCGGATCTTTCCAATAAAAGACCTGATGGGTAGCGCTCAGTAACGTGAAGATAGAGCAGTTGTGCTCCTTCTTTCGGAACATAATCTTTCAAATCAAGTCGAGCAGACCCGAATTTCACATGTGCCCCATTCGCATCCACAACTTGCAAAGAAAATGGAAAGTAATACTCGATGCTACGCCAGCTTGCCGAGCTTGACGAACTTGAGTCTGTTGGTACGATACGTGATATTGACTTGGTATAGCCTTGTACTTCTAGGTAGTTGTAAGCCTTAAATTTAGGATGTTGGTTGCCAAAGTCCAGGACGTCGAAAGAGTATCGGATCGTAGGAATCTCGATAACGTTATCTAGCTTCTTTCTCAACCATCGGACATCAGAACCAGCAGAGACCCAAGACCAGCTTGGAGCGCCGTATGACTCCGGTCGTTGAAATGGTAAAGGTGGTAGAGACTGCCAAAAAAGCTCACGCTTCAAGTTTCCCCTCCACATTCCAGCGAACGGAATATAAGTATCGTCAACGACAAGAGACATTTCAGCGGCGATGCTCTGAATGGCCGGCAGCTTATCAGACTGCTTGGTCAGTTGCCGAAAGGAGTACTCTTCGAGAGTAGCCATCCATTTCTTGTACAGTGCCTCTATGTCTTGAGCTAAGTTGTTTGATCCTGCAGTTTTCGGTTCACGAAAGATATTGTCGCTCCTTGGCCACAATTCAAATTTGACAATCGCATCATCCCGCTCCGATGCCATAGAAACGTTCTCCTCTGTGACCATACAAGTCCTACACTCGAAACAGATCAAATTCTTGCAGAAGTGGATTAGTCTTGTTGATAAAATGCGTTCCTGCATTGTCCAACCGCGAGTATTCCATCTTGAACGATTTATGCCGACTTCTAATTCAGGATTTGGCCCCATCCGTCCCTGTGCATACTCGTTGGGACATATGATAAGAGACTGACATCCACTGTTGCCAAGGGAATACGAGAGTCTCACTGCAGGAACACTGGCAATATGTCGTTGAAGAAATCCGTCATGGGATGAGGTAGCGGACGTACTGTAATCGTACTTAGCATAATATTTCATGCGTATGACGGTATCCTCCGGTGGTACTTACGCAACAACAGTCACTACTGCATTTCTATATACTTTATGCATTAACCCTGCTTCATGGGCCCAATCTTCAGGAGAGTCCTGAATGATGCATAAAGAATCGATCCAGATATATCTGACACCCAGACATCGGCAGACGGAGACCGCGTCCGCGAAATTTCGAGGCAAACTTGAACGAGCCACACCGTTTTTCATAGTCTCATAGTTGGAACGAATGGACCTCAGCGGAGAGGACACAGTCATATCTCCCCACATATGACTTAGGGCAACGAACTTTCTACTATCCATAAGCGTATTCGCAGTTTCAACCAGACGGGGCATCTCTGATCCTGATTCGTCATCTGATCCTACGTCCAGAAGACGAGTAGGCATCCAGCTATCAGGAATAGTATAGCACACTCTATGATTTGTCTGGCATTCTTGGATCCATCGTTTCATTAGTTGAATGTTTTCATCAGATAGGGTGCTGAGACTAGGCAGCCTTCTCCTGTGTTGCTGCATTGAGGAGTTGAGATCTGTAACGTCGAATGACCGTCAGCCACATCTCCTGAATACTTGTTTGTACAGGGTAGGAGGTGACGCACCTAATGTGTCAAAGCAGGCAAAGCAAAGTATCATAGAGATATCGTGTGTCTCCTCATCCAGCCCTTCGGAATCTTGGAGGGTAACTGTCATGGTTATGGTGTTGATCATCCTGCCCTGCTGAGTATCAAGTGATATCGCTTTTCCTCCTTGTTCAAATTGCTCACTAGCAAAGTGCACATCGGCAATTCTCACCGGACGATGCTCGTCTAATCCTGCCACATGTGGATTTCCCCAATTTTCCAGTATTGTCTCTCTGAACATGCGGCAGAGCCCGCAACCTGCGTACGCAGAAGCAGCAAGGCTTGGCAAGCCCGGATAGTAGTCTATCCTCTCGTAATCGAGCCATTGCACGGTCGGGTCGTCCTTATCCCAGCTACTGGTATTGCGATCAGGCACAATGACTTTGCAAATACCACACAGCTGTTCCGGCGATTGAGCATATATGTTAGCTAAGGTAAGCGGAGGTGGGACCGAACGCATGCTTTCATTTCGTGTTTGCATGCTGTTCTTCAATGTGTTTTGCGATTTTGAAGAGTGTACGCGGACTTAATTCCTTTAGATCTAAGGAGCTGGAGCACCAGAGTCTCGAACTAGGCTGACTAATATCACGTGATTTCAATCACAATTTGCTGTGCTGCTTTTAAAATCACCTCGGTTCCGATTTATTCGCCAAGGATGGGCTTGGCCAATAAATCGATTTGTTGGCCAACAAATTAGTGTTGACCAATAAGGCAAGATTTCCACCAACGTAGCAAATTTGTGTTGCTTCATCCCAATCACCATTTTTTCGATTCGCTTAAAAATAATATATTATTACATGGTATTGTCAAAAATACAAAACAAGCTTCACTCCCAACACTTTCATTATATTAAGAAACAAGAAAACAAGGAAATAAGGAAACAAGGTTCACTTCCACCACTTCTCACTTCTTCTTCTTCTGACGTTTCGGGGCCTTAACAGGAGGCTCCCACTTCTCCACTGCCTTCCTCACCCTTTTATTCCTCACTGCTGGCGTCGGAGTAGTAATACCTGCATCTCCACCGCTTCCCTCCCTCCCTACAGGCCTCATTAAATCCCCACCCCTCTTCTGAACAGCTGCCTCCACCTGCCTAGCGAATTCCTCATCTGCGTCATCTTGAGCTGCCACTACTGCCGCAGTATCATGCTCACGTCTTGCGGCCTCCTGAACCTCCCGATCCTTCCGTGCTTTGGTGGCTGCCGCACCAGCTTTCTGTTGAGCTGCAATCGATTTGCGGTTATTAGTCAACGTGACAGCTTGAGGAATGGTAAGCTTCTTCGATTGGGGAGGAGGGGAATCAGGAATATCAAAAGTGACGCTATCCAAGACCGCTTTGAGGGTAGACGCTTGGTGGAGGCCTTTAAGGAGGCCTTTGGTGCAAAGTAGAGCGTAGGCATTGTGGACTTTTTTGATAATACGGCAAGGGAGACGAGTGGCCTCGGTCGACAGGCGGTTTTTTGGTGGAATGGCGAGGGTAACGAACTGACCGACAGTAAAACTGGTTTTTGGTCCTCCTTTTACAACCATTAATTCAACAACCCGAACGTTCTTCCCCATAACCCGCTAATTAAGTTCTAAAAGCTCAAGAAGTAAAAAGGCCTCATCTTCACTATTTGGATCCTCCTCCTCCTCCTCTTCACCCTCATTAGAATCCGTGATTTCATCTCTATTATCCCGAACCTTTAATGAAGGACCCCATGCCTTACGGCCAAACCATATCTCGTCAGGCGTAACCCGTGACGGTAAGCAGGAAAGTGGAGTCGTATTCATCACTTCCTCGATTGCAGGCAGGTGACATACCCATTGCTTGCACCCTGTTTCACCTGATATAACAGCAAGACGCTTTTTAAACACATGATTGGGTTGTTTAATAGATCCAGTGGTTGATATTATACATGGAAGGATATATCAACGACCAGAAGTTCCACCAGACCGCTGTAGTGACGACTCACTTAGCTTGGCAGAACAGGTGAGGGAGCTTATCCAACGGGTTCATTATCTCCAAAGTTAGATCTTAGCTTCTGAAAAGCTGGAAAACTACACGCTGGCAGATGAGAAGCATTTCAATTCCATGATAGATCTGATGTTCTGTCACGTGGATGCAATTTTGTATGATGAAAAAGACCAAGATCGATTACTTCAGCTCCTCCGGATCTCAGCATACAATCCAGGAGAAATATACAGCCTGTTCTACGAATTGATAGATTCCAACACTAGGGAATTGTTTCTCAGGACTCCTGAGATGGCAAACCTTCTCCATCTTCCAGAGGTTCAGCTGCTTGGAGTTCTTGCGTCTGAAGAACTGTTGGGAAAATTCGATGTAACAAAGGACCTGGCCCAAGAAAACATCTTTTTCTGGACCAAAGGTGGGCAAATGGGTACCGCACATCATTCAGCAGCTGTCGGTGACGTGGTTGTGTTCATTCCAGGTATCACCGTGCCAATGATACTGCGACCAACCCAACCAAATACATATCAAGTCATCGGGCCCGCCTACGTAACGGTTGTAAGCCAGGTGGTCGGGCCGTCTTACACCAGGGGTGTGAGGACAGGGAAGTGGAGCTTCGGGGATGAGTATCCAAATTGGGAGAAAGAGCTTGAAGATAACAATGTCTGCAACATTTTCTTAGTATAAACATAGCCCGCTTTTTACAGTCTTAGATTATCAGGGTTTCAGTATGTCAGACTACTACCCTACTCTACCGAGGAATGGCAACGCAGGAGGATCACTTACAAGGTATACCAGTAATCGACCTCCTCCGCCTTCTACCGAACGCTACCAAGTTCATAATCTACGAATTGAACACAGCTGTGTGGGTGGAAATGCCATGATCAGTTTTTGATGTGTTTTCCTTCTCTTCGGGAGCTATACTACGGTCACACTGGCGGAACTGTGGGATATGCCGAGTTCCTTCCTCAAAAGCTTGGAGCGGCAATCGCTCACCTACACGACTCTCTCGAGGAACTTACTCTGCATGACATGAGCTTCGAAGAAATTCGTGGCGACGAATTTGTACTACCGGTTGGGTCTCTGGCAGCATTCAAGAAGCTGCGATGCATTGGGAAAGAAGCCCCGATCATGTTCCACTCCTCGAAACTCAACTAGTTGACATCCTGCCAGCTTGCCTGGATTTGGTCGCTAAACTCACGGCGCTTGGAATAGAGCTTCACTTCAATCTAAACCAAGTGGACTATTGGTTGTCATGCATGATCTCATAATCTATTGAGAACTACAATTGCGTCGCTACTGTGTTTCGGTAGTTGACTTAGGAAATAGGGGGAAAGTACCCAGGATGTCGAAGTTCCGAGGCATATCGCCGGGAAGTTCTTGAAACTTCGGATTTCTCACCTTTGATCTTTCACGATGATACTTATTGAGTGCTTTGTCATTTGTGCCCATAGCCCCTCACTCCTTTTGTCTACGACACGATTCGACTCGTCAAGAACAGAAGCGAAACAAGGGCTGTTCAAGGGAAATCAAGTGAATCTTTTTGATAAGACAACAAATTTTCGCCATAAATTTCGATTTCAACCCGCCTTCCTTGTTTTCTTATCCCCATCAATCGCAGACTTTCCCTTGTACCTTCCCAAGTCTTTCCGTCAACAACACCGTCACCCTCCAACACTCAAAACTGAAAGACTCGTAGCCACACACTCATCCTCGACTTCACCACTGTAGCCATGGACTACGACTGGTCACCCGCCTCCACTCGCCCGCCAAAACTTTACCGCGTCTACCGACCCTACCAAAACACAATCCTCTCCCCTCGCGGCCTCACAGCCTCCAACCCAAACCTCTACCTTTACACTGACGGGCATTACTCCCTCTTCCTGCAGTCCATCACTAACCACCGCAACCAAGTCGCGTATAAAACCACTCCATACATCTCCTTCTTCTCTTCCAAAGAGGAAGCTGAGTCCTGGGCGCTCGCTGCTGAAGATGAGTTTCTGAAACCGGCATATGTGTTGGAGATTGACGTAGGCCATGTCAGTATGAAAGATGCCGTGATGTGGAGTGTGCAGGATATCATGGATAAGAGTGGTAACGAGTTGGGATTGGGCGGGATGCGGAATAGTGAGTGGTTAGTTCTTTCGCAGGTACCTGAGGCGGCGATCTCAAGGACTTTCAAATCTAGTACTGATGTTAGGATTGGTGAGTTTCCGTGCAGCGGTTTGAAGGGAATGGTGCTAATGGGAAGGTAGAGAGAGGACTGAGATTCCCGGTCTATGTGGAGAATCCGAATAGGCCGTCGGAGAAAGATGGCGTTTGGGATGCGAAGTGGTTTCATAGTGGGTACCAGGTAACTATGCACCAGAATGAGTTGGATTGTGGATGTCCGGGTGAGATGGGGTGCATACACTACGAATGGCCTAAGAGCACGCCGGCGACTGGAATTACGTGGATGGATTTGATGGGTCTCTCAGCTGAGGGAAGAGTTGACATGGCTACGGAGCCAATTCGAGGAGGTGTGGATAGCGGCGTAGGCATGGGTCAGCAAGATCAACAAGTTCGGCAAGTTCAGCAAGCTAAGCAATGTTTAGGACACTCTATGATAGGTGAGCTGCAGCAGGGCGATTCTAATGCGGGCATAGGCGAAGGCCAACCTTCGGAGAGAGGCACAGCACAAGTAGAACAGCGTCAGCTCAGAGAGGACGGTGGCATTGACGTGCAATACCAAAGTTCTCTGCCCACGCAAGGACATATGCTGCAGGCGGGAACATGTCAGAGCAGTAGAGACATGAGAGAACAAGCTATACAAGAAAGACAGAGAAATCTGCTAGCAAGAGAGGAGAGCCATGCCCTTGCTAGGCAAGCTCTAGAAGTTATGCGGGCTTTGGAGCCTCCTCAAGCAGACGATCTAGGCACTTTCAGGAAGGCTGTTGAGAATTCTCATGCTTTGCAGAAATTTTGGTTGCAATTGGGAGATAGACGAGGCAATGCGGAGAAGGCTCTTGAGAAGCCGGAATGATACTTGCTGCTTGGGTAGTGGCTGTGTGCTGTAGATGGTATTTAAGGCAAGCAGATAGATACCCCGGATGCTTCTCGGAGTAATGAAAGCTATGCCGTTTTTCTTACAACCCTGTGCGGGCTTTTTCTTATATTTTTTTCGCCGCAAACGGCTCGTCACTGAGAACTCCAGACGATTTAATTCTTGCACTCGTACTGTTGAAATACTGATCTTTTTTTTCACGCAAGTCTCACCTTCATCTACTCAACCAGGTCAAACTAGCTCGGCCCTTAAGAAATGAACTAGCGATCAGATATAACCTGTCGCTATTCACTTCTTCCTCATACCAACTTCTAACAAACAAGCATCTCAACCTCTTTTCTGCATTGAACTGCACCTGGCTCTCTCCATTTAATTCGCAGAGCACAATCTAACCTCGTCGGCTCGCATAACGATAGTGCGGTCAAAACCTTCCAGTGTAAATATAAATGTGGTTTTGAAGTTCAACAAATTGAACGTTAACAAGATGGCTATACAAGTTGGGGCATAAATCTAGATTCAAGCAGGATCTTGATTAAACTTCTGGACATATATTGCTAAACAGAGATTTAGCTGAGTTATGAGATCCTCTCCCACCCTGTTTTCTTGTACCCACAATCCCGCGATCACGATAGCTAACAATGAGACAAAACAACAGCCAATAAAGCAACTTGGACAACCAATCCGACTCTGACCATATCTCTCACAGAAACCCCTCCGGAGGTACTGGCTGACGATTGAGCAGGACCAGTGGACGAGCGGGAAGAGCTTGAAGCGGAGCCAGGAGTAAATGATGAGGTTGAAGTAGGAGGCGTAAATGACGAAATTGATGTCGGAGGAGTATATATAGAGAATGAGGTAGCAGGCGTATATATAGAGAATGAGGTAGGAGGCGTATATGTTGAGATTGAAGTGGGAGGGGTGAAGGAACTGAATGAAGTATTGATAACGGGTGTTCCTGTTGGAGTAGAGGAGGGAGTAACCTAGAAATGCGTGATTGCCGTCAATATCTGTGTTTATATCCTAATTTCTGGGAATTGGTTGCTTTGGGAATGAATATGCGTACTGGGATGGCAATAGAGGTTGGCGCACGACCAGGACTTGACAAGGGACCGCATTGTGCGTTCTTCAAACCAATCTGACCCCCTAAGCAACAGAAGTAATTGAAGTCAGGGGAAGCTGTTGTCAGAGTCCAAAGTGACCAGCTTGGGTCTGCGCAAACGGGAGCTAACTCCAAAGGTCCTACACAGTCATTTTCTACAACACGCCAAATACGAATTAGCCCACTCTCCACCGAATTCCTAGGCTCTTTCCAAGTTTTTCCTAACCTCGGTCACGAGAAGGCCGAGTGTTCAGACATTCCTTTCGGATCAGAAAAATGAACAAAGCAACGCACCATATTCGCAACATGCTTCTGCAATAGCATCCCCGGAATTTGTACAGGTAAGATTACTAGGGCAACAGAATAATCCCGTGGAACACGACGTCGTACCAGCCGGGCAGCTCGTGGATGCCAGCGCCCAACCTACGGCCGGAGGTGCTGCCATGATGTTAGGAACTTCGCGAGGCCGAGGTATCCGGTTCGAATGGCTGTGGACAGCGGTGAGGCAGACGTTTCAAATTTTCGATTCAAGATTCTAACACAAGCTGTTTATGTGGTATTCGATCAAGTTGTTCTTGGCTTCGTGCGAGATTGCCGTTCTTGGAGCTGCTTTGTTTGCATGAGGCTTTGATATGGCTGACCTAAGAGCGGGGTTAGTGAGCACTCTCATAGGTGGACAGAAGTTCAACTCACCAAAGGATCCTCTTTCACACAAAGAGGTTATATAATCTCAACTCTGTACGAAATTTAAGATCAAAGAGTTGGCTGTGATGGTATTTTGGGAAAGATGAAGTGCCTTTCAATAGTTCAGCTCTGTTTGAGACATATGCAAGGCTTCGCTTAGCCTCAACGTGGAGCCAATCCTTCCTCGTATTCTTTGAACCCCGCATCTGCAGGCTGCACCAGCGAACCAGAATGTTTGAATGACACGCACATGCAAGCCTAGAGCACCATCCCAATGTTGCGGTGCAACTATCTTCCGATCTTCGTTGGCAGATTATCTATTATAGTTGTGCCCCTTTTGGGTGGTTAAGCGAGGGGCGAGGGGGTTCTGATATATCACGTGACTCTCGGGCATAGAGTCACGTGCTAGAGACGAAAAGAGGGGCGATTTCGTAACTCAATCATCTTAAATTGCGTCCAATCAGATCGGAGCTTAAACACTTAAGCCGTATAAATTAGGGAATGAGAATTTTATCTGGATAGATATCTTCTCTGTCAAGTTCTCCTTCAAGGCCACCTGCATATTCTGATATCTTCTGTTTGCTATCTTGCAAACGGGCTGAAGACTTCCCTTACAAGGACTTTGAGCTTAGAGATTCTGGCATCTCTTGGTATTATCTGAAGTAAATGTTTCACTCGTGATTTAGTGTTTGAGAAAAATGATCGATAATGTTGATTGGAGTAAAAACTAAGCCAGCTCGCTGCTTTATCTTGCTACTGGTTCCGTCAACTAGCCTCCAGAAGGAGCTCGCTAGTTTTTCCCCAAACATGTTTTCTCTCATATAACTTGATCTTAACTTGATCTTATCTCACGTTCTTGTCTGTCGATCTCTGTTCCAAACATGTCCGAACACGTAAAACATAACAAGTCCCCATGAAAGCTTGTTTACTGACACCTCTTCAGCTATCTACGACCAATCCCACGGCCTTCCCGTGCGGAATGGCATCAGCAAGCAGCTCAACAGCAGCCACTCCCGAAATCGACACTCTATTAAAAATCCTTGCGGAGCCACCGTCATCTTCTCTTCCAACCTCGTCCTCGACTCTCCCTACATCAACACCCACCGAGCCAAAAGCCGTATCCATGGCCCAAGCAAAACAACAAGCAGCTCTCCACGTCCATCTCACGCACAGATTCCGTCACACAGAAAGCGACTCCTCTTCTCCGGCAAGCCCACCAACTAAGACTCTTCTCCCTGAACCGAAACCGAACCCCCACGCGTACGGAGCCGAAGAGATATGTCCCACCACCCTCGATCACATTCCCAAGCAGAAAACGTGTAAGCGAAGAATTTGGAATTGGTGAGAGGCCGGTAGCTAAAAGAAGGGACGCGAAGCAGCATGGTACGACGCCGGAACGGAGAGCACCAAGGGGGTATGACCATTGGTCTCCGAGTTCTTCTAGGGCACCGTCGCCTGTACGCTCTGTGCCAGTTACAGCAAAGGAGTGGTATGCACATCGCAAGAGCTCTCGTCCTATGAAAGAGATGGATACAAGACGCAAGCTAGAGATTCCCGCACAAGAGAGACCGGCTGGCAAAAGACAGGAGAACGCGAACGCAGAGGAGAAGGCATATAATAGTTGGAGAGGAAAAGTCGTAGAGAAGGCTGGAGAAGAGGACAAGAGAGAGTGCTATAATTGTGGGAAGAAGGGGCATTGCTTTATGGATTGTTTGTCGGGGTGTGGAAAGTGTGGTGGGGATGGACATAGGACGATTGATTGTGGGGTGGTAAAGGTAAATATAGGCTTCAGAGGCGCAAAATGAAGGATGGGCAGGCTGCTCGATAAGTCAGTTGATGTCAGTCGGCGCTGACGAAATTTTTATTATATCAGTAATCAGTTAGTCGGTTGAGGTTATAAATTAAGTAAGTCGATCAGTTCGAATACACTCAACCGATCAGCGGCTTATAAGTTAAGACCTTAAAATTTTATGATTTCGAAGTGCCTTCGGAGGGTCTTTCCCCCGTAATTATACGTAATTTTATACTTATATATACCTTATTATGAAAATTGAGCCTGAATCGCCTTATATTTCAGGTCTCACATACCATAATTATTATAAAAACTCTGTTCCTTCGACCTAAATTATCAACACTATTATCAATACCATTAATATAATATCTTCCCCTGAATCCTCTTCACGAGCTACACGATTAACCTCTACCACCACATCTCAATTGCCATCGGTTCCGAATACCTTCAATCACATTATAGATAAGGGGAAAAGTCCTTCTCTAGTACTTCGCGATACCTGTTCACGCCTAACACCGGTATATAATTCGAATTATAATCTATATACTATTCCATATAAGGATATTCCCGGTGGATACAGCCCCTATGTCTTCAAAGAGCCATTATATAACAATCGGCCTGTAATCGTTACTCAATTACCCAAATACTATATCCTCACTCCTTCGCCGAAGAGACCGCGAACATCATGGGTTTGGGCTCTTGGATATGCCATTACTGATTTGTCTGGGCCTAAAAACTCTATATTAATATAGTATTACAAGCTCTATAAGTATTGAGGTTTTTGTATATTTATAACTAATTTAAAATAGGCCATTATAATCCGAAATTTAGGAAAGGAAAGAAGTATATATTCGTTACGAATACCCTCAAGAATACCGAAATACATTTACGAAAGTGTTATTATCTGGACGAAAGAGGAGATATATAGAGAGTTCGTCACGAAAGAGATAGTATACAAGTATCTAGTATTATTAATAGAAGTTACAAATATATAATCCCTTTCCGTCAACGAGAATTTAAGAATATATTCTTGGAATAGATTATACTGGATAGTATTAAATACCGGAAAGCAATATCAAAATGACTAAAGCGGGCATTCAAAATTACTAATATTCAAGCTACAAGTTCAATTCCAGATACTATAATAGTTACTGAGTAGATACACGAGTTATTTGCCCATTTTGAGCCTATTATTATACGTGAAATCGCAAATGCCCGGTCTAAAATCTCAATCACTTTTAATGGCTGGGGATCAAAGCATAAAAAATTATCGGTTATTGGAGTTATTATATACTTTATCAATAAGTATTACAAGAATATAACATGTCTAATTGGTCTACCGGAGCTTCCAGGCCATAGGAAGGCTGGTATTGGTATGTAACTTCATTTTTGTCTCGTTCTTGAAATTCTTTAGATCTCGATTTTATAATAGTATTATTGTTTTACGAATACGGCTTAGTATAACTCGTGACCTTGGCAGGCCTTTTAGCCAATCAGAACGCTCGGTAAGATCACGAGTTACACTAAGCCGTATTCGTAAAATAATAATACCATTATAAAATCGATCCCGAGTGCGATTATTCACTTTTTTAATTTTGTCTTCTCTTTTTATTTCTTTACTATATATCGTTAAATTCCTCACTATATATCGGGCCTCGATTTTGCAATGGTGTTATTACTTTACGAATACGGCCTAGCGCTTCACGTGACTTTACCGAGCGTTTTAGCCAATAAAACGACATCTGCCAAACCTTAATTAACTTCCGAGATCATGTAACTGACCTCGTTCTACAGATCAAATATCAGTTATATTACCTCTACTTCGACATTTTAGTATTACTGGAACTAACCTTGGATATTTTATACTTGACAATACACCAAATAATAATACTATACTTATTAAGCTCTCAAAAACCATGGGTTTTGACCCAAAAGCTAAGAGATTACACTATATGGAACATATATTGAATCTGATCGCTAAAGCTTATTTATTTGGGCAAGATATATCTGATTTTGAGACGAAATTCAAGGAATAAGGACTTAGTAGTTATCGGCAGATATGGAGAGATCGAGAAGAATTTGGAAAGCTTTATAACTTAGTCACTCATATTATAATATCCGGTAAGTACTCTGACTTATTTATAGTCTTATAAATAATTAAGAATATTGGGAAAGTAGTAGGAAAATAGTAGAAACTTGTATTGGACGGAGGTATTTGCTAGAATGTAATATATTCTATAATTCGATATACTTTGGAATTGAAATAAGTTCTTAATATATATATAGTATAATTTCGGATATCTTTTAATAATCTTGATAATGAAATTTATAATTAGGATTATTTATAAGACTTTGAATAGAAGAATCTGGAACTGATTAAGGATTAACTTGAACTTCTTTTTTATACTACAAAGATATTGGAAGGCAATACGGATTTCAAAGATAGTAATAGTAAGATATTATATAGCCATTTAGGGGAATTAATTCCTGTATTTGAGTATATTCTCACTCATTTCGAAGATCTCGAAGTACAGGTTCACGCTAGTGATTTTAATAGCTATCCGGGTATTACACGTTCAATCAACTATATATAGATCAAGGTAAAGGATTATTACAGCAAAATAGACCAATCAGTTACTTGGATAGTCTTAACTATTATAAATCCGAGATTCAAAATGAAATACTTCAAAGATAAATAGACTGGAAATAAGAGCAACTTCCTATATACCGCTAAGCCGAAGATTAAGAAGTTCTGGGAAGACATTTATAAATGTGAAAACGTTATTATATAACCTCAATCACCCCCTTCAATTAATCCACCTATTAATTACCTTTATAATATACTGGATCGCGTTACTTCTCAACTAGTTATACTAACTAGAATGTTATCGCGGAAGGATCAGTACGCCCAATACCTTGAAGAACCAGTAAGCCATTTACCGATTATACAATACTGGTAACTGAAGGAACCTGAATGGCCTCAATTAGTGTCTATAGTATTCGATTTACTAGCTATTCCGGCCATGAGTTCTGAGTATGAGCGAGTATTCTCCTCCTATACAAAATAGACTACCCCTGAAAACTCACAACTAACCGGGGGACTATTATGATATCAGGAATACCTAAAAAACTGGCAGAGGAGGAGGGCAATTCAGATATCACGAGCCTTTAATAGGGCGATTATCGACTGGGGTTCAGATAATTCGGATTAAAATTCATAATATTTTTAATATAGCCTCATTTTAGATTAGCCGCTTATCGGTCGAATCAGTCAGTCAGTCAGTTAACAAAGTTGCTTAGTAATCACTTAAGTCGATCAGTTCGAATATCTCCTCAACTGATGACCGACCGACCGACTTATCGAGCACCCTGAGGATGGGGATATGAAGGAGATTGCCAGAGCTTACGTATAGTATCTGCACCTTCGATTATATTGAAGCTCAGAGATTCAGAAACATGTCTGGAAATAGGCTGAAGCAGAGGGGGCTTATATTCAGCATATTCTATAGGTTCCACAAAGAAGCTGATTTGCGGTTGAAGACAAGATCGGCACAGATCAAGGGTGGCAGATAATTAGAAACACTCAAATCCAAATACTTTACAATCAAGCGAGCGAAGTCTTTGAACAATATGAGACTCTAGAATGGAAGAATTGTTTTCTAATCAATATCTAATGCCTTACTTCGTACTCAATAACAACAAGAACTCCAAGCGAAGTAGGATCATGTCCCAGCATCCAAGACACTGTACGAGGATTCTAAGGTTTGCCAAACAGCCGATACTGACTCCGACCTACTCACTAACTGCACCTCTTCTCATCCTTTTGGATCCGCCCTTGTCCTCCCCTTCGCTCTCATCCTTTCGCTTCTTGTTCTGTGAAGTGCAAGTCAGATATCCTTTATGCATTTGGCCACATCGTTTGCAAGTATTGATACAATTCATCCACCTATGGCCGTGTTGATTGCAAAGGTCGCAAATGAAAGCATGTCGAATAATTCGTCGACCGTCGTTTGAATTCGCTGCTCTAGAAGAGAAGGGAGAGTCAGACGTCCACAATCCATGGGTTTGTTGTTCTTCGTTAAGGCTGAGGACTCGGGTATAGACAGACGTTGAGGGCTGGGACTCTTGAATAGATGTTCGAGGGCTAATTTCTTCCTCCCTACCCATTTTAAGCTCTGATTCCCGCATCAATTGGTCGATGCTGGTTTGGTCCTTGGTTATGAGAAGTTCGAGTTCATTTGCAGAATGTTTGATTCCGGAATGTTCATTCATGCCATCCGTAGTTCGTGCAAACTGCTCGGCAGTGGCTATCTGATCCATAGAAAGGGTAGATCTGGCTTCAAGTGCTCTCTTGATCTCGAACTGCTCGTTGATTCTTGTTGCCACCATTGCAGCTTTTGCAGCTTGATCCGAAGGTACGCTTGAATCCGGAGCCATCGCAAAATCCATAATGTCCACCCCTGTTTGCGAACCCAGTCCTGTATTTATGGTCTCTCCCGCGGCACGCGGCCCACTCATAGCTCGATTATCCTCTATTTGCAGCTGCGGGGTATCTGGAAGAGACATCCTCCTTGAAAACTCTTTTGTGCCCTCCTTCTGCTGACGAGCTTGAAACTCCTGCCGGGTCACTATCTTCCAGGCCCTTCTCCTTGGTCTAACAGGACCTTCCTCCTCGAGGGTCAATTGCATAAATTCATCGGGAATGGTGTCTTCAGAGCTGGTCGGAGAGGGAGAGGTGGGAGGCTCTGCTGAAGCAAACAGAATAGGAGATGAACTGCGAGGGCTGTCTGACATGGGCGTGTCCTCCATGCTTTCGGGGCTTGAAGCCTCCAAAACATGTGGTCTATATGAGCCGAACCTGGCTCTGACTACCGCTTCAATACTCGAGCTGGAATCAGCACTTGAGGCTCGTATTGAGGAAGATCCGGCCGTTCTGGCTCTAGTCGTCCGAGGAATCTGGGTGAGCGGCGGTTCGCTGATGGAATATTTCTCGAACCCTTCTGGTGCGCTTCGTTCAGCTGTGTCAGGCCTCGTAGCGGCAGCTGCAGGATCTGCTGGAGAGGGTGGCGTATACCAGCTGGCAGAAGGGCTTTCGTGGGCATTTTGATCTTGATCTTTCGAGTCGTCGATCGGAGTATCATTCTTCTGGTTGTCGTTCATTTTGTGATCGATGTTTGTATTCTTTCGAGAAGGTATTGTTGACGATGCGATATCAATGCTCTGCGCTGCGTTGGCTTGATTAGTATGATCAATGTTGGAGTTGGCATGTTCATCTTCAGTTGCTGCTTTACTAATTAAGTATTCAGCCTGTTGTGGAGGAAGGTGTTATACCGATATTTTGTGGAAGGGCATCTTGGGAAGGTGCACCTCGGCCGCCTCGATGGTACTGTTTTGCGTGTGTCAGCCAATTCTTGGCTTTTCTGACGGTTTCGCCCCACAAATCCAAAACTTTTTCCATGTCTGCGCAAATATGTATGGTATCAGAGAGCCAAGTTGCCCTATGGTGTAGTACGATGGAGCCATATGTTCACCAAATCGCTCGTTGTTTTACAGTTTGGGTGAAGAAATGTTGCAGCTTCGCGAAAGTTGACGACTATCGATAATTATCACATGACACTAAAACCACGCACCACACCTACCCATGCCATAGCTCATTCTAGAGAGAGATCATAATCGCGTATTTTCTCTGATGTCGTAAAAGTCCCGCCTGCCCGAATTCTCCTTGCTGTCAGCCATATTCTGCTGCAGCCTTTGAGGACCAAAGCCCGTCACAACTGGCAGAAAGTGAGTAGTATAACATTCTTCTTTTCGAGTAATTCGAGCTTCAACTTGGCTTACCATAGTCTTGGAACAACTTCAGCCCTTTGTTTACTTGCCCCTTTCTTTTGTGAATCCAGGCTCGATAAGCGAGAACTGAACATGAAACTGGAGTCGCTTAGTTACACAAATCTCTGGGAACTTGTGGGCGGAGCCCCAAGTTCCTTCTTGCATAAAATGAGACCAATTGCTATTCCTACTTTCAATCCATGCATAACTATTGAAGTCACCACTGTTCTGCTTTAGTTGGGCATTGTCGAGCGCTCCTGCAAATAACAATCATTTTCAAATCTACTACACTCAGTCGGCTATCTGCTCAAAATGCATTTTCATTACACTAGCTTTTCTGCTTTGAGGGCACGAGCGTTCGCAAAGGGATTTAGTGCTGGGCAGCTGGATATTGTTTAACGGAACTCGCGCAACGTGGCAGGCCGTGCCCTCTCAAATGCCAGTGAGTCCGCACGGAACTACATAGCAGAGTTACTAGCTATCAGTGTACTGTGTGAGATGATCGTATCTTCTCAATCTTCGAAGCACTTTGCTGATGTTTCAGAAGTCCCTCCTGATCCGGCATATCTTGCTTTCAATCCTTTGCGCTTGGGTGCTGCGAAGCTGCCGGTGGAATTTGCGAGGTGTCATGATGCATGCAGAGAAGTAGAAATGATGTTGAGGACTAGATTGAGTACTTGGAAGACCTCTTTGAAAGCTTTGTGGAATATTATGTTAGAATGGATGAGGAGCTAGAGAGGGTGTTGAAGGAGAATGAAGGCACAAAGTGGATGATTGACTCGTCTTTGTATGACGCTTGAGCAGCAGACATATATAACGGATAAGACTTGAAAAATTTCAAAGCGATGATATGCTCAATGTGGTTGGGGTTTGGAAATGGAGGACTTCAGAATACGGTCATATTGTGTTAGGAGCTTTGAGAAAGGTCCCCTTTCGTTTCCAACCCCTCGAGAAAAGTCGTGTCTATCTCCTGAAAACCTAAACCTCCCACCATCGATATGATCAACCCACGCTCCAATCTCTAAATCACCACCATGACCGACCGGAATTCGAGACAGCCTTCTTCACAACAGCAGAAGGAGTAAGATTCTGCGGAAGCTGCTCTCCCAAATCCGCAATAAGCAGGTCTTTCTCCTCCAGAGCCCTCGAAAATTCCTCTTCTTTATCCGCTGCATTCTTATCAGTCAAATTTTGAGCATCATCTCTCAGCTTCGCATCCTGATCTTGCTGCTCGATGATTTTCTCCAGGTTCTTCACCTTTGACTCCAATTCCAAGGTGATACGCTCTTGATTTTCCAATGCTTGAAACACGGCTTGTTCTAATTCCGTAACAATCTTTTCCAGCTGTATCTGCATTGACAGCGCAGCTTGGTCTTTCTTGGCAATGATATCCCTAAGAGCAGACAGTTCGTGGGTCTGGTTTCGAAGCTCTTGTCTCAGGTAGTTGCAGAGTTCGTCCTTCATGGCGGCGTTTTCTTCGATCAGGTCTTGCTTCGTTCGTTTCAGAAATATGTCAGCATCTGGTTGCTGGAAAGCAAGTCAGAAATTGTCAAAAGTGAATGTATGGCGTCACTTACCACTGTACTCCTACGAACGGGAAAATCAATCAGCGAGGAGTAAGAAATCCTCTTGTAGAGTTGATCCCGAACTGTAGATTCCCTTCTATGGATAGGGGCAGTGTTGAACCTTGAGAGAAGAATGAGTTCTGATTCAAAAGAAGGTTTGATAGCCGAGGGCGAGAGAATTCTGTTAAGGAAGCGACCAGGATAAATTTAATCATTCCCTTCATTTCCTCGTATGAGCTTAATTTTGACATTCACATAAAATACTTAGCATAAAGCTGATCTCAAGTTTAAAGCATATCATGCAATTTCTACTATCAACGCTCATTGAAACAAGACAGGGGTTTTTTTTCAACAGCATTAATTTCCATGAGTGAATTGATTGTACAGGTAACTGAGGTTCATTGGTTGCGACTTACGAAAGCTCTCCTTGCCTAATGCCGAGCCATTGTGCCAAATACACTCAAACAATAGCAAAGTCCCATGACCCCAACCATACCATCAGCGGTGAAAAAAGAAAGATACCGAGATCTAGTACTCCATAGGCTCTGATTTAATCTTCAGTTGCTTCTCCTTCTTGATCTTTCCACTACTGCTTGAGGCAGGCTGATGCTGTGTGACCGGCTCCCAAACCAGTCGCTCCTTCTCAAATCGGTTTCTAAGCTCTCCAAGTTCCCAGTCTTTAGCTTTGATCTCATCCCAAAGAGTTGCGATTCTCTCCTCTGAACTCTTCTCCAGGTTCTCGTAAGCGAATTCGAGAGTACGAACCACATGGTCTCGGTGGGCAAGCTGATTCTCGAGGGTCCGAATTTCATCGTCCTTGCTATGGCCTCCTCGTTCTTCCATGGTTCGTTGATTCTTTAGGGTGCCGAGGGGTTCATTGTTTGGGATGGACGCCTTAAGATTGCTGACTTCCTTCTTGAGATCTTCGATCTTCTTGTTCCTCTGGATGATTGTGTTCTGTGCGTCTTGAAGGTCCTTCTTCTTCTGGGCGATTGTATTCTTGAGGTCCTGAATATTCTTGCTCTTGCTGGACACGGTCTCTGGAGACTTGACCAATGTTCCAGCTTGCTGAAGTTCCATGTCCTTTTGCTACTGACGATCAACATTGGAATTGAGGAAAGCTCTATGATTAACATACCTGAATGATTCTATCCTTCTCGGATATCAACTCCCTGTTGGCGACCAAACTCTCATCCTTGATTTGGAGGAGCTCATTCTTGCTTTTGATGAATAAATCTTTCTGCAAAACAAGACTCTCCAGCTGCCGTATCCGTTCCTTCAAACCCTTAACTTGAGAGTCTTGATTCGCGTCACTTTCTTTCTTCATATGTCTCTCTGGCTCTCTCTCGATGTGATTCAAGGCAGCAACCAAGCAGTCGTACAGCGGGTCCTTGCCTGGGAACTCGTCTTCAACTAAAGCAAAAGCGATATCAGCTCAATGTTCCAGAAGCTGTTGGGTCACCTACGGTAGTGTTTCCATGTCTCACGTTCAGCTAAGAACTGGTGGTAGATTGGAGGAAGACGCGGGTGGGAGAATGCTTGCTGAGCTGCTCTGAGGCGCATATAGTATTAGTTGCTCACTTCCTGTAGCTGATAAACAAGAATCGGCATTAGTTGTTCCACAAATCCATGAAATGCTCGAGGTAAATGACGATGGGTGAACTCACGTCGAGCTTGCCTTCAGAGGCTTTTGCGCCAATAGCACGTACTTGCGAGACGTATTGTACCTCCATTGCCGCTCGGTTGTCATTGGTTTCCCTCCGAGTGAAGGTTGGAAGTTATTCAATCTCAAAAGTTGAGGAATGTGCGCAGCGTCTGGGGCAAGTGAAGAGCCGTCCAAAGGTGACTTCGAACTAACCGGTAATCACGTGACAAGGTTCATTCTTCCAGAGAATTTTGGACAGTGACAAAAAGATGTATGAAATGATTCTTGGGTAGAACCCCACACACCTCATTCCTTCAAACAAGTACTACCAAAAAGAACTCGACATCTCGTGCTCTGCAAGATATTAGGCGTACTTCCCATCAGTTTCTCAAAATCCTCCTCCTCTGCCTTGCTCCCACCTCCATTAGCACCCGCCACCTCACTGACATGTCCGAAATCTTTCGGGGGAACATAGTGATTCATCAACTCCGGAGCAACCACTAGACAACTGAGCTCCTTCTTCTTGCACCCTTCCATCAATCGAATATCATACGCTTCACTCCCTCCTTTGCCCGCCCACATCATAGTTTTCTTCGCTCCCCTTTTCGTCAAAGCATACCCAATTGTCCCAACCGGATTCAAACCTCTCTGCAAAGCACGAACTCTCTCGGTATTGGGGAAATATTTCTTAGCCCATCCAGTATATTCCGCGGCTACGGGAGCAGACGGATCCTCGTACACAAGTCGTCTGGTCTTATTCTCTATTGGTTCACCTGAATGGCCAATCCAAAGAATATCCCAAGATCTCCCATATGGCGTTCTATCTTTCTCGTCTACAAAAGTGAATTCTCGAACAGCGGAAGAGAGGAGCTGCATTTGATGTTTGACGCTAACGTCCCAGTCGACATCGTCCTCAAGAATCAGGAAAGTGTCCAGATCGAGAGCGATGGCGTATCTCACAAGTTCATAGTGGGCAATCCAGTTATAGGCTTGTCCGAGTCCTGGGTGCTTGCCGTCTTTGGGCCCGAGGTCACGGAACATTTGGACGAACTCGGGGGTTGGGACTGATTGAACGGGGATTTCAATGTCAATCCCTGTATGTGCTGCTGCGGCTTCCAGTCCCCTGGTTCTCCATCCCGGTCCTTTGGAGAGAACTAGAATCTTTTGGAACTGTGGAGCCCAAGTTTAGTTACACGGATTTGAGGCAGGAAATGAGAATGATTGGGCGGCTGGGTGTTTGCTCACCCCGAGAGTAGAGTTCGCTGCAGCTTTCTGTGCAAAAGACCTGGTTGATGATGCAGATTGATGGAATAGGTAATAATAAGCCAAAGTGATGAAGCCAAATGCTATGATAGAATAACGGTATGGTTGAATCCAAAACCGCGGACCTGACCTAGGTGGAGGCATCCTCAAGACGTGATGCGCTATTCTTGGTGTCTTCACCGCCCTGAACTTTCTCTGAGCGCTATGATACGAGAAGTTCTCAACTTAATGAGCGCTATACCCTTTCGCGTTATAATAACATATCGACAGCTGGATGTGGGTAAGAATGGTGATGAAGGTGCGAGATGAAGGGGGGCTGGGGCTGAAAGACGTGCTTTTCTGTTGTCCCGCGGTCCGCTGGTTGCATGTGGCACAGACCGAGGCGCTAAATTCAGCGAATAATAGGAGACAGGCGGCATACCACCTCTCAATCACTTACTTGGCAAAATCGTGATAAAGTTTCTGAAAACAAATGGTATTTCATCGGCATTTATTCTTGATGTCAATTAGGGCTAGGTTCTTAAGTTTTCTGTTTGCAAAATCTTATCATTTATTGAGGGAATTCCCATCACATTCAGCTACCTTCCTCTGACTAGACTTTTCGCATGACCTGAGACAGATTACTCCCACTCGGCTATGCCTTTCGAGCAAGATTAAAGGCGCCAAGGCTTCAAACACAGCCAATGCATGCTTTCTCATAAGAAGTTTATTTCCCGCAATTTTGAGCCCGAGGCCGAGAATCCGTCGCACCGCAGTCCTTCATACTCAAAGTCTCAAAATTGACATAAAGACCACCGTGACAGGCAGGCTTCTTCATTAGGATTTGTCATATAATTGATTGAGCGAGTTCATTTATCTATTCCCAAGTAGTCTCGGAGCTCAAGAGGAAAGCCAGCCCACCACCACATGTAAATAATTAAGTGGTTAGGCCTGGCTTTTCGCTCCTTTTTTCCAGATTTTTTTGGTCTTTTCGCATTTCGCCAGACCTTACTCAAATTCTGAACAACTCTTTTCGAATTCAAAGTCTTCACCGTCTGCCGAGAATTTCTCATTTGTTTCATAACCGTTGTAATTCGTCTCCTAGTGGCCCGGCCTGGACAAAAGCACTTTACCTTAATGCGGCGGGTTTTGTTTATGAAGAAGTAGGCTACAGCTGTTACAAACACCTTGCAAGAGAAGTTGGTGTGGTGAGGTTTCTCATTTAAAGGGTAGGAGGCCTGCAATGCATGGGAGCCAACAATGCATGCGGCACGTGACCTCGTCCCCCTTTTTCTTCGCTTAAATTTGCTTAACTTCAAGGAGATTCTCCGGGCAACAATGTGAATATCAACACCGATTGTTATCAACGCAGAAGAAGCCCCACCATCTATTCAAACTGTAAGTTCGATAAGCCATAAAATGAAGCGTGAAATTAGTGGAAGCATGAGTGAGCATTGACATGGATCAATTTGGTGTTGCACTGGTTCCAAGTATTACTATTACCAGGGGAAGACTATTGCGAAATAGAGCCCAGAGACCCGGGCTCATTGTTTAAGAAGATTTTGGTACATTAAGATAGGCTCGACGCCCAAATGTGGCACAGCTCATGTCCTGTTTTTGGTTTGGAAGAGGGCATTTGCACTTTGCCGACTTCTCCCATTGTGCAAAAAGCCATCAGAATTTGTGACGCAAAGTAGCGTTTCAATGTACTATAACTTATAGAACATTCGTAAAGCGCCGAGCCACTACTTTTCAGATTGTTCCTCAGATTATGGAGGACTTGTGGTCTTCGGAGAATGGCACGAAAGAGCCTCTTTCCTCCAACCGAGGGTAATCTACCTGTCAGCGGTGGTGCTAGTCTGACTGAGCAGTATACCCTTGTCCGGGAGAGTTAAATTGTGGGCCGACAGGAACTTGTGCAGGATATGGGGGATAGTTTCAGCGTGCTTGAAGGACTCAGCTACCATTGCATGAAAAGCCTCGTACAAGAGCTGCGTTTTGGTATCGATTTCTGGGTTATCGGCGAGGATGCCAATGATTTCCTGGGTGGTAAGGCCGTCAAGGTAATGCGGAAACTGGGTACGGTCCATCCAGGGAGTTTTACCGGCGTCATTGCGACTTAACGAGTTGAAGTTATCGAGAAAAGCCCCCTGCTGTATCTTCCAGAGGGCGAGTGCTTGCTTGACGGCATCGTTCATGTCGATTGGATGGGAGGGCGTTTCCTGGATGATTGTGTAAATTTTTTGGCGGGTTCCAAAGACCTGATGAACACTTAAGTTGCGGCTGGGTTGGGTAGTCTTTGCGTGTTCGTGCTTGCGGAAGGAGGTTTCTTGATGCATGCATAGCGGCAGCCCTCGTGTTGGCAGACGTAGGCGTTGGGGTAGATGGTTAGATGTGATATAAGTGTTGACAAGACTTGATTGTAATCCCAAGTGTCATGTTGGAAAACGTGCAAGGATAGTGCCCATGCCTGAGCTTGCGTCCGCTCTGGTTCTTTGGCGAGTTCCAAACACCTGATGTACACTGTAGTTGCGGCTGGGTTGGATTAGCCTCTAAATGTCCCTCGAGTTATGGTACATTGAAATCTAGTATTACATCACAGATTCTGATAACCACTAGTGCCAGGAAGACTTGAAACAAAATCAAAAGAATAGGCAGATTCACCCGATAAACCGAGTCACGGGAAACAAAGCCCGGTCATCGGAATATCTCAATGCCTAGTCCCGCTTATAGAAATTTCCCACAATCAAAAGCCGAGTCCCGCTCCGCATCCTTTGCTTTCCCATTCACTCCGCATTAACTCTTCGCCGTCAAAGACCGTTCAGCAACAAACACCAGCGGCTCAACTTCGGCTTACCCTTTTCCCTTTAGCGAGCGCCCCCCTTACAACACCGACCAACAACAACACCCGCGGCTTAACTTCGGCAGACTCCTTTCCATTTCCGACGAATGTACAATATGGATCAGAACATTCGCCCACAACTCGAGGAGACACCTACTGCCAATGATGCTCTGCATAGTATGTGCATCAACACGGTGGAGTTTGCTGAAACCACCTTCGAAAGCTTGCAAGAGAAAATCCGAATCAGTACATGGGTGCTTAAATCGATGAAGGACAACTTCAAGCATAGGAATGAAAAACTGCAAGGCAAACCTTCCGAGCACCATACTGGCTTCCAGAACGCGTCAGATCACGGTTTGTCAGGTAGCGGAGATGGCGCAACGTTGCCAGAAGGTGACCATGAGGAATCCAAGCTCGTAAGTATTCTCTGTCATTGTAGTTTTCTCTCAGGTACATTGACTAATGCTTCTAATCTAGCCCGTCAACGAGAATAGCAATGGTGGTAGCTGTGATGGTGACTACGAGGATGATGTCATGGAGGATGTTTACAACTACGCGGGTGATTCAGACCTGGCGAATGACACTGAAGAGGAGCATATTTCGTCCATGAATGAGTCAGATACCCATTTCATCAACCTCCCGTCTAGAGCGAAGAAAACAGTGAAGCCGAGCAATATGACCGAGCCAGCTATGAAGAGAATGCCTCCCTCAATGACGAAGATGAAACCATGGAGGATGACACCTTGGAAGATGAACAGGATACCTCCGACGACGGAGAAGATGAATCCTCCCACGATGGAGAGGACTACGACGAAGCTTTCCCTGACGACAATACCCCCGAAACATCTGCTAAACACGCCAAGAATCTCCGCGAGTTCATGAACGAACACAACCAGCACAAGATCATAGCTCGCCAGGATGAAAAAATCCTCAAACTCAAGCTCGGCAATCTGAACTTCGCCAGCCAGATAGACGAGGCAGAGTCTCTGCAGATCCTCAGCAAAACCATCGCCGCGGAAGAAGCCGCCCTAGAAAATCAGAAGCAGTGTCGAGATGAGCTCGATATTATGGTCAAGCGGATTGTTGCTCGAATGGGCGTACTTAGGGCACATATCAGCAAGAAGAGACCTGGTCCTCTCCCCGAGGAAGATGCTGGCTATATCCGGGATTTCTGTGAGGCGTGTGAGCAGGATATTGAAGAGTTGCTGGCAAGTTATGGATTTGTTTTGGAATACCTGTCTGCAGACGGAGAGGATGGAGCAGAGGATGAAGCAGAGGATGAAGGAGAACATGAAGGAGAGGCTGAAGAAGAGGATCAAGGAGAGAATGAAGAAGAGCACGAAGAAGAATATGAAGCCGAGGATCAAGCCGAGGATGAAGGAGATGTTTAAGGTGAATCAACGCTGGCACCAGTTCAGTTTGCCCCCCTTACGTTGATTCTCCCATTCGTGGGTGGCAAGCGTGGCCGAACTATTGATGCTGAAGAGGAAGAGCCTGCTGCGAAGAGAGGAAGATTCATTGAGGAACACCAGACTGCAGAAGGAGAGGATGAAGCAGAGGATGAAGGAGAACATGAAGGAGAGGTCCAAGGCGAGGACGAAGGTGGTGCTCAAGATCAAGCCATGTTGGCGCCAGTCCAGCCTGCCGCATTGACGTTCACCCTCCCATTCGTCGGTGGCAAGCGCGGTCGAGAAGTTGATGCTCATGAGGAAAAGCCTGCCGCGAAGAGAGGAAAATTCATTGAGGAGGAGTTGTGAAGTTCTCAATACCCTGTGGGACCATTGGAGCCACTTTCGGTACATTCGATCGATTGTTGAGAAAGGAGGCCTAAAGTTCTGCAAATGTGTGGAACAAGGGCATCAATCTCGATTTGTTGGACCACCGGTGAGAGAAACATTGGAGGCCCAAGCGAGAAGCCTTATTTTGCCGTTCACTGTTGAATACCCATGTAGTTGTAGAACCAGATCAAGAAAAGAATAACAAAATACCAAAAAAAAAAAACACGAATAGCAAGTTTCTACAGAGGAATTTATTTCGTATCACCCTGACATCTAATCTGCTATGTTATCGAAACCCCCAGTAAAGTCACAACCCCACCCAGCAAACGATCCCCAGCAAATGTATTGCCTCCACCTGACATCAATAACTCTCTATTCCCTAGATGCAGAAGAGTACAATGTTCCTGAACTGAAAGGACATTCCGGAGCTAGATGGTCCACTTCCTGGCATCTCGAGCACGGCTGGGTGCAGTAAAGGCAGTGGTGGGTAGGTTTGCCACAATTTTCGCAAGTTATTGAGTCTGAGAATATTGAGGACGATTGCGATAAAGTGCCTCTTGAAAGCCGGATCTCGGGTTTGGATTGTCCCAGCTCTGAGAATGATGGTTCGTCGGAATGTGGTACATTGCAAGCCTCATGAGTCCCGCAATGGCTCGTTTCCGATTGCGTTGCTGGGTGCATTGCCCAAGCAACAGATCGATTGTGCACAGGAGTTGGAGTTGGGGACACTGTAGGAATACTGGAAAATTGAGGGACAGCTGGCGGTACGACGTGCTTTCTTTCTTGGGCTTGCGGATTTTCCGGCGGCGTCGTTGGTCGAGCAGCAGAGGATTGGCCGTGATAATCGTGAAGCATTGTGTCAGAAACCGAGGGACTTGACAGAAGTAAATTTTTTGATGTTGGCTGGACTTCTGGAGTAGGTGCAGCCTAGCCACGAGAAGAAGTTCTTTGCTGCGCCAAGTGCAGTCCCTCAGGTAATTGTTGGTTGGATATACGGGCGGGGGTGGCAGATTCTGTGAAGTTCAACAGCCCAGAAGTAACTCTCCCTTCTAGCGGATGGATTTGTGATTTGACGCTGCTGGGGTTGGCCCAACTGGGGTCATCTACTTCTTCTCCGACGCCTTGAACAATCTCCTTCATTTGGCGAGAAGCTGCAAACTGGCAGGTTTGTGGATATCGAGCGAGAACCGCCCATCTTCTAGGATGGATGAACCGAAAGTCCAATCGAGATCTCAACGGAGGCTTGCCAACTCTCTTGACGACCATGAAATGAAACAAATCCCCCTGCGTGGGTTTCTTTCCTCTCTTCTTTCCTTGGGTAGGCCGATTGCATTGATCGATATTGTGTTTAGTCGTATTGCATAAAGGGCAACCAGCCAGAAAGCCGTAAACATCCACTTTCCGTGTGCAGTCGGCGAGTACATGGCCCTTTTGATAACAAGCACCACATGTACGCAGATCCTGTGGCTTCTGAACCACTTTAGCTGTGGCTTGTTGTTGTGTGGTAGTTGCAGTTCTATGAGATACATTCTTGCCGGATGCAGATACCTGAGGAAAGACCGACGGGTTCGCTCGAGGGGCTGAGCCACCACTGGATGTTCTAGCAAAGGCAGGAGAGTTGCTTGTCGGCTCCAGCGCAGCATTGGAGGCTTCGTAGTCTCCTGAATCTGAGGCTGTGCCTGTTGATGTGGGCGCCGTGGAAGGTACGATGGGAGGAGTTGGCTCAATACCAGGAAATGGTTGTTCAGGCCCTAAAAACTGGCTGTTAGCCCCTCATTTCCTAGGTTTGCTCCAAAGGATACATACAAATGAAACTCCAAGTCTGATACTCAGCTCGATATTGTTGGAGATTCGGAGCCATATCGGGACACGAAGTGTGAAGGTGACGCAAACGGTCACGGTAGTAGTCGAGGATTTTGACAAACGATAGCCTCCCCTCCGCCGCCTTCTGGCGTATGAGCCCGAACTGAGACGAATAGTCCATCTTTAGGTGATACGATGACAGCGCTTGTTGTTGGAGTTGTTCAAGTTGTCCAGGTCGGGGTTGATAGAATGCTGTTGTAAGAGCGGGCTTTCGGAGTTTGAATTTCTCTTAGCGCAATACAACAAAACACAGCAATAATAAAAGCGGCTCTCTCTCTAAATTTTCAACGTCAGTTACCGAATTCTACAAAGAGCCTGAATGTTTGGGACCTGATAGTACACTCACGACTTGTAATGGTCGTCTGTAATTGGACATCAGCGATTCTTTCGGAACTTCCATTTCACATCCATGTTGCCTTGTCGAAGCAAACGTCTGGTAACTTCTGAAATGTTCCCTAGATTTCTCGTACATTGGTGTTCGCGGCGAAGAAGCTGGTATCATAAGCCTAGTTATCATGCACCGCAGACAGTTCCAAGTGATAGAGGGTTGATAGATGTAGTCGATCTACTCTGGTTTCCTCCCATAAACAACATGCCTGTTATCATTAGCACGGATTTCAAAGCCTTTTTCAATCCTTACAATGGTACATTTGCATGCACATGCCTATTTTCAATATCCTTCCGCACATCCATAAGCAACGATTCAACTTCTTCTAGAAACCAGCCCATTCCCCTCGTCAGCAAGGCCACCATCGAGCTCAGCGCTTCCAATACATCATATTTGAACCAAAGACCCAGTGTTTTCGATTCTAAATCTCTCGGCCAAGAATTGACCGGCCAGGCAATATGATCTCCTCGATATCCACAAACCCAACTCCAGCCAACCTTTATAATGCTTCGTGTTTGTCCCAGGTTTATTGAGATTTTCCGCACCTTCTTTAATAAGTATATTCCTTTTCCACAGAGCCGTTCCATTCAGGCTATTATCAACACATTCCAAAGGGAAATCTGCGTCTTGCATCTCAAAGTATCCGCCTGGGGCTAGTGCGTCGAAGGCACTCTTGAGGACTGCTCGGTGGTCTTTGAAGCAACTGACAAGGAGTCGGCCATATATAAAGTCGAATTTCTGAGAATGTTTCCAGGTGTCTTCTTTGAACCGATGGCATGTCCTTCCATTTTCGACCACATAATCGTATACACTCGACTGTACTGAGAAAACAGAAGCTCTGTTCTGCCATGTCAATCAAACTTCGGACGGGTGGGCAGGAAGATTCACGCCCTCGACAGATCCACGATCGCAGAATCATCGTCTCTTGAATCGACCTTGTATTCTGTCAGCCTAGTCCCGCCAAAGTAACAGGATCCTCATACGCTGATTGTTGCGCTACCTTCCCCACTCTCACCACCCTTGGCCTAGCCACTGGAGCGCTGCTAGAGCTAGTAACAGGTTCTGCCGGTGCTGCTGCGCTCGACGCCATCATGTGCCAATTGAAGGCTGGGTAGTCTCTGTACAAGAAGCAGTACAGAAGATTCAGTTGTCAGGAGCGATAACGCAACATTGTTGAATGAAGCTCTATCTGGTGGGTGGATATTGGACCGGAGTACCTTATGCAGTCGTTGTCCCGCCGGTCTCTTGTTGCCGAATTAGGTAAGAAGCCCTTACCCCGCTAAAGACAGCTGGCGAGGGTCTCAGCAAGGCCTCCTAATCCTCCCCAACTCATTTGAGGATGAAAACACTCTGACACATCATCAAGTGTTGTGTTATTTGACAAATGTTTTAAGTCTTCGTAGTAATTTTTCATGTCTCTAGTCGTATCCAAGCCGCGTTTCTAATTCAACTTTCCTTTGCTAACAGGAGCAAACAGGGAGATGGCAAGGTGCTGATGCGTGGACAAATTGCACCACAGGAACATAATCATTTCAAACGAAAATCAAGCATTAAAGAAGGCGCAGTTCAAGGGCTCCATTTCTTGCTTCGCGTCGTCAAAGTTATGGTTATCATAATTATTATCGCCTAGTGTGACGGCGCTGCGCCAAACTCCTGAAGCTAAATGCATCGCTGTGGCATAAGGAATGCACCCTTCTGTAGGTGCGTCCCCAACTAAACTCCAACACAAGCCAGAAAAGTGTATTTACAAGACCAACATAGCAAGTCCAGTCAGAACACCTGCAAAACCAAAAGCCCTCAAAGTGGCACCTGCATTCTTGTGACTCGGTGTGACGGTAGTTGTGCTGCTTGTTGGCGACGGAGACGACCCTCCGGTTCCGGTACTCGTAGTAGCAGACGCTCCCGAAACCTTCGCGGCAATGAAGAATGGGCTTTCTGCGATAACCCCAGTTGTAGTCGCGTTGTATGCACCGTAGAAGAAGAGTTGGTATGTGCCATTGACGATGAGTCCAGCAGGTGGTGGCATAACGTATTTGTCGTCGGAGGTGGTGACGCTTGATGCGATGTCGATGGTTTGAGCTGGAGCGGTGTTGGTGGTGGAATCTTTGGGTGCACTGACGAGTTCGATTTTGAAGGTGGCGGGATCACTGGAGTCCGAGGTCCAGGTTATGGTTTGGGAGACTGAGAGGTCGATTCGGGGAGTGCCGTTGGTGTCGGTGGTGTTAGGCCAGGTTATGGAGATTGCTGATGGTTGTTAGTGGTGAGTAAGTGTTGAAAGAGCCTTTTCACATACCAGATGCCGAGGCCACGAGGGCAACAAATGAAGCGAAAGTAGAGGAACGCATCTTTAT
The DNA here is from genome assembly GCA_002865625.1 of Hyaloscypha hepaticicola. Classification (NCBI taxonomy): domain Eukaryota; kingdom Fungi; phylum Ascomycota; class Leotiomycetes; order Helotiales; family Hyaloscyphaceae; genus Hyaloscypha; species Hyaloscypha hepaticicola. Next base: position 668,581 of record KZ613485.1, read on the forward strand.
GGAGGTAGGATTATTGACTGGAAAAGGGTAGAGATAGTAAAGAGTGTTGGCGAGAGGATGCGTATTAGAAGTGGTGATAATGTTGAAAGGAGGCTACACAAGGGCATATCGTCGATTTATATCGTTTAAGCAATTGAGGCACACGAGCACGAGCTCCAGAAAGTGAAACCACCTTGCCCGTATAGGCGCATGATTCAGCTTACAGCCCTGGAGATTATTTAAAACGCGGAAGGATAAGCCAGGTTTGTAAGGGCGTGAGGCCAACAGGAGAACTGGGAAAACGCCCAAAATGCTGCGCCCAGAAAATCCAAGAGAGCTAAGTAAGACATTTTGACTTGGAAGCTCCAGCTATCTGCCGGGGTAGCTCTGAAAGTGGTGTAATTTTAGAAACATCGCTTCAAGGCTGAGGGGAGCCTCAGCGGCCGCCGCCTCAGCCCCGATCCCTCGCATCTAAGCATCCCTTTCCGTACTGATGTGATCCGCATTAATTTCCTGTCATGGTCTGCTCATTGCTCACGTTCTGCGGCCCCCACACGCCCCGCTCTAAGGACCTATCTCCTGTCCTCCATAGGCTAATATTACGCGGCTCACCCAGCTGGGTGGAGCGGGGGTAAGCGGGTACGAGACGGCTATCAGGTATCTTCCGGGCCATGTGGTTGGATTTGGTTGGGCATCTATCTCCATCCAGGACTTCTCTCTAGGTAATACGTTATCGAGGCCACAATCACTGGAGTTCACGTGTATGCAGTCTATATAGAGGTCAATTCCTTCGTAAAGCGATATCTGAGCCAAATCTTATCTCGTGAACCTTCGCCTCCCGTGTCAGGCTACTGAGGCGTAGCAGATCCTTGCCGTCTCATCTCCACATGAGATTTCCTCAACCACAGAGGCACAGACATTTCTCTTCATTCCAACATGTCTCACCATCAATCGTTCTGCAATCTGCGGACAAGCGTCCGTAGTTGGGTCAGTTGATATGAGTTCAAAAGCGAACACAAGCTCGAGAACAGAATGCAAAAGATAGCAGTGCAGAAGAGTATCATGAGTTGTGGAGTTCAGAAATAACAGCATATTCCAAGCCTCAGCAGAGGAAAGGTACATGGACAAGTGTTCCCCGCTTCGAAATGATGCAACAGTCTGAGCAATGCTCATGGTTAGAGAAAACAGTGCGAGAACTACACTTAGCCCGCCGAAAACGATGTCGCCACAGAACGTGTAGTACTTGAGCGAGTCGCGATTGTTTTTCCGAAGTTGACGAATTTTTCGAGCTTTTTGGAGGTGGGCTGTCTGGAGGATCAAAAAGCAAAGTGTCATTTCCTCCATCCTCAACCTCCATTACCGGTTCGGCTGAGTTGTCCATCTCTAATTTGACGCAACTTCTTCGTTGCACTGAGGTATGTCAGTTGAGTAATAGCATCAATCGAAGCTCACTCAAGTTTTTGGCTCTGCGCATATGTCGATCGATACCGAATGAAATACCGCAGAAACTTGGGCTTGGACGCTTGTTTTCTGAGGGTTTCGTTCTGCACATTTCGCTAGTTAGATCGAGTGCACAAGTAATGTAATTAACCAAACAATTGATGATAAATCTTTACCTCATTTGAACGTTTGGCGAGTTACAAGCCTTTGTGTGATAAAGCCCCTAATTCTTGCTTCCAGGGCAGAGCATCACGGCGCTTAGGACACACTTTGGACGAAGCAAAATTCGGGAGAAGCTTCTAATCCACGAATGATTTGCATTTGATTCCATAGGTGGACCGCCGAATGGTACTTGGTGAGCCTTGTGATCATAGCCAGCTGCGAAAGGAAAATATGCCGTGAGTAAGCTTGTACTCAGGTCTTCTCATAGTCGAATAGCCAGCACAAAAAGGCAAGTGCAAACCGTGACTTACTGACTTCAGCACATGGCAAATTTGTAGGGGCATTCTCAACTTCTAGACATTTAAGAGAAACCGACAATTTTATAAATAGATAATTGGGATGTGCAAGTTTAACTTACCTTGAATGTCATGCCGTTTTCTAGAAACTCATGCGATTCCGCTTCAAGTGGTGTGCCGAGCTCCCAAAGACATCCCCACTTTATGAACCTTCACCTCGGCCAATAAACGAGCATCAAAGGACGTACATCATTGACCCAGTAGTCGTATCGGGTACCCTCGTATAACGACACAATCTCAGCGCACAAGTGATGGTTCTATTCAGTCACGTGACCTTCAATCGGAACCGCCCGTGCATTCAGGGGCTAGGGGTTCAGGGTTGAGGGTTTCGTCGAGAGCCGACACACGAAGGTGATTTACTTCGTATCATGTGCTTTGTAGGTGCTGTAAACGGCATGGTAGGCCTTCAAGAGAATTGGCATGATTGAGATGTCACGGTGAACTGCAAAGCCACCGACCTCTGATTTGAGAGGTGTTTCCCAGCCTCCAATTTTCTTAGTGCGCCACACCAGCCGCCTGGGTAGACTCAGAAATCCCTTCACCATCACGAGCCATCAATGTCGAATTCTGTTTTGAACTGAACGCTGACATGAAGTCCACCTACCTGAACATACCTGTCATTCAAAATGTTTACGCTATTTCAACAGCTTCCAGCTGAGCTTCGATGCCAGATTTGGTTGGCAGCCATGCCGCAGCCACGACTTGTTCACCTCCAAGAGAAAGTCACCGAGAAATGGGCTACTGAGGAATTCGACAGAGATATATGTCCAACATTTTTGGACTTGTACGAAATTGACGATGGTATGGATTTGGAGACCTTTGTCCTTGAAATGGAAAAATTGGGCGAGGATGACGAGGAATTAGCGCTCGATTGGAAGTACCAGATCTGCTACGCACGAACAACAATTCCGGCTTATCACAAGATCGATCCTGAATTACAATATTTTCGCCAAATTCTAGGTCCAGTGGTCAGGGAATACAATGAAAAATGGCAGAAGCAACTTGAGAGATATGGGTTCACCTCGAGCATTTCCAGGCCCGTACTTCCCCTACACCTCCTTCAAGACTGCTCGGAGGCAGATACCGTCTTCAATGAAGCACGACGTGGTCATCTCTGGAGCAGCTGTCCGATTCCTGCTCTTCTTCAAACCTGTAAAGAGTCTCGTCAGATGATGGAACTTGCAGGATATGAGCTCACTTTCCGTACCCGGACATCCGCGTCAAGGACCTGGTTCAATTCTCGACATGATATACTTTATCTCACACCCGATCTAAACGCATGGGGGCCAGAGTCTTACGGTTCCATAGGTCTTGATGGTGGCCCATGGAACATCGGACAACTCGCCCCCAGTGATCTGAATCGCGTCAAATGCCTTGCTCTGGGAGATGTTTTCGATTTCGGGCGCAAGTGTCTGTTAGCCGCTGTTCGACTGTTTCGAAATTTAAAAGAGGTTCTGTTGGTAATTTCTCATTCCGAAAGTACAGAAAACCAAAAACACCATCCGAGCCGAAAAAGAGACAGGTGGGATCACGTCGAGCTCGAAAAGGATCTTTGGGGTTACTTGGACGCCGAGGCGGTAGACGTGTACACTAACATCCCCCACTTCGTTCATAATGCCCGGCGTGCTCTTGATTTTCTACTAGCAATTTGCAGTGACGAAAAGAAAATGAGATATCGTCAATTTCAGAGTAGTGAAGACTGGGGTTTTTGGCCGCAGCTGACAGGAGAGATTGAAGAATGGTTGCAAAGGCAGAAAGAAGGTACGCAGGCGAATGGTGGTATGAAATGGTCCGTACCAAAGGTACGGATTGTGCATGCTGTTACAAGGGCGCAGGCAAAAGAAATAATGTGGAACCGGTTCCTCCACACGGGCATTCTTTGGGAGGCCGAGAATGAAGGAAAACTTTTCGAGGCGGGAGAACCCAATAGAAGGCCCTGATGTTTTACAGTCTGTATGATTTCAAGGATCAGGATAGGTCACTTCATTCTTATCGGCCGTCTTCCTCAACGCCTTCATTCTGATCTTCTTACTGTCCTGGAGACGTTGGCTCCTGGTTTACTTTATTAGGAACCTCCGGTATGTGATCTTGGTTCCCAGACCATTCATTGCCCGAATGAATCGAGTCAGTATCCGAGTTGCTAACTTAAGGAACACTAGACGACCAGGCATCACTTTCTTCCCACTCCTCACCCTCTCTCAATGTCCTCCTAAATACCATTCTAAATCCAGAAAAAGTCCTGTCCTCGCCCGTAACTCGACTCTTATAGGAACCACAAACACCAATAGGGCCACATTGGGCCAATGGCCTCGTTCCATCTCCAAGCAGGGGAAGAGTTGCCTCAATCTGGGCTCGCTCCAAGTCAGCCTCATCCGCAGCATAGCCATCTCTCACTTCTTTCGATCTCCACCGATCATCTAGGAGGCTGCCAACTTCCTGAAGAAGATTCCTCCTTCTCTTTAGATTGATAGGCCAATCTCGCTTGATTTCAAGGAGGGCAGTGGTGTGCAAATAGATCGCAGTATCGAGATCAAATAACTTCTTTCCTTCACGACGGTAGGGCAGAGACGCAATGCAAGCCATGTACTCCAGCGGAACAGTGTAGTCAGGATGCTGTCCGACGTCTAGCTAGAATACCAGTCGTGTCATTTGGACCAAGTTATCGAGATCTGTTGAGTCCATCGTCCATTCATATCGCCGTCCAAGTAACGCAATGAGCCCCTGAAGATTGGTCCACCCTCCTCGGAGGACATCAATAGAATGGCCCCTGCAGAACCCAATCGCCATGTCAATGAACGTGAAATCTCTAGTCGCTCCAGATTTGAATGCGAGGGAACAGAGCTCCGGAAGTCGGTTCTCGTGGTCGAACGAACTCTCGCCGGCTATCGCTGGTATGAGAAGACGTATACCTTCATCTAAATCTTCGATTTTCTGATCATCAAGAGACGCTATTTCGAATCTCTCCTTTAAGCTTCGCGCAAGCGCTATTGCATATCTTTGGCTCAGTAGTGTGTGTGGATCTTCTATGTTGGAGGGAAACCCTGGACCAACTGCAAGACGGCCATATTTTATGCCCTCCTCTAGATATTTCGGATCGCGGGTATTTTGGTATACGCTCCAGCACATGTTTGCAGCGCATTGCAATATGAACGTCGAGCATTGTGGTCGTCAGGAGATGCAGCTATCGCTTCCTCGAGTAAAGCAATGGCTCTCGCCATGTCTCCTGAGCCGGAGATTTCTGCTTTGACATAGTGATCTGCTATTGCGCATCCGAGGAGGAAGAGCTGCATTGGTCTTGTAGGGTCATTCCCTGGCAGTGAGTCAAGATGCTCCTGTAGCTCGAAAATATCTTCCGCTCCCTCTTGATCGTGATCATGATCATGCGGATCATTGATGGCACCTTCAAGGGGAGCTTGAAGTGATGTAAGGTCTAAGGACTCGGAGTTGACGGCTTGCGCAGGAGGGTGTTCTGTATTCCAGACTTCAGAGTCCGCCGTAATGTCAACACTGGCCTCAGATGCTGTCAAATCATTCTCACTGACTTCTGCCATGTCTAATATAGATTTGTTCAGGAAGAGGCGAGATCATCAAAGGGTGGTAAAATTTCATTCTTTCAGAGCTCGCAGGTTCTGGGATCTCAGAACATTATGCCATTCCATACCCCATCAATTCCCTCCTCTTGTCCATGGTGAGGTCACAAAGAGTTCTTTTGGGCCCTTGCGTGATTTATTCTTAGAACTTGCAGGACTGAGGAGGCTTAGGGTGGGCGATGCCATTCTCTTATTCGCTGGAAAATCGAACGGTTGGTAGCCAATCGCTGCTAAGAGAACCAACGTCATGTAATCTCAATATTATGCACTGAAAGGACCGATTACCTGGATTAGGGGTTGTCAACAGTGTTCATCCAGTTCACCATTCAAGTAAGAGAAGGCTAGGAAGCTTGAGAGCGGATGAAACTTGGGGAGCACAGCTCCCTGAGGTTGAGAAATAGATGAACAGAGGGCAGTTGTCTTGTTGAGCTTAGTAAATATTTTTGAACTACTTCTCTTGTCTGTAAACTAGATCTAAAGCGAGTTTTGGGCGCAGAGCTTCGTCATCTCTAAAGGTAGGTAATTAGGGCAAGCTGGGGAGGTGTCTTTCACATATGACCCATAGCACATTACGCTGTTGCAGAGATGAGGAATAGTCCGTAGGGTGGTCTTTTGCTACCTCGACTTCGCCGTGCTTGTGCCGATGCGCTTACGTGAGGGGTCAAAACGTGGCCGAAAAAGAAGGCCTCGAAAAATCGGCTCCCTATGAACAATATTTAGGGGGCTAATTCCATTAGATAGGGAACACTAAAAGTTTAAAAAATTTAGATCTAGTGCATACAGAAATTAAGTTGATGTGGAGTTGAGTTTGGAGTTGCTTTGTAGAGCAAGCGGGGGGGGTATGAGCGGGGTAAAATCATCACTTCCTACGTGTAGCTTCAGATTTGCCCATACAGATCATCATAGATATCCCTGACTCAAATTGGAGATAAGATTTAGTGAAATAATTGCTCTTCTGCCATCATAACATATACCTATTACCCGTATCATGTTATTCGCGAGATACCATTCAAACAATTAAATCAAAAAAGACCTCGGCTCATGTTTTCCTCCACTTCAATGGACAAGCCAAACCTTGTAATATAACCATTGGAACCATCCACTGTCTAACTAACGCCACATCGTCGACTTCACCACTATAAATATCAAGATCAGGTGGCGGCCAAAGAGGGTGATTCCTTGTGATATCAGCTTTCCTCTTTCCTCCTTCACCAGGAGCCACAGCCGCTCTTCCAACGAACCGATAGCCACCATGGTCACCGCGGCACAAGGCTACGACATGCATTCCTGATCGACAAAGAATATCACCGTCTTGCATGGAATGAGGTCCAAGGCCGATTTTACTTCCTGACTTGTTCTTGAAGGCAAATAGCTTAGGTCCGTCTGAGATATCTGCGTCTCCGAAGCTAAGAATTGAGGCGGGGTCTACCTCCCATAGCCGCTCCAGGGAGAAACTTAAGTGCGTTTGATCTATGGCGTCTAGATGTTTGGGTGCATGTTTGAGAAGTTGTTTAGAATTTCTGATATCCTCAAGTATCGTCTCAATCCATGGCTTACTCAATGGAATAACCCATACCTGCTCAACCAGCAAGGTGCTGTATCCATATTGCGTTTCGGGCTGAGCGAAGCCAAGAGCATGTTGAAACTGCGATGCGTCAAACATTTCGACAGGAGAGTCGTCCAAAGATAGTGGCCCAAGTAGTGCTCTTTGTACAACTCGACTGAACCGAGCAGCACCTGAAGAGTTGCCCGCTCGCCGACAATTCTATCCCAGTGTTCTCTCATAAAGCTGTGGAATAGAAGCATTGTAATCAATGGGGATATCGCCGTCTTTCAAATCGTGGGGCAGTCTCAGAAGAGCATAAATCTTGTCCCTTCGCTCTGCACAGTACTGCTCTTCACAACTACTCAAAACATTCTCAAATCCATTCGCAAAAACTGTATGCTTGACTTTCATTGGAAGATGCATAGCTTTGCTGCCCATGATCTTCTTCATTGAGAGTCCGATATCTGGCACAGCAGAAGTGGCGTGGAAGAGCGCTCCTTGGTCCTGAGCGGAAGCCCAAACAGGCAGTTTATATATCAGCTCTCGAAAAACGAGAAAGATATCTCCATGGCACGACGAGGTCCCGTACAGTATCTGCAATTTTGTTGCAAGGCCGAATTCTGGCACGATCCACAATCTACTCCAGTACGCTGCATTGTAGAGTGCTGCGAGCTGTTGCCAGTGGTGAATCCATTTTTGGCGGAAATACGGGCGGAAATATCCCCATTCGTCGAACCCTAGGGGTTTCTTGCTTCTTTCGACTATCGATGTGACAAGTTCAAAAGCTGGTAATGATTTTGTTTCGCAGGGCGCCTTTGTGGTAGAGGTGGATGGCTCCTCGAAATTCACCGCCAAGTTCCCAAATTCGTCGGGATATCCAAGCCATACCAGGACTTGCTTTGCTTTCTCATAAATCAAATCCATCATGCCAACTTGGCGACCTTTTCCGTGCGAATCCAATTGATTGATGCACAGAGCATCAATCCATAGATGTCTCTCAGTGGCGGATCGAAGGGCTGTGAGAGCACAATATAGATTTTGGCGAACCGGGAAGTGGAAATCGTTAACCCATATCTTTAACCCAAGATCATCTGGTGTTCCCCATGTATATGAAAGAGCTTCATAAGCTGCGTCGAAAGTTGCAGGTACGAGTCTGCATTGGATACCGTTGTCCGTTCTGGAGGGATCTGGGCTGAGGACGAGCAGTCGGGTGGCTCCTGGCATTTTCTCAAATGGCAGATGTTGAAACTTAGTCGCCATAGAGAATGTGATTCGCTCATGCTGAGAGCGTTATGATGTGTTATGACGGTTGGATGGATCTGTTCCATCTTACGGTGGGATGGTGTGACAATATCTCGAGATCCATGCATCCTGCAAGTAAGCGATCGGCTGTATTGCCACATTAGAATCCTCGGGTTGCAACCTTAAGTCTTGCTCTACAATTTAGCTTCAGCGACTGTATACAGCATCTAAGACCTACTTACATCTTCCCTACCATCTCTCTTCGTAGGACAAGCTCCGTTCATACGTCCTCTGCTCCTCTAACCCACTGTCGTGTCGTAGGTAGGAGAAGAATAGTATATTGGGGAGGGTTTGCCATGTTCCAACGTAGCATTCTCTTCAAGCTATGTTTCGTGAGGGATATAAGAAGTCCCTCTGTATATCAATCTCGATCATAAAGATATGTTTAAGGTACACGTTGATAGAGCTGAGTAGTGAGGGGTTGTTGTTAAGGACGGGGCTAGTCCTCGTTTAGATTAGCGCCGGGAAATTTGGCTCTCTTCCCCGCGCCAGATCTAGACACTTTAAATCTATCCACGCTTCACTTCCTTCCTTCCACCATATTGAAACTCACTTGAATCTCAACGACATGATCATTTGCGACCTTGAGATGGTGCCAGTTCAATACCCAAGAAGATGAGAACGAGGCAATGAGGTCTCGTACAGGATGGTGAGTTTGCCAAAGGGCTGGTCCGATCCCTCCGAGGAATCCTGCTGATTTCACCTGTCTGATTTCACAGTCTTACTTGCCGCCAACGAAAGCTCAAATGCGACGAAGAAAAGCCCGTCTGCGGTCAATGCCGTAAAGGCGCACGAGAGTGCCAGCCCAGTGATGGCGTTGTTTTCCGTCACCAGCAGAACGCTTCCATGAATGGGAGCGGGGACGTGGAGGACAATAATGGGGGAAAGCTGGCGGGGTTCTACTCCTACAGGAACAGCTTCAATGAACATAACGTGTGGGTAGAGGTGCCGAAAAGAGGTATGCAGAATCCGACTCTGGAAGTCAAATAGCCTTTGACTGACAAAATCCGGAGTGACGTTCTTCAATATTACCGATCCGTTCAACATGGAAGCCTCACCAGAACCGGAAGCGGAGCATCCGCCAGAGTCGACTCCTGTCATTGTACCACAAATAGAAGAAAGACCTGCCGAAACCTTTTTCACCATGCCGTTTGATCAGGCCTCAGGTTTGGAGGCACTGTCTGAAGCCGCCACAAGCACTTTTCAGTACATAAGGCCGGTTTCAGTTCCGGGGCATTCGCCAGGAGATATGAACGCATCACCACATTCTTCGAACAATTTAAATTTTATACTTAATCCGACAGACGTCGATGGCTCAATTGGTAAGCCTGAGAATCAACACGTTCGAGATGGAAGTGCTCGTAGGGCTGACTTCCTGTTGACAGGCATGCCCTCACCGGCAATCGACCCCACGCTGACATCTTCTTCCACATCATCCAATGATCCAAAGCCAGTGGACAACCATGAAATTGCATACCTCCTCCGACATTTTGGGGAGACTACTGGCCAATGGTGAGCAAATTGAGATTATCTGAAGTTGATGTGCTGATGGAACAGGATGGACTTGTTTGATTTGGGCTGTTATTTCGCACACCAGGTTCCTGTTCAGGCGCTCTCAAATCCCCTCCTCAAATTTTCCGCATGTGCATACTCTGCGAAGCAGCTTAGCAGAGTTCGAGGAAGGAAAGCCATCATTGGTGGCATTGTGAGCCAACAAGCTGCAATGGAATTGTATCTTAATCCCGAAGCTGTGGATTGGGCATACGTTGGAGCAAAGTATTATGATAAAGCCATACAATTATTGATGGAAGAGCTTTCACATTCAGGGAATCCAGGAACTCCTATGACCCCAGCAACCGTGATCGATGAGTCCTTCAGTCCTCACAGCATCAACCAGTCATTGCAAAATGGGCGGCAGACCCCAGGAAACAAGAGACGCCGTGTTTCCCGACAACCTTCATCTAGCAACCCTGATGAAACTCTAGCAGCTGCTGCGATATTGTGTGTCTATGAATTTCTTGACAATGCAAATACTGCGTGGGCGAGACATCTCAGCGGCACGAAGTCTTTATTCGACTTGGCAGAGAAGGAGGGTATGATGCCAGTCCAGTCGCCTACAACTCCAGGATCACTTTCACAACGGATCACCCCTACGAGAGCCCGTCGAGCCACCTTTTGGAATTTTGCTCGACAAGATTTCCTTGCAGCCTGTAAGTCCTGCCATCCCACCCAGGCCGAACTATGTTGACTCAGTACAGTTATCAACGAAAGTCAAACAAGATTAAATACTGAAGACGTTGACCTGTGGAGGGCTGCTGGCCTTCAGCTCGACGAGAGGGGTTTTGTTATTGCAAGCAATACTCAAGAATCACAGTACTCCGATGGGCATGTTGGGATGCGCGAGGACATGATATCGAACGCGCTTATCTGGTTAATGTCAAAAATCATCAATTTCCTTGCATCTGGCGATTCTATCGATAATGTTTTTCCACAGGATCGATTAAGTCCCAATGGAATACTGGGCATCAACCAGATGATGCTTCTCGAAAGGTGGAAAGAACTGGAAAAGGAACTCGATTTTTGGTATAAAGGCCTGCCGGACACATTCAAACCATGTGCTAGGCTTCCTCCCGTCACAAATGGAAGTTATCCTGTAGACTCTCCACGAGCTCTCTTCTCGGAAATTTGGTACAGCATTCCAATGTGCGCCTCAACTATGCAGTCGTATCACATGGCTCGAACGATTCTCCTCCTGAATAGACCTCACGAGTCGACTGCAAGACGCTCCACTGTGTCAGACCGTCTTCACTCATATCGTACGATCGAGAGAGAAGTTCGTTATCATAGTCATGAGATTTGTGGTATTGCTCTTGGCAGGCCAGAAGGAAGTGTACGAATACACCAAGTGCAGCCACTTTTTGTTGCAGGCCAATGTTTGACCGAGACCCGCGAACGTCGCATTATTCTCGACTTATTGCGTGGCATCGAGTCTGATTTGGGGTGGGCAACAGATTATCGCGTAAGGCAACTGTTAAAAGAGTGGGGTTGGAATGAAGAACCAAACTGAAATGCCGCTGAACCAAATCAAACATTCTGTGATGTCTAACTTCGAAACATACAATCACCATGCGCAAAGAAGTTTCTGAAGCACCTCCACATTTCAACGGAATTCTAATAACCGTTCAAAGAGTCTGAGAACCCGAAGTATGGCTTGTGTCATCTTTTTGTTCCAGGACACCAGGTCCCTCGAAAAGCATCTAGGTCATATTCGCACCTGCTTCATTATCAGCCCCGCATTTCTTTCTTCTAGAATTTATTTACCCATAGGGCCATTCCAACCCCTATCGTAATTTCAGCGCTCTGCTGTCCACCTAGAAGTATGGACAATCGGCGAAGTGCAAAAGCTCGAGGAACTCCCAAAGATGACTTCGAACTATCCCCATCCGCGCGGCGAAGATATCACCGTCTTCAAACCGCTCCATTTCCTCGATGTAGACCGCTATCACCAACAGTCGCGCGCAACTCCAACTTCGGCGCTGAAGAGTTCTCCCAACGACGTCGACAGCATCCTCAGCACGACCAACGGCGCCAACAGTGGCCTCAAAACAACAAGCAATCCCGTTCCTACCCTTCGATACCGCAGAATCACTACATCTTCTTTCGAAAGTCACAGCGGCTCAAAGAAACCCTCATTCGAATTCTGATTCAAGCTTTGTGGCAAATCGAGCAGTGGTGTCCAGATGATATCTCGGATGGCGACTTGATGGATTGGCAGCCCGAAGACGAAATCGTTATTCCGCAGCCGGATGGTACGGTCTACGCTTACGGTGAAGGAGGAGCGCAAAACGGGGTTGTTCGGAGATGCTGGACGAGGAATCAGAGAGGTCGGGTTTGGGGAAATTTCGTTGGGAAGGCACGGAGCGGCGAGGGATATTCGAGGTTCAGGCACTTCGGTCTCTTCTGCACAAAGGGGCTCGGCGGTGTGGTGTACTGAAAATATTTCATGAACTCGGCTGAGTGTGTATCGCCTCTGAGCGGCGACCTGGGCAGCAATGATGATATCTATCGCTTGCATGCGCGCAACGAAAAGATACGAAAAATAGTGCGTCGTCGAAACTTACCCAACTGTGACTTCTGTCACCCAAAAATATGCAAACGGCGAATTCAAAATCAGAACATGGTTCCTTTCGCAGCAATCTTTTCCGAACGTTTGGGTGAACCAAGGATCTGGTTTCCACATTTCCCCGTCTCCCCATTTTCTTGAAACCCTCTGTGCGCGGCTCCTGATTCCTCCTCCCTTCTAGATATTCAAATGTACTGCTTTTGTATTGGTGCCTTGACGCAGTGCCCGCATCTACCTCGAAGTCTCTTTCTTCTGGTTGTCGCTTGTAGTCTATGTAGAATACTCCGCCCGCTCCGCATTTGGTTCATGAAAATGGCTGGAATATGGCTACGTGCAGCCCAAGTCTTTGGGTCTTTGTGCGGGGAACCAGAGGACAGGTTTCCAGCTCTATCTATCTTCAGACGCGCTGTTTGAAGGACGTAGCAGCAGACTTCATCAATAAGCGCGTTTAGACCTGATATATCTGCCGGTCTGCATCCTTTGCTCTCTTATCAAACTCGACCCTTCACATCTTTCATCGTCCAATTATATAACTTTCCTTCTACCACCGTGACGGTTCAAATCCGGCCTTGGTAGAACAATCAACAGTTGATACACCCAACATCAACTTCACGATGCTGGAGAATAAGTCACTTCGAATAACTCTCGCTTAATAAATGTATATCATTCACTCGCTACGAGAACTGTACGCATACAACGGCATAAAGTGACTGGATTACAGGGCCGGGGCGCGCTCAGCACCCTGTGGCTTGAGAATTTAGTGATTGTGACCACTATAAGTCCCTGTAATTCTAGCCACTACTCCCTAAACGGACGCTACAAGGCGCTGTGAGACATTGAAAGGCTGAAGCGCTGAGACCCCTAATAGGCAGTCTCTATAGGCTTATTTACCGAAGCAGCCCCTGTTCTACAGGGGGTAAGCCCTGGAAAGGTGTGGTACCCCATGTCCGTGGCTTACAGTTTACTTTTAGGGCAGGGCGTCTGAAGTTACAGGGCAGTTTAGTGGACTGCTCTGCTAAATGCAGACCCTGTAGTCATTTTACAGCATACATAGCCTTGTAGTCCCGTCACTTTATGCCGTGATCTGCGTAAGCGACGCGACCAAAAAGATTACTATACGCTCAAAAAAATTGCGCAAACCCTCAAAATTCGAAACAGCAAAAGAAATCCCGGAGGACCCAGAAACTTAGCTTTCGCCTGGTTATCTGTGCCAGATCTGCTCTCTTCAATGCCGATCCCATGTGGCGGGCGGTCTAATAACATATCCTTAGACAGGATGATGCTCTTTCCCATTTTACAGTTTAACTTACGACTGGAGATATCTGAGCAGAATTCGCTTATTTTGTTATATAAGGTTCACTTCGGCCTTTGTTATCGGTTTATCTAGGAGAACAACGTTCGGCCCGGCTTTGGGCTTGTCCTTTCCTCTTGTTAGGGATCTCAACTTTAGGGATGATAGAGGTTGTAGACAGAAGCACAGATGTGCATACGGCAAGAATCTTCCCATCCAAGGAGAATTCGAGATTAGGGTAAAAGATATCATCGACAAATTCGTCATAACTTCACCAGATGACACATTCCATAGCTTGATGCTCTAATTGGAAGTGATTGATGCTAGCCAGTGAGAGTCGAATGAGAAGGCCAAGGAAATAAAACAAGCACCGGGAACCTCTACCGGGGCTTGTTTTCGACTAGTGTTCAAGTCATATAATTGAAAAATTCCGCCATCTATCTCGTTCACTGCGAGCTGCCGGCGATTCCTAGAGAAAATCGAAAGTGGTAGGAAAGGTCCGCTGTAATACCGTAGTTTGACAGACTTGTTGGTATTTCCTGCCTCTAGGTTAACGCACGCGAACGTAAATTGGAATCTTTCCCTTCTAATAAATGAAACTGATTTTCCGTCTTGGGAGGCAAGAAAACCTCCACGAGGTAGAAGTCGGCCACGAATCTGTTGGGCTGACTCAAAGTGAGGTCTCAAAGCCAAAGTATATTGTCACACTCGGTAGCTGAGAGGTTACATCTCCAGAGTTTTGAACTCCTTTATTCTTAGCGGCTACAAAACCTCCTCCGCAAACCCTCTGTCCCAGCCTTGATATTTGACAAATTCCTCGATTATTTGCTGCCTTATTACTGGATTGCACCACGCGATAGGTACAACTCCGGACTTATTCGGGTGGAGCCAGTCTAACCCTCTCATGCTTCTAGCAACCTCGTGTCGCAAATATTCATATTTTGAGTAGACAGTTAAAACCGGTCTAGCCTTCCGTCGACAGGTGCCGAGGAAAAAAAACCCCACACTAAAGAAATGATCATCTCGTAACTTTTCCTTATCATTCTCTTCGCAAGGTTTGTACTCGTAACGCTGAAGCTCTCGCATATTCCCCAAAGCTTCACTTAGAAGATTTTGCAATATCTGAGTATACACTTCCCTAGCGGGTCCGGTAACGGACCAAAGTGACACGTTTCCAACTTTCGTGAACAACTTCCCTGATCGAGATTCTTCTGCGTCTTGCCATCTTGTGAAGAGGCGAACTCTTTTGAAGGCATCTAGTGAATCGTCAATTTCTCCGTAGTACAAAAGTTGGCTTGGTACAGAGGTGGCGATCTCATTCCCTTCCAAAGAAATGTCGTTTTTTTGTCCTTCGGGGAAATATCCCGAAGGAAGAAGTCGGCTCCAATTTCCGTCCTGGCCATTGAACAGAGAGGTTTCTGTAATATCAATGACGCGTCGGTAGATCATTTGGCAAGCCGTGTTCGAACTGTTAAAAGTCAATATTGTAGCTTGCTAAAATCTAGGTGTCTACAATATCGAAAGCCAAAGAACCTACCAATTAACATCCGTGTTACTTCTTGCAATAGTAACTGTTCCACACTTTGGGCAGATATTCTCTTCTTCCTTTGGAGAGAAGAAGACCATGCACATAGTAACCTTCTGCCCCGGCCGAACAACTGATGTGAAATGTACTTTGACGCTCAAGTCTCGCCCATTTGCCCCGTCTTGGAAAATATATTGCCGTCTCTTTACTAGTTCATATCCTGGACGGTCAATAAATTTATCGCAAAGCACCGTATAAAGCGTCTTGTTGCTTTATTAGCCACTAAAAACCAATAAATGGTCGTATGGTGCTTACCTCCCATGAACTGATAGTCTCAAGCGGAATAGGTAAGACATATCCTAAGGAATCTTCGAGATATAGCGCCCTTTGTAACCAAGGATCAAGGCTCCGAGGGATGCCTCGATGAGAGTATAATGTTTCCTGAACTTCGGCAAGCATGTTTTTCACATCAAAAGTTGCTTCGGCTATCGGTGTTCTATTCTAGAAGTCAGCACGAAATTTTCTTCTATCAATGGGTCCGCCTACACAGCTGTCATAACAATCCTCATATCACTTGATATCCCCTTAAGCATCGTGGTATGATTCTCTAGAACTTCATTCTGCCTTGCCATATTGTCTTGGATTTCACCAATATGTTTATTCAAATTTTCTTTCGCCACCGCCTCAAGCTCCGACAAAGCTTCCAGCTTATCCGAAATAATATTCGCATCCTGCTCAGCAGCAGCACTGCCATTATCAGCAAGGGACGTCCCACAAAAGAGCAACAATACTAACCATTGAGCTTGTGAATAAATAAGCTGTATCATCGCATTCGCCCTCCTCAACTTCTCCCTTAACGGCTCCACCTCACCCCCCTCAAATGCACTCCACTGCAGCATCCTCCCCATCTCCTTAAACCCTCTCTTACTCGAAGCCCCAGTACCAAGCCTTCTCCCATATTTAACTACTATCTTATCAAGAAAGCGCTCAATATCCGCTCTGCATTCGTGCACGATGGGCTCTACTATAGCGATGTGGCTCGTGAGATTTGGACGCGTTGGCCAGAGTACGAGGAGCTGACAGAGGAGTCAGTGGGTCTTCAGATCACAGAGGGGTGCTTGTTACTCGTTCTAATGTCCCGTAGAGAGTAGACAGTTCCAGAACTATATCTTGAAACTCGGATGCGGAGCCTCGACTTGCGCGGAGTGCTTTGTAAAGTTTCTCGGCTACTTGCGCGAGGGCGATGATGTCGCCGATTGAGCCGATGATTACGGGCATTTGAGGGCAAGGAAAAGTAAAGCTTGAGGGAAAAGATGACGTGGGAGAAGGAAAGGTTATTGAGGAGGGAGAGAAAAGAGGCTGAGTGAGGCAGACTTTGGATGAGGCTGTGGGGAGCCCTCTATCGGCGAAAAAGCCACCGCCGCTGGCCGAGAGTGAGGCTTACCAGCACAGTAAAAATCCAGGCTCCCCATATATCGCCCCCCCCCCCCCCCTTTTTCTCTGTGTTCCACGTGACTTTCCATAAATCAACTCCTCACCTAAATGAGTTCGCCAGTGATCGACTTGCAATTAATAAAGCTCTTATTAAGATTACACTTCTTTAAATTTTTTATAAAAAAAAAGGTAAGCTAGAGTAAGTGTAGTTATGAGACGGTTAAAATAAGCGCCTTTTTAAAAGATATAGACTTTAATCCGGAAATCCCCGCCTTATTACACGTCCGAAGTGATACTCTAGGAGCTTATATATAGAGGGCCTTTACTCCCTTGAAATCAAGTAATAGTGCGTGCTAGGAGGGTCGGCACTAGGGGTGGGGTGGGGTGTATAAAGATCGGGGGTATAGCGAGTGCCCTATATAAGTGTGATATCTTCTTGTGTCTTATTTAAATCACCTCTCTTGTAAAAAGTTCATATTTAGGACTGCGTTCTCGGGTTCTCCGCTAATTTGAGTGGAGCTAAGAGATTCTGATTCTGGTCTCGGCAAAAGTTAAAGGAGGACCGATATATGGGCTGCCAAAAATCCAAAGCGTTGGCGAGGAACACCGAAGGTCAAACACAACAACAAAGCGTTTAAAACAGAAAACCTTAGAGATGAATAAAGTTCCACAGTGGTTGACTAATTTGCTCTACTTTTCTTATAATCTGAGACTGAGACTGTAGTTGTGAAGTGATTTGTGATAAGGCGGATTTCGATTTGCTAAGGGGTGAGAAAATTGCGTGCGTTGTGCACGCGCTTTTATGCTCATCCTTAGCTCAGATTAGAGCAGCAGGTGCTCAGATCCGCAGACTAAAACAGAACTAGCGAAAGGGAAAATCAATCCTGAGTTTATGGGTATTTCCCGCGTCTCCGAGTCATGCAAGTTGGGAGACAACATCAATGTAGGCACACGCCATGTCGTTCCCTCCCCTTGATTGCATTTTCATGGTTGCCCGCTCTCTGTATGACGGTTAGAAAGAAGTTTAAATATCTGGCCTAAGCTATTAACTAACTAGCAGTTACGCACTATCTTGGAGCTCGCTCTGGGCGTAGAGGTTCCGTATCCCCTCATGCTTTTGCCTTAGTGTGCGCCATTCTCCGAGCTCCGGGACCTCGGTCTTATACATAAATAAGCTTGTCGGTGTAGATTGTGATTCAGCCCGTTGTGGCAGTGTAGTCATCATTTCGGAAATTCACGTATCAATAAATCAAAAGAGCGGATTTAGTGAAGTCGGCGCGGAGACCAGATTCACAGACTCAAACTTTTAAGTCATGAAAAGATTAGCCCAACTTGAAACAGATTGGAGAGTTGATTGTGCTCCGAAAAGGTAACTTTTCTAACCAATATAATTTAAAATTTTGTCATGACTCCAAAAGGTACAGTGATGGAATCAGAGACATGAGTATCAAGAATTCTGCTCCTTTCATGGTCTGACCTAGTTCAATACAATTTTTCATTCCTAATGCTCCAAAAATACACCAAGACCAACACCATTCCAAACTCCCTCCATCGAGGCCAAAAACACTTGCCTTCCGTTCCCTCTTACATCCTTCTCCTAACACTTACAACCGGCCCCGTCTTCTGACTCGTAAAATGATCCACCATAGCCAAATGACCGTTCCCATCCTCACCAGTCCTATCCTCCCCCTCAAAATCAAACAAGAAAAGGAGGCGTGCTAGCGTGAGCCGCATCTCCATGAGCGCCATACTCTTCCCAATACATCCTCTTGGACCAACACTAAATGGACAGAAAGCTTTCCTCGCAAGCTCCACATCATCTTTGCTAACTACCCATTCCCCCTTCTCTCCCTTTCCTAACTCGACATGCGAACCCTCAATCCAGCGTTCCGGGATAAAGGTGTTAGGAGAAGGGTAATACGATGCATGACGATGGATACTGTAGCACGGCGTCCCGACATCTGTTCCAGTGGGGAGAAACACGCCGTCGATTTCGAATCCTGATGTTACGGTGCGGGGCAGAGCGCCGGGGACGGCGGGCGCGAGACGCATTGCTTCGTCGATACAGCACTTGAAGTAACTCAGCTCGTTCAGTTTCCCACCACTGACGATCTCTTCCACATCATTGAACTTCTCCCTCACTTCGGCGGTGGCTTTTGCAAGAGCGGAGGGGTTGCGCACTAGGTAGAAGATCGTGGATGTCATTTCTGTGGAGGTGGTGTCGCTGCCGGCTATCATGAGGACGTTGGCTTCGCCCCACAATTCCGGGGTTGAGAGGCCGGAATTGGTTTCGGGATCCTTGGCGTTGAGGAGGTAGTAGAAGAAATCTTTCTTGGCGTCGTGGCCGAGGTCTGAGCGGGCTTTTGCCCGGGCGGTGGCTTCGATGCGGGAGTTCATTATGAAGGACCATCTATCGTTGGTGAGGCGGCGGATGAAGAGTTGATCGAGATGCCAGGTATCGAGGGGGAGCCAAAGGCCGCACTGTAAACTGTCAGTTTCGATTCCAGCTTTTCCAGAAGAAGGGACACAAAGGGGGATGAAACTTACAACATAATGACGGAACGCAGCTCGATCTACAAGACCGATTACGCCGCGGCGAGCCCTGTT
Organism: Hyaloscypha hepaticicola; assembly: GCA_002865625.1. Lineage (NCBI taxonomy): Eukaryota > Fungi > Ascomycota > Leotiomycetes > Helotiales > Hyaloscyphaceae > Hyaloscypha > Hyaloscypha hepaticicola. The sequence continues at coordinate 687,936 of KZ613485.1, forward strand.
AATGAGCATATCATAACTCTTTCCAAAGCAAAGCTCGCCCATGACATCGTAACTCAGATAACTGAACCAATCTGACATATTCCACTTTCCCTCCTTCCCTTCCTCTATCTGCTCCCTACCCTTACTTTTCCCTCCACCTCCTAGAATGGAACACAGCTGCCGGATATGCAAAAGCATAACATCCTCCATTCCTTTCAAAGCATTATCGCTAAATGCCTGAGAGAGAACCCTCCTCTTCCTCCCATGAATAAATTTATCGATTGAATTATGCGTATTCCATACTCCCTTTATAGCAGGGAATGCATAGTAGAAATCAGCTTTTCGGATTTTCTTGCCATGGCCGTAAATGTCGTGCAGTCCTTCGACGGTATTGACCGAAATGAAATCTGGTGCGGCTCGTACGTGGGAGCCGTAGGTTTGGTGGAGGGAATGCAGCCAGAGATGGCGGTCTCCAGCAAGGCCGTGGTAAAGTTGGGGAAAGGGTGAGATCCGGCAGAGGAGAGGACCGGGAATGGAGCTGAGGGGGGAAAGGAATAGGTTGTAGACGGAGAATCCGAGGGTTGTCTGTCACATGATGTGTCAGGAAGATGGTATTATTGGAGTGGATAGGATACTTACAATAATAACAATTCCTAAGATGAGGATTGGCAGTCTCGTGAGAGAGAGCTGGTTGAGGAGTGGTTGGATCATGGCCGGTTGTATCCGCTGCTTCCCGTGGTGTTCTATCGACCACAACGCAAAGATATGTAAGGATCAATTGATGAGGGTGTGAGGATTGTACGAGATTTAAATGCCTGGGGAATTCATGTGACGGAAGCTGACCGCTAAATTTTCTGGTAGGCTTCGCAAATTGTTCGGTGTTGAGTTGCGTAGTGTAAAATCACCTGCAGTCATCAACTAATTGAGGTCATTCGGCTAAGCGCGGCATAACCAAACTCGTGTCCGATCAGATTGCACCTGGCGGGATTGGCATAGGAGCAATACAAATGCTTGATTGAGAAGGTGGAAATGGCGGGTAAGCCGGCGGTTAGTGACTGAGGGGGAGATGCGGAGTTGGTGGAGGAGGGGTAGTGGGGACGGATGATCTGAGATCTTGATGTTGTGCGTAATTGGCACGGAAAAACATGAGGTGCAGGAGATGAGAAGTGGGTTTGACAAACACAAAGGAAGGGAATATATATAACAAAGAAGAAGCCCCGAGTAAGCCGATCTGCTTCAACGAAGCCAGTGTGTTCTGAGCTGCATTCCATTGGAAAGAATGTAGGAAGATCTTGAGCCGTCGATGACGTCTTTTCGGCCGCTCTACAAGAAACCCACTTGGGTTTCAATTGAGCTCATTGAGCTCCCATTTCACTAAAAATAAGTATGTACTTTATCATTCACAATAATCCAGGTAAGAGTGTATCTCCCATTGTGCTTCATATTGTCTCGCGAGATCACGTTGAGAACAATGGACGTCGAACGTGAAATTTCTCGCTTAGCACATCCCTGCAAATTCCATCATAAAGCATCAGCCCTCCACAGCAACGCAACATCAACAACCTCATCTACCTCCAATCTACACCACAACAGCTTCGCGACCTCAATCGGACCTTCTTTCTACGAGCACAACCTGCGCGATCACATCTAGCATGGCGGATTACTCCTCACACAAGGTCCCGGACCTGAAGAAGATCCTGCAAGAGCGCGGTCTGGGCATTTCAGGAAACAAAGCGGATTTGATCGCAAGACTGCAGGAGGATGATAAGAAGGCTGCTGGCGGCGCTGGAGCTGGTAAGCATACTCCACCCCATTACCTTGATGCGCGCGCCCTTGCGCTCATCTTCTCCCTCGTATCTCCGGTGTGCCTCTTCTTTGCCGGGCTGGGGAATTCACTTCGTAGAATTGAAATGCTAACATAGTTGCTTCACAGCAGCAGGTGGAGCAGGAGAAGATGAAATCGACTGGGACGAAGACGACAAACCCACCACCGAGCCCGCAGCCGCAGCCGTCGCAGCAGGCGGCCAAGGCGCGGTACCTACGCCCATCGCGGTACCCAACCAAGAAGCAGCCGTAGACCCATCCACAACCAGCGATCTCACGACCAAAGAACCCGCTCCCACCCCCAGCACCGATGTCACAAAAACCACAGACACAACAACAGCGAAAGACGAGGCTGCAGCGCCGGAGGAACCAAAGCCAGATTTCAGCATTGGATTAAAAGACTCTGATGCGTTGACAGAGGCAGAGAAGCGCGCTGCGAGAGCAAAGAGATTCGGAATCCCGCAGAATGAAGAGGCGAAGAAGTTAGCTGAACGAGCGAAGAAGTTTGGATTGGACAGCAAGGATACGGTTGTCAAGGGACTGGATTCCGCGTTGCCGGAACGGAAGGCGAAGAGGGGTAGGGAGGGACGGGAGGAGGGTAGGGCGGCGAAGAGACAGACGCCTGATCGGAGGACGGGGCCGAAGGGGAAGGGTGAGAGGGCTGTTGGTGCTGGGGCTGGGGAGAAGAAGAAGGAGGGGGGTGGGCTGAAGAAGGAGGGTGGTGGTGGTGGTGCGGGTGGGAAGGGGAAGATTTCTGATGATCCGGTTGAGAGGGCGAAGATGGAGGCTAGGGCGAAGAAGTTTGGGAAGCCTGTACCTACTTGATCTCACCCCCTTCCATTGATTTTCGAGTTGATATACTAGGGTCTTAAGGTATGGGGTTGGGCATGGAACATGGAATGTCAGCGTGAGAGACGTCGATTTCAGCACAAAACGGAGATACAGATTACATTACAAGTACGAATCGATCGATCAAGAAAGGCGCAAACGGATTATCTCCCGATTCCGATCCATTGTACACTAGAAGAAATGAGCTTTTTATCTTTGGAGTTTTTTTTTGTGATTCATTGTTTTGTGGCTTGTCTGGGACTCTTCCAGGATTATAGGATGGTGTCATGGATGGTGAGGACGTGACAGCGCGTAGTAGCGCCGAAGATCTCGGAGAATTAAGTTTAGGTTCTGCCGAATGGCCCCTATTCGGCCCCCATTCGGCCCCCACACCCTTTGCTTTACTGTACTGTAAAGACGGGACATAATATGCACGGCACGAGTCTGCTACTGTGATGGGATAAGGTGAAACAGTGGCTTGATAGTAGGTTTGTGTTGCTCGTTATGATGTTGAGTTAAGATTTGGAATCTTGGCTTGTTCACGCCCCACGTTCTTGTTGTTGCTCTGGGAGATAAGGCTCCAAGTCTTGGTGCATGAGTGTGCTACGATGGGTTGAAACAGTGGCTTGATAGCAGATTTGTGATGTTGAGTTAAGATTTGAGAGCTTGGTTTGTCACTCCACCCGCTTTTGTTTTTGCTCTGGGAGATAGGTTGGGGCACAAATGTGCCGTGATGGTGTGGTGTGAGATGTTGGCTTGGTATTTGATATTGGACAATCCATGGCGTCCAATTCTTCAACATCACCGAGCTGAACTGTTCGTTTACATCAAATTCTCAATACCTTGCTTCTACTTTGGTATACCCTATGTGATATAGAATTGTGGTACCCACGGCATGCGTGGATGAGGGAGAGTGTTTCATCTCTACGTGGGAGCGTGACGAGTAGGTGGATATTGATGTGGCTGCAAGATGTTGGAAGTATGGAACCTCCGTCTACAAGTGAAGGACGAGATATTGATTCCTCCACATTCCACAATCAAAACATGCATGGGTGAGAGAGGATGTTTCATCTCCACGTGCTGTGATGAGTAGCTGGATATCGATGTTGCTGAAGGATGTTCTCCTTGCGACATGATATTGATTCCTCCACAATCAACAATCAACAATCAAACGCACACAAGTTCTTATTTGTGTCACTGGAGCGAGGCTTGTAGGCGTTTAATGTCTCGGCACTCGGTCTTATTAACGCAAGCCATGATCCATCAAACGTCTATTGTCTTACTCTTTACCCCAGAATATTGCTTCTTCCTTCACATCACATCATATCACGTTGATTGAGTCTTTGATTACTTACATGCATAAATTTACTTACTCACATATCAAATGCACGACACGACACGACACGAGGCAGCCATGTAATCTTATGTGCAAGTAATCCTAATTCCCGCAGTGCGCCTGTGATATTCCTGAAACACGCCCACATGGCGTGGCTGATGTAACGATGTCAACTCTATGATCTATCCCTTCTTGGCCGCGATCCCCTGCTATCTTTCCGTTCTGGATAGTTGATATCTAGTTGGATGAAGGGATGAATCATGAATGGAAGGATGGAAGGTTCCTCCAGCCCAGGCAGGCACCATGCCCGAGAGGCTTGGCTTGCGCGGAATCGGGGAAGGTGGAGGTGGAAGGGGAGGAACTTGCCCGGACGGGTAGGGAGAAGGCGTCGTGCTTCTTTCCTGGATGTGAGTCGTGATAGTGGCTTATGGAAGGAATTGGGGAGTTGAAAATTTGTGGATATTTTCAACAAGGGGGGAGGAGTGGGATGGGGATTGAGCAATAGGGAGACAGAAGTGCGGGTTTGCGAGCTGAGTGGTTGGAGGAATTGGCGAATGGGGGACCCCTGGAGAATTTTAGTTGGTCTGGGGTGCTTTGGAGGAGGGAGGATGGAGGATGGAGGATGGAGGATGGATGAAGGTGAGGTGTTTTTTGCCTGGTTCCGAATCCGGATATGGAAGAGAGGGATGGAGATATGGTGCTGCAAATGAGGATTGTAGGAGAAGAAGGGGAGTCTTAATAGGTTGGGAGATTGAGTGCTGAGTTGAGACAGTGGGGATGTTGGAGTCTTGGACACGAACATGGAAGCTCGGCAGCCACGAGTAGGTAATCTGCATCCTGGTACATCTTCTTTGGATGAGATGATATGCCTTTAGGATTATTGGGCTTATGTGAGGGCGATCCACCATTTTGGATTTGCGTGAGGGAGAGGGATCAAGGGTGGTGAAGGAACAGGGGCAGCACGCCCTTTCGCCGTCACGTTGTTTCTACCGGTTCCGACAGAAGAAAAGCCACTCACGTGCATCGGCCAATGAAAATCCGGAGAACCCTGTCTGTCACGAAAGGACCCCTGTCCGTCTCGCCAGCCCTTTCCTTCCGCCAGTCTTCGAGCCAGTCCCGCTAGCCCGCTTTCGGCTCTGGTAAGTACCTATCTGGTTCAACTTCAATTGTCACAGGTCGTGATCGCTCTCTGATCTACAGTATCAAGAAACAAGCAGCCCCCGCGAAGAAAATTTCGCCTGCCACGTCAGAAGAAGTCATTGATGATTCCAAGGCCTCGGTCACAGGTGAGGTGTGGCGTGCTCGTACATGCATGCACAGACTCCGCCACAATCGGGCTGATCAGATCACCCCGAAGCCTCGGATTCCCGGATTCTCCAGCATTACCTGGAATTGACGCACAAACAGACGCAGACGCCGCTTCGCCTGCTGCCAACGCACAACAATTGCCATTCGCTTATGCGCGCTTCAGCTTTGCTGGGAACGTGATCTTGGGAATTCTCTACTCAGTACCAATTGATGGTTAGTCAGGTGGCTCATGGCTGACATCAGGCTCCTCTTTGCGACCAAGACGAAACCAGTCTTCTTCATGCTCTGGAGGATCGACCTTGGTGTTTTCTGTCACCTGTCGAATCTGATGATAGTCCGGATTATGCCGGCAGCGAATCAGAGGCTCTCTTTCGAGACGGCGAGAATCCCTGTACATTTCGTCGACGAAAAGAGACTTCATTCTTCAAACTCAAACTTGAGTTGCCCGTTCCGGCTGCTATTGCGGAGCTGGAGAACTATAGATAGGGGGTTTGAACGGCTCATTGGTTTGTTTCTCCTTGTGGACGGGTAGGGAGAGACATGAGGTGCAAAATCTACGTTTCCAAGGGGGAGTTCAGGGGCCTCCTTAAATTGGCGAGCCGCCCGGCTGGAAAAATATCGGATTCATTGGATGAGAAATTCTGACGGAGGGCCAATGAAACAGTCAAAGACGTCTAGTGTTTGAGGATGGCTATTTTGCCGTGACATCGAAGTGGAGAGCGAACCTTCGATCCGTGGACTGAGGATGACTGTAGACGCTGTTGCTTGGTTGATTTACGGATGTGCCCGCCACGGAAGGGAGGGAGAGGTAGAGCTGTGGGACTGTCAGCACTTTGGGGGCTTCAAGCCTTTCCAGGCTCCCAGCAGCCAAGATACAGTAGACCCACGAAAGACCCTAATCGTGAGATGCGGCCCGTTGGTGGCCGCGAGGGATCGCCGGCTAGCAAATGGGCAGTATGGAGGGAGAGTCAGCAGGCGGCTTTACGTGCGGGAGAAACACAGGTACCCAGGTATCGCTGAAAGCTGACGGGCATGAGCGGTCCAGTGGACAGAGTCACACAAGATCAGTTCCCAGCAGGTCCAACAGACACCTGATCGTTTCGGATCATCAGAAGCGCAGTGCCGCAGCAGGCCGCCCAGACGACGACCACAGAGCCACGAGGGGCCCAAAATAGAGGCAAAGCGAGGCACAGCAAAGCGACAAGCGCGGTGTACACGATTATTCGACTCTTCGCTCAAGCCGATGCAGGCCCGCCCGCGGCCCCTCGCCTACCAGCCTGACACTCGACCCTACTAACCCGACGAATGACGATGCGGCGCCTAGCAGCAACTTGCAGCGATTGCCCGCAGGGGTTGACCGCGATTTGCTGCTGGTTGCTGGCCGATGCTCGGGCTCCACCACTACTCTTCACCGCACAACGTCGCAAGCGAAGTCTGCCTCATCCACCACCACTCACCACCCCGCGCAGCGAATCCCCTCGCGTCGCGGGGGCATCTCACTTCCTATAGGCCTCAACACCATGCACTCTACATACTGCGTGCAGAAGCGTTGAGGACCTGCAGGGCGGCGCAGAGCCTTTGCGCGTCTTTCTCTCCGACAGACGTTGCGTTGCGCTTGCGTTGCTTTTGCCTACTTTCTTTCTGCTCCGGTCACTCATGTCCTCCCTCAGGCGACCGCCTCGAGGGCCTTCCTCTCCGCAACGGTTTCTATTCACGTCTCCCGGCAACTCCAGTGGCACAGAGCCCAACCAGGTCTGCTCTCCGGCTGGGATATCGAGGCCCAACGCCACAGGCCCATATGCCAGCCTTGATATCATGCTAGTTGCGGTAGTTGTCTGCCCTCACCACCACTGACTTCATATCTTATGCCATCAGCCCTCCCCAGACAGCCCTTCATCCCGTCCTCAGTACGCTTCTGGAACAGTTACTCAGAACGAGGCTTGCGTTTCTAAAACCAGCGGCGCCTCGTTGAGCGTCAACTAAACCCTCGTTCCCGTCCCACGGCACGCACCATTGCTAGTACCCCACAGTTCTGGTTCTCGATCCATCGCGAGCCTTAACTTCACCAGGCTCCCCTTTGGTTGCCTCTTTTACCTCTTGTTACTGCTGGAAGGAAATAATATTATTGCTCTTGCTATTGCGTTTTATTTTCTCTTCCTCGTCGCACAGTTTCACTACCCTGGAGGTGGCATTTGTTATTCCAGCCCACTTACATATTGGAGGCCTTCGGCACGTGCGAGCATCACTCCATCTTGCCACCACCAATTCTTATTATCGGCCGCTGGATGTAAGCTAGCCACCCTTTCCCGGAGCACCTTTCGTTTTTAGATATCAGTCCTCACGGACCGGAAAAGTTGTAGCATAGCAACTGCAAGCGAGCGAGCTCTTGGATGTAAGTGCCCCACCTACATCAAACCAGTTATTCTCTGACAAACAAACGATTAGATATCATTTCCATTTCTTACAAAGACCACATAATTCCAGGGAATGTCGTGCATACATCGTCATCGTATATTATAGTATTAGGAACACGGAAATCTACACATAGCATTGTGGTAATGCGGAGTTAGGAGGATATAATGGCTTCATACAAATCAGGATTCGACCCGCCGACTCGGCCAGGGGAGACAGGGAGGAGTAGGAGGATGGGGCAATACATGACGCCAGGTCAGACGAAAGAACACAGGGAGGCAGACATTGCACATATTTCGGGGCAGATGGAGGCGAGGAGGCTATATGCCCCGGTGAACCGGCAGGTGCAGACAGGACTTCCCAGGCCGAATTTACGAGATCCATCAGCGACTGCAAGACCGGAAGTGCAAAAGCCTGGCACAGGATCAAGATTTGGATTTGGAAGAGCTGCGAGCAAGACGGTTGCCAGAGCGGATCCGCCCCAGTTGAGAGGAAAGTCGTCACGGAATGTGTTGAGAAGGAAGCCTTCTTCGATAGCACAGGGTGCAGAGGGTTCTCGATCTCCCATGGATAGATCTGTTTCTTCATCGCCCACAAAATGGAATACGACTGCGGAGGAGAGACCGAGTATCGACGCTTCGCTCCGAGCTGCGGAGGCATACAATGAGATATATACCAGGAACAGAGCGAGGGCACCACCTGCAAAGGAGACTCCGAGAATCATTCCAGAGCTGGATAGGTACCGATCAATACCGGATCAAGGTTCGAGGCCTGTTGCAGAAGTACCGCACAAGCTGTCAACCCAAGATCTACCCCCACCAACCCCCCTACTCTCTGGAACTCCTGTCTATTCCAGTAGCTACAGTCATCATAGGTATAGTGGCTACAGTGGGAGTGGCTACAGTGGCAGTCCATCAACGCGCTTCTCTGAGTCGCCTGGTCCCGGCGCTTACAGCAGGGATACAACCCCGACATCCATATCATCCATGTCTCCTGGCATCATAGCGCCTCTGAAGACACCTTCAAGAGTTCGACAAGGTAGTCCGGCGGTCAACAGGCCTCCGGTGAGCATGAGAGGGAGATCTGGAAGCAATGCGCACGAGACCGAGGCGCCAGTAGTCGATCCACAAGGTCTTCCATCACTGCGGGAGTCGCTTACTTCATCATCGTCCAACTCAACTGTGAAAGGGGAAGGTAAAAGTCGGGAAGACAAGACTGGCGAAGTCAAGAGTCGGGAAGGCAATAGCCCACAAGACAAGAAGAAAAAGAAGAGGCTATCGCCATTGCCACCCAGTCCACCACCACGGAAATCGTCACAGAAGTTCAAGAAGAACCGTCCAGAGGAGCAAGAGTCGCCTTCAAAGCCATCACAAGCACCAGCAAAGCCAGTAATGGTGTCTCCTGAGCTATCTTCACCGGAAAAGCCAAGAAATGCGCCTCTGCATATCCGCCAAAAAAGCAACCCTCCTGTTCGACCGAGCCGGGAAGGAGCGCCTGGTCTACAGTCACAGCTAGCAGACATGGCTCCAATCATTCAAAGCAATCTTGCAGGCCTCAGCTTTCCGGATAGAAGACGAAGTACACTTCCAAAGATGACAGCTAGTTCTCCTCTGCAGACTCAGCTTCCATCACCAGCTTTCCGACGACCTTCAGCAGATTCACCAAGTCCGATCATAACATCACCAAGGGAAGGAACGCCTGCGCCATCTGGTCTGGGCATCGTCCCTGACCTGAAGCCTCCGATCAAGTTATCGTCTTCTTCTGGTACTCGCACGCCAAGTCCGAGTGTTGCAAACAGCAAACCTCGCTTTGGGATTTTTGGACGTAGAACGAAAACCGCTCCTGAGCAGGTACCCACTGTTCGGAAAGGACCTCAAGCGGGCACTGGCCATGAAGGATATGGCAGATATGCTGTTCGGGGAAGAAGCAGTAGTACTGGGGGTCTTGGCCGTGGTCGGGATCGAAGCATTAGTGCGGCAAGCTCATCTCAAGAGAGCTTCGGTAGCACCCGAACTCATGACCCCTTCCTTCTAGAACGAATGAGCCCCGTAATCATTGCTGGGGGCGGAGATATTGTCGAGAACCGAAATGCCTCGTCGGAATTTTATCGTTCGGAAAGCAGTACGAGCATCTCATTGGTCGCCCCATCGTCCAATGACTCTGGTAGCGTCAGCCACAGCCACGAGGTCTCCCGTACCCACGAGGTCGCCCGTACCACCCTGTGGCCATCAGCGCTTCCCCGGGAAGCTACAAAACGACAGTCCGCCATCGCTCCTAAAGGTCGTCGACCTTCAGATAGCAGCGATGATGGCATCGGGAAAGGTTCACTAGCTTTCCGGAGATCGATGCAACGATTGAACAATCCTGCCAGTGCGCTACATCTTCCACGTCCGCTCAACATCTCCAAGCTCACTGGTCCGGAGTCAATAACTAGTTTAGATGCGAGTATCATGTCAGATGAGTCGCAGGCTGATATGCAAATCGAGCTTGGCACAGGTCGAAAAGGAGTCATTTCCAAACCGAAGAAGCTGGAGAAACGCCCCAGGTCACCGAGGAAGTGGAATTTCTTCCATCGGTCGCAACCCAAGCCGCAAGCTCCGCCTGCATTGCAGGTGATGGTGGGCAAATCTGCTCCCAAGTCGATCCCACATTACGCTTTGCTGGACTCTTCGGATGAGCAGCAGGATCCACTAGGCATGCCAGATTTGGAAGACATCTTGCGTGACGCCGATGTAATTAGTCTTTCGAATGAGGAGTTGGATTTGCTGCAGTTTGGTGAGGTGCGTGAGGAGGTAGAGGACGTACCAGAGGCGGAAAAGTCAGAAGAGAACCTTCCTATCATGTCCCCTTCACCAGCGCCAATGACACCAGAACCGCCGACCGACCTTCATCTAGTTAAGGAGACTGCTCCAACTCGTCCCAGTCGACTACCACAAGTGGGAAGGATACCCAAAGTCATCTCTGCACGCCCGCAAGCCACATCGCCAAAGTCATTCTCTCGTCCCTTCGCTCGACTCAGTACTATCCAGCCGATTCAAGCCTCAATCTCAACAATTGATAAAGACTCTGTGGCCGTCGGACCCAGTCCCGAGAAACCATCAACACCAGAACCCTTCCTAGGCGTGCGAAAAGACGACCGACAAAGCTCTGCGGATTCTAAGACCGATAGCACGGCTGCCAGTCACAAGGATTTCCTCGCTTTCTCACCACGTAAGAATTCTGAAGCTACCACGAGCTCCTCTGGCGGGTTAAGCTTCGCAGGTACAACAGCCGTGATTCCCGATCCACACGCCGCGCTTGAGGAAGACGAAGTATGGGATGAATACGATGACCTGATTGAGACCAATGACAACGACGACACGATCAAAGTGCCCACTTCCGCCACCTCGTCGCACGGTGGACCATTCCAGTACGAGTCGTACGAGTCCCGCCGGATGAGAAAAAGCAAGATCCAGCCTCCAAAGGAGAGTCCAACCTTGGCACAACCGCCACAGATCAAGGAACCTGCTGCATATGTGGAGAGGAGATCAGCAGTGACGAGTTCAAGCACCTATAGCGCAGATATGAGCGCTAGGATGAAAGATCTCCTCACTACAGTCCAGACACCTACCACACCCATGTCGTTCTCAGACTTCTTCTCCGCGTATGGGGAACGCAATAACTCCACTCCACGAAAACCACGGAATTCCAGCAACCTTTCACCAAAACCGCAACGCGATTCAAGCGGCTCGAGGCACTCGAGGGTTCCCTCCGCGATTGCGAAGTTAGCTGCACCCGAGGAGGAACGAGACAGAGAGAGAGAAAGGGTGGTCGAGAGTCCAATAAGCCAGGTCAATTTGAGGGTGGGGAGTATGACGGTTAGTAAGTGGTTGACGTTTGGACATGTACTGTTCTCTCCTGCAAGGGAGGATATCATCGCTTCTTCTTTTTATTCAAGTTCTAAGACGCATTCGATTCTTGTTATCGATGGTCTTGGAAACGGTATGTGCCCTCTATCTCACAACAGCTTCATCAAAAGAGGTAGCTAACAATAGATAGATGACTGGTCCTTCTACGCCTCCGAAACCTACTCGCACTCCACATTCTACAACCTCTCACCAACCCGCCCCATCTCACCCTCTCAACAACAATCAACCAATCTACCTCTAACACCACAAAACCATCGACAGGTTCAGTACCCTTCGCCAGCAAACAAATTCCCCTTCCCGAGCGGGATGTTCAACGTGGTCGTCTGCCGATTCCCTCCCGCTCTAACACTCTCATCTTACAACAACATCGTCTCAGAATCAAAGCGCGTCCTCAAACCGGGCGGATATCTCGAACTCGCGATCCTGGATCTGGATATGTTAAGCATGGGCCCCAAGTCACGTCGTGCCGTTCGCGCGCTCAAGATGCGCCTCCAAGCTACAGATCCCTCTCTAGTTATCAGCAGCGCTTCGGACGTTATTCTCAAAGCTGTGGGTAAGAGAGGATTCACAGGGGTCAAGAGCTGTAATGTCGGCGTCCCAGTCGCATCCGCTATCCCCTCTCCACCCCTCGAACGAAACGATACAGAGTCTCAGAGGCAGGCACAAGGTGGAAGTGGAAAAGGAAGGGAACAAGGAGAAAATGAAGAGTTGAGTCTCACGGACCTTCTAAGATCGAGCACGAGTTCAACAGCTGCGGTTGTGGGCCTGGATCGAGCAGAGGTGGACGACACCATCACCAAGATGGTCGCCAAGGTTGGACGATTCTGGTATTCAAGGTGTTATGAGCACATTGTTGCTGGGAACAGAGGAGACAGTATATGGCAGGATCGAAAACTCCTCGAGGAGTGCGAGGCCTGGAACAGCAGCTTCAAACTCGTGGTTGCATATGCGCAGAAACCTGTTATGGGAAGGCGGAGGACGAATAGCGTTTGAGCAGCAGCAGCGAGACAAGGAATACAAACAAGTAAGTATAACGGAGCCAACAGAACGCGGCAAAGAAGATCGGATCAGGCACGCGAGGGCTTGATTCTTACTCTTCACATCATGGTCATGGTCACTGGCTGGCACACCCACACCCCACTTTAGCGGAGCCAACAGAACGCGGCATAAAGGAGCAGAGCAGCATAGCATAGCATAAGAGCGGAGGCGCGAGCCTTTTTTCTTTGTATACCTTGCGTTGCATTGCATCTTTGGACTGGACTGTTGCTGGCTGGCAGGATCATGGTTTTACTTACATTACTATTTACATATTGCTATTGGGTTGGGAGGAATATCCGTCTTGGTACTATTTAATGGTTTGATTTATTTTGTGATGTGGTGGGAAGAGGGGTATTAGCATGGATGGATTGGATGATGAGATGAGATATGATGATGTTTGTTTTTTAATTTGCTTGGATTTGGATATTTGGATTTGCATTTTGATGAGGGATTTTGAGCGGGCGTGTGACTTAGATACCCCGGAGCGGAGCTTTTTGGTGAGCTGAGCTAGCTTGAATGAATAAATAATAGTGTCGCAAGTCGCCGCTCCTAAGGGGCTGGCGCTCAGGCGCTCAGCTTACTCAGCAGCAACCCCTTTACTTTCTTCAGATGCTCCTTACGAGCTTCCTCTTCTTTAGACAACCATTTATGCAATCACGGAACAGCCCAGTTCGACGTGCGATAAATAGAATTATCTTTCTGAACTTTTGGTGTTTTGTTTTGAGAGGGTGTGGTAGTAGGTTTGGGTATGTGAAAGTAGAAGTAAAAAGTGAGGAGTAGGGAATCTGTGTGTTGTGTTGTGTTTATTTTGGTAGGGATAGGGATGGGGGCCGATGTGAAAGGATGGTGTGGTGGGGTGGATAGATAGGTAAGGGTAGATAGGGGTGGTGAAGATGGGTACGAGGAGCAAATATATAATATATTCGGAATTGATTAATCTACCTACCTTATGTTACCATACCGTGCATGTCATGCTAGAGAAGACATAACATACGTCACATCTCATTGAGTGAGAGGGGGATTGAATAAACTTGGTGGTACAGTACAGTGCTGGTGGTATTTGAGGCTTAGGTGGCTGGAATACGGTCCTGAGGTGGAAAGGACAAAAATACAGATTGGGGCACGTCTGACCTGTCAAACATCAAATGTCTGGTAAAGATGTTTGTGTGAGTGAGGGAAAGCTGAGGGAATTGTTTGGGGGGGGGGGGGGGGGGGGGGAACCTCTCGTTTCAAGTCCTTACCTCTTCCCAAAAATCTAAATATTAGAAAAAGAAACATTGGCTGATAACCGCACGCAGCCCGTCCTGTATCCAAAACCTCTTCTCCTTGCCCTCATCTTCTCAGCCTATAATGGAAGAGAAATCCAATCTTCACTTCTTTTCCGTATTCTTGACAGTGCATTACTCCAAGCGTCAGCCACCGCTTACAGGAGATCGTCAATCGGAACTGAGTCGGCAGACAAATCAATCTCAGGTTGCAAATAAGCAGACTTCTTTCGTTTTCGGGAGCTGATGTTTTTCATGTTAGAAGAGAAAAGTCGAGGGTTACTCCCAGCCACGGTTGAGAATCTAATAAATATCAAACGACCATCTGCGAAACTTGGCCATGAATCACGTGAGCAGCCCCCCTTTACCGCGCTTCGCTTAGATCCCTCTATAATAGGTACGGCTGAGACCTGGTGGCCAGGCAGGACTAAGACAAAAAACGGACGACGCGTCTCAAACCGGGTAGACTCCCACCTAGGCCTACTGGAAAAAGTAGTACTTACGGGCGCAAGAGCTATCCTCCCAGTTTACAAGACTACGCAGACTGCAACTCTATATAGAGAAGCACGCTTACGGCCGCCAGAGATCGAACTTAACCTCATTGCAAGTGCGTTTGCTGCGAGGACAGCCCGGCTAGACCCGCAACACCCACTTACGGCCCGTAAAACGCAAGTCTTACGGACGAAGATGAGCAATACACGCTTCGCATGTCTCTTACTCTCTCTCCCACGGACAGAACAGGTCAACCCACTCCAAGTCCCCCCGTGGGCTATAAGAGAGACTCGCGCGGACGCTTGTAGAAGGATCAATACCCCACAAGGGCGGACGAAAGCAAAGGCCGCAGCAGACTTCCTAGAATTCCTACCGCTAATCCCCCCTGGCGATATCCAAGTATTCTCCGACGGGTCAAAAAGCGAGTCTACGGACGGAGCCATTGGTTAGGGGACCGTAACCTACCAATACGGCCTGCAAATTGACCGTAAATCAAAGTCCCTTGGCCCACACGTAGAGGTCTTTGACACAGAAGCAGCAGGCGCTCTTGAGGGCGCACGTAGCGCGCTCACGTCGCCGGGAGCCAAGCTAGCAACTGACCTATAGGTCTTCTTAGATAACCTAGAAGTGGCCTACCGTCTCCTCTCGCCCTTTGCAGGCTCGTCACAACAGATATTCACAGACTTCCAAGAAGTGGCACGGTAGTGGCCACTACGCCAGCGTCTTCCACACACATTCCCGGGCACCTTACAGGTCCGCTAGGTACCAGGACACGTTAGTGTCCCAGGCAACGAAGTAGCCGATCAAGCCGCAAAGGAAGGAGCTACTCTCCCCCCATCCCCACGGGCTATATATACACTCGCCTCCCTCAAGAGGCTTGTAAAAGCTAGGGCAGACAACTCTCTCACACAATTATAGCTTACTATAGTCCCGCAAAGCTACCGCGATCTCGGTATATAATATATATATGATATAATAGAGCTTGGACTTAAAAGAGGAGTGCTTGAATGGATACTAGTCTCACGGACATATCACGGAGACTTTGCAGTATATCACGACCGCTTTCACTATCACAATACTATACTTAGTTATAATTACGGACGGCTAAAGTCCCCATTACACTTCTTTTTCTGCAAGAAAAGTAATACAAATCAACTTGGCCCGAAGGTACCTATAGCAGACAAGATCGTATACTTGCTAGGGATAATAAAGGGTACGACCGTTCTAGTAGACTGGATTACGAGCTCACGGTTCTTTATAGATACCTGCAAACTATACGCTAGGCTAGAGGACCCCTCTTAGTCCAGTGTATCACATATATCTATAGTCTTCACCTTTTCTTTCCTCACTTTCCTTACCTCTTTTACACTTATAATGGGTGGTAGTGTCACGAGTATAGCATTTCGGGCCTGGAAGGCGTGGTGAAAGGGTCTCTATTCGACGATACTAGAGTAAGGAAAGAAGAGGGTTGTTAGGGCCCTGGGAGACTAAATACTGGACTGCGCGCCTTGCCCCGCGCGTACACGTGACTTAGCGAACGAAATTTAGGAGCTAGTCTCGAAATTTACGCGCTAGCCCGCCAGGTCACATGATCCATGCCTCCCCTACTCATGTGACAACCGAACTAAGCCCAATTGGGAACGACAACTCCGTATAGTAATCAGGCACAGAGAAGCAGAGGAGGTGCAACCGTAACAGGTAGAAGCGGGCAGACCGGGAATAGCAGGTTATAAGTAAAGGGACTGACTGTAACGGGGATAATAAAATATACCTGTAATAGGGAATGACTGCAAATAGCTATAGAATTGTAGAAATACAGCTACGTGTAAAACAAATTGTAATAGTTAGAAGTAGCTAGAACTGACTATGTGGCCCTTACAGTCCATAGTGTCCTATAGTCCTATAGGCTCCCCTAGGGCAGGGGCCACGTGCCGCTGTCCGCCGGACATTAAATACAGACACACACACACACTCTATAATAGGTAACTTTCCATCTACGAACCCCACCGAATCTATTCTGCTTTTCGTTTCTTCTTCCTGAACCCCTGAATGGTTTTTTTTTTTTCAAATTAGTTTCTTTGCTCTTTAGCTCTGCAATTGCAGCTCATACGTATCTGACGCTGATATCGCACATAGTCTCACCGGATCCCGCTAATTTTCGACTACGTTTCGGACAAGCGCTCTGAGCTTTTGAAAATAATCGAAATGATGGTGGTCGAAAATGAAATCTATATATTTAATTTGGATAAGCTGCTTACTGTGGTGCTTCGGTTCAGCCGTGATTGGCAGGCAGATCGGTGGGTTTTTCAGAGCCGCGACAAAAGATTCCATGCCAGCTAGGAAGATAGCTAATGCATAAGCGATGATTGGTGCTATATAAACTGAGCTGAGGTGGGCCTTCAACTATGTTACATACATGAAGCCTCTTCCTGTTATTGCTGACGGGTATTTGCATGACACTGGATTTCCCGGGTACTCAGCTGGTTAGAACAATCGGGTTGTCTTCTTAGTTCTTCGATTTGCCTTTTGGTTTTTCTGACTAAAACTTTCTTGGCGCCTGGAAACTATTTTAAATTGTACTGAGTATAAGGTGGGAAGTGCGTGAGAGACTCGATGTCGGCTGAGGCATAGGCTCTATTTGTTATCATTGCAGATACAACAAGAATATCGTTTCTAGGGAAGTCTGAGCTATCAATAATGGGATAATTGAATAATTGTATTGCTATAGCTAAACCTACACCTGGATCCAACTAGAGGCCATAGAGAATTCATGAAGCTCCTCCACTTGCATTTCAAGCTTTCTGAATCATGACCATTGTTGCCGAGCCAAGAATAATGAATCCTTCAGCTGTCATCAACTCTGTTTACGACAAGAAGAAGCTAAAGTAGACCGGTTTAAAAGAAAACAGAGAATAATCGCATTTTCATATAATATTTTATTATTTTCATTTTGACTTGCAGTGCAGCTTGCGAGTGTATAAATCCCAGGGCAGGAAATGGTCTAGACTGCAGTCTGAGACCATAGCCCATGATCTCTTCCTGGGACTATAGTCTGATTTAGGGGGACTGGACCGAGGGCATTCAGAACTAGAATGGACTGCACTAAATTTACGTAGACCGCAGTCTTACTAGTTTCCGAGACTAGGGTAGGCTTAGAACCATATTCAAACCTCCTGGGTATTTCTATAACTTTGCATTACATTTCCAACTTTCGTCACAATAAATTTTCCTTGAAATTAAAGGAGCAATTAAGTCCAGTTGCGATCTAGGCCAATTGCCCTACCCTTTTATAACAATTAACAAACTTCCATTAATAACGATCAATAAACTCCCATTAATAACAATCAACTCCTATTAGTAACAATTAACAAACTCGCATTACTAACTCTCGTGACGACATTTCCTATTCCCATATTTTACTATAACAAAGCTTCCCCGAATCCAAGGAGCAACTAAGTGCAGATGCTATTAATGCTGACCTTCCAAAAACTCAGATTATGATAGATAGATGCTCTCTATTAACTATCATGACTTCATACCCTCTTCCAAATTCTAACCTCCACAAGAGCAAGTTTGATAGAATCAAAGGAGCAACCAAGTACAGATCGGAATAATACGGATCTTCCCGGGGATTCACCTCTCTCCACTATCTTGACTTCGCATTCCTCTTTTCCTCTACAATAGCAAGTCTTCCTAAAATCGGAGGAGCGATCAAGTCCAGGCCGGAGTAATGCCGAGCTTGTGAATGTCTTCACAATGATAAATAAACCCGTCTGGACTATTGTGACTTCACTTCCCTCGACCAACTTCCCCTCTGCCATCATCTATCACCACAAGTCTTCAGAGAATCAAGGGAGCAACGAAGTTGAGAAGGGAACAATCCTAACGCTTCCAGAGATTTTCTAACCATAAATTCACTCCCACGGTCAACTGTTGTGACTCCGCATTCATTTTCCAACCTCTATCACAACCACAACCAAACCTCTCTCAAACCACAACCAAGCTCTCTCCAACCAACAATCAAACTCTCTCCAACACCAAAGACTGCAGTATGGCACCAACCAAGCCTGACACAAGACGAGCTACACAGCATAGAGATATCTTGGCCCCCGTCTCAACTGGTATCAGAAAGGATACCGCTCACCCTCCTCCTCTCAGAATCGACCTCGACAAGTACTGCGGAGTCATTTGCGAGAATACCGGCTCACCATGTCTCAATAAATTGCGAGACTGCCAGACACATTCCAAAGATCAAAAGCTAGCCGTGGCCGGTCGCACTCGTCTACCAAAAGTCGATCTTGACAAGCAGTGTGGTGTCGATGTCGACGGCTGCCCTTGTCCAAAGAAATTACGAGATTGTCAAACACATTCCCGAGTCCAAAAGCGTGCGGTTGCCGGCCGCTCATGCAGCTATGACATGCTCATTGTTGCACCGGCGTGGAATTCATCTTCCCGTGCTGCTCACCCGACCGTCGACAACGGGGAGGGATCTAGCAAGGATTGGCCTAGCGTGAAAGCTCAGATCGAGCGGGAGAGAGCTGCTGCTCCTGATCGGAGCACGACACCACAGGTGGAGATTCCGGTTTCGCCGGCCATGGGAAAGGGAAAGCACAAGGCTGAAGGTAGTGAAGGGAGTGATCTCACGATGGATATTCCAATACGACCGAAGGGAAAGAAGCGTGGGCCAAAGGCTTGGACTGCGTTGGAGAACGAGAGTGAGTGCATCTTTCTGGTCCAAAACCGACCTTTACTGACGTTGAATCCGCAGTCGCGCGAGATATTAGAGAGTATGCTGGTCACAAAATTGCTATCATAGAACATTTAGAGGTTGCGCGGAAGATTGTTGAGAAGGTTCGGGGCTGGGAGTAGGATGAATGTACCAGGTTTTGGTGGAATAATGATTTTGCCTGACTTTTAGCGAGAATCTTTTTACAAAGAGAAATAAATAAGAGTTGACACTTTAATTATACCAGAACTGTGCTAAGCAATGGGATAATTGTCCAGCTGAACTTGGTACATTCAAGTGTATGCCCCACTATAATCTGCTATACTTGAAAGTGAAGGTGTCGGATGTCCCAACCCGTCTGGTACAATTGGAATTGCCTCTTCTCCAACATTCAAGATCAGATATGGGAAATGCAATTTCAAGAGATATCCCTTTCGCTTTCCATAAGCCAACTTAAATTTTGAAGCTGGACATTCACTCTACATATTGGCTCATTCACCCCCCTCGTAGTTCTTTATATTGGGCTGTGTCCTTTCTCTTCCTTTGCCTACCTATCCTGAAAATACACGCCCCCACAGAAACCATCTTTGTTCCTCTATCTTCGTTCCTCCATCAACCCTTCCCCCAGATCAAGGCCCTCGAGCTTTAGAAACTTGCGGAATCAAGCTATCAATATTGAGAACCAATTCCCTTATAGCACCACACTCGCAGTCCTCACCCTTCAAGTTCCTCGAGCTCACACCGTCTCAACCAAGTCTGCAAGTATCTCGCAGTCTCCTATCATAGTGAAGAACACAGAAACGCTTATAGCTTCACCCTCTCAACCCGCAACTTCCACCAGCTTCCTCGAGCTCACCTGTTCGGCACCAACCCAACCTGCCAGCTCACCTTCTTCCACAATGGAAAAACAAACACAACCCCTCCCCGAGAAAGAGGACATACCCAAAGATACCACCATTCAAGTCTCCCGAGCTCTCCGTGGCCTCCAATACCGAATTCGCAAACCAGGAGTACGCCGCCGCACAACATGTAACTACTTCGGCCGCGGCTTCACCCCAGTCTTCCGCACCGCAAAGGCAGCTCGATTCTTTGGAGTCACTATGAGAAAGGGTGAAGATGAAGCGGAAGAGGTAACTGGGTCAGATTGTGAGAGAGAGGAGGAAGAGAGCAGAAAGCGTTCGTCTTCTCCTGACGTAGCGGATGAGCTTCCGAGCGATGTGACGGAGATGGAGCTGCACCGTAAGTGCTTCAACATTTTATTCACTTGACAAGAGCTAATGAAATGCGTAGTTGCCAAGACTTTAGCTGCTCACGCTGGACGTAAGAATATCAAGAGAAAAGATATCGAATTCTTGCGCACTTGTGGAGCAATGATGGGATTTAACTCTCGCTGAATTTTGGGGTTTCTCACAACAAATTTGCTATACAGCTGATTGGCGGTTCTGGGATACGCAGTATACAATACAGATTCTGGATTCGGTGCTCGGAAACTGGGATGGGATCAGATATCATGCACTCGCTATGGAGATGAGTTGCAACTTGCAAAATGAACGCAGATGAGAAATACGAAGAAAACATTTACTGGGCCTGTGACTTCCAGCATCATTTGATCTCACACTATCGTTATATTCCTTGTACCTCATTGTAATATCATCCACCCAGTACCATAACTCCCCGAAGCTAGGTAATCTCTACCCCTACATCCACCCGATTAGTATTATTGATTGATGTAGATATGTAGAAATATAGAAACTTACTGCTCTCATTCCATTCTTTTTATCCCGACTTAGAAGGTCGGCATCTCCAAAACACCATTCCCGCCGCATGTATTTAGTTCCCTACCTGTACTCCTGCGACTCTTGCAATAGCTCGTTATGAAGCAGGGACGTCGGCATCGTCCTCGATGACCTCGATTTCGGGCGCAGCCGCCGCGTGAAGGTTTTTCTAGAGGCCAAGGCATTTAGCTTGTACTATAAGATTTATATCAACCTCAGTGGTTTGGGTAGGGCGTAAAATATAGAGTATGAAACGGAAATGTCTGTGTAGTGAATTGGGGTCTAGGTTGGGTCCTGCGAAAGATCGCTCTGTTTGTAGAAGCTATACTTACTAGATAATATCCATTATCCTGGCAGAGTATATGTCATTCAGTCTGCAGCTGCTCTCTTGATAAGCAATTGAATGTTGCAAAAGAGAGCGTCGGGGAAGACACAAAGGAGTTTCTGCCGCCCCTGTTTGTTGACTTCGCTAGTGGTGACGTACCTAGCCTAACCGGAGCTGGCCGCCCTAGCGAGTAGAATTCCCCCCTTTCTGGCGAAGATCCACGCTGAGAAGCCGAAATTTCGACTTTCCAGAAATTTTTGCAAAGGATCTGGCTTCGAGGAATACAAGAAAGCCGAATTCGTAAAAGTTCTTTCTTCCTAGACGGAGCTTATGCAATGGCGTTCATGTTAAGTGGATTCGGTACACCGCACGCGTGACTATATTCCTTTCCTACCTACCGGTAGCATTTGAGGCAATTCTGTCGTTGATCAAGATCCCCGGTCAGTTGCTCGAGTTCTGTACGTACTTTTAAATCTCCTCTTCAAGTTTTGGGTAACCAATGCTTACCTCCTGACGGGTGTTGAGTCATGTGTTTTTCGACCTGCTGAAACAAAGAAAGCTTGCTCATGAAGGAATGGGGCCGCAGTAGACATTGAATAGCAAAATTGACTTCTCTCAGTCCTATCGTTATTTCACTCCTTACGGCCGTATGTACTTCTCTGGCTGCCGAGAGGTTAGCTTACCGCCACACCCCTCATCAACAGCCACCTAGGCTATTCGAAATGATTCCCAAATGTGGGAATATCTAGGACAGATGAGATCATCAAGGCTACTTAGGAACAAAACAAACCCACTGTTGTAGAGGAAGCTGACCTAAAGAAACACCATCTAGAACATTTCTCTTCCTCGCATTTACCTGTGCGAAACTGCCGGGACAAGTTCACTGCCACATCTTAACATTCAGGAACAGCCGTGGAGCGGCTGGAAGGAACTTTGGTGCGGATATTGTATATGCCTTATACCTGGTTCAACTCTCTCTTGTGCACTGGCTTCAAATACTGCAAGTAAGATTGAATTGGGATCCGAAATTTGAAACCAATCTCGGCAGATCTAAACACTTCAAATTTTTAGGGCCATTGCGAGGTCGGCAAGAGGAATGATCAAGTTAGCCACAGAAGCACGTCTTTGATTCTGATCCTTTGAATCCCACATCTTGCATGAGCAAGTTTGCGCTCGCGTCACTTCCACGCAGTGGACTGTGACGAGCAGTCACGCGAGAGGGCATTGTTGTGCTTGCTCAAGTGCCGTGTGTGCGGAACCTGTTCTCACTGAGGTTCTTGAACACGAATCATGCAACGCACCCCCACTTTAAAAATCAAGTGCCATCCCGTTATTCAACATACAATGGCAAGGTCTTGCTTGATAGCATAACTCATGAACTCAAGTTTGCTTCGCCGAGGTTAGGTTTAACTATTTCAGATATGCATATAGTGGTAAGGCATCGTCACCTCGTGAGTTCAAACCTTGCGGCTTTATCATTTCCAAGAGCAAGCGGTGACAAGGTCTGATGTTTATCCAAAATTCTCCCAGTGAAAACTGAGAAGTGATATCTTTACTTGCCCACATGCCGCTTGGCTTCGGTGCACGGGTGCGGTCTGACTCGGGCTATCCATAGGCCGATCACTTCTCAGGACATAAATCTTATTTATTATTGAACCAAATATAGGCAGGGGGGTGTCGACAGGAACTAACCTCTAGCAATACCTATTTCATAAGCAGGCAAGCAACTAGTCAGCATACAGCATTGCAGCATTTAAATCTTGATCTCAGGTCCCTTAAACTTCTACAACGTCAAGTTTCTCTATGTGCTTAATAATAGCTTTCGCCGTTGCTGAATCAGCTTCTGGCGGCCCAGTCTTCTATTACGCAGCGTGTATATAGCGTATCCAGGCAAGAAACAATGCTAAAAACTGTGCTCAATCCTGCAAGTACGGATAACTGGATTTATTCCAGTTGGCTCAACTGAATTCAAGGGGGTGCCAGTACAGATTTTTGAAGCTGAACGAACGGCTTGTTCCAAATAGAGCCGGCCATCGAATTCTGCCCTATGGATCGATAAATTCCTGAGGCACGACATCTCCAACCTTTTTACTGTTCAGGATCTTCAGTGGTAATCAATCAAGGTCCAATCGCTTGGCTCCATGTTTATGGGGCCTCTTATCTAACCGGAATATTATCAGTGGGTTCCGGGGGTTGGGTACCCCCAGGAAAGCCACGGAGCCTAGCAAGGACAGGCTGCATCCGCTCCCTGCGCACAACTGGATATACTGGTAGTCATGGCTCAATTCCGTGAAGTTGCATTCGGGCGGATCTGGGTCCATTTCTAGCACTTTGCAAGTGGTCAGAAATCTTTCAATGTTGAGGTATGCAGATGTTTATGTCAAGATCTTACAAATGATCGCTGC
This sequence comes from Hyaloscypha hepaticicola, assembly GCA_002865625.1. NCBI lineage: Eukaryota > Fungi > Ascomycota > Leotiomycetes > Helotiales > Hyaloscyphaceae > Hyaloscypha > Hyaloscypha hepaticicola. Next base: position 711,557 of record KZ613485.1, read on the forward strand.
AGGCTAGTCGGGCAAGCCTTTCCGCAAATTCGTAACAATCGCTGAACAGGTCTTGACGAATCAACCACCGGCATGGCGGGGTAAATCCAGGACCCTTGATGCTGGAGGAAGCCGAGACCTTGCCCCTCCTCTCACCCTCCGGCGTCTGATGATTTGGTAAAATTGAACAGAGGTCCCGTCTAGGATGCCCGCAAGCTTTCAGGTGTGGTGCCAACGGCGACCCAGGCTCCAACTACACCTGCAACGACATAAATGTTCCACGAAGTGAAGGAACGAATTCTTGGGGATGGACGAAAAGGAAAGCCACACGTTACTAAACTCCAGCCTGCCGATAGACGCGCATCACTAGGAGTGCGGCTAACAACTTCTTGCAGGGTCGTCGGATCTCCTTTGGCTCGGGTTACACTGAATCTATTCGAGTATCTCAAGAAGAACCTCTTTTCGCTTCAGAAGAATCACAACCCTTCGACGAAAGAATGATCATCCAAGGAGAGCTCATGACCTCTGCTTCTGACACGTCGCAAATCTCTACCTCATCTTTTGGCCTTTATACACCCAACAGTGACTCGAATCTGTTCGATCAAAGCTTTGCCGCCTCGCTGGAGGAGTCGTATCCTGCAGACATCCATCCTAATGGCGAAGATTTAGGCATACTCCAAGATGATTCCCGGGCTCAAACTAGCCACATATGGATCTCCGACAGCAGGAACCTTGCGACTGCCTTCTCGGACACAACAATGCAAGAGAAGCTAATCTGGGACTCCTCGCGAGATTCAACTTCAACCAACACAGCGTTCGAAAACTTCAACGCAAGCGCGCAAACAACACCTCCAACAACCAATATCAACGGCGCAAGAGGAGAGAGTTGCTTGGATACTACAAGGATGCGAACTTGCACGCGTAACAGCAGACCGAATGTTCGACAAGCCACGTACAACTCCGAACGAAGGCATTCCTCGCCGAAGCTACGCATCGCCCACATTTCGAGATCTTCGACTTCTCCCAAACTTTCCCACACAAAAGTAGATTTGAAGAGGGCGCACAACATGGTAGAGAAGCAATATCGCAACCGGCTAAACGGAGGCTTCGCAAGTCTACTAGCGAAGATACCCTCTGAGCTGGCAGCGTCATCAGGCCTCGAGACAGGAGGAAAGAACGTTAGTAAAGCAGGAACACTAGCATTAGCAGAGAGATATATCATGATCTTGCAAGAAGAAGGAAAGGACTTGGTGAAGAAGAACAAGAGGCTGGAGGAGGATTACGACAGATTGAGAAGAGCTTGGATAAATTCGGGTGGAGTCCTGATCCCTTGACACACTTGGATACGAGCAAGGAATGGGACATGGGACACTTGTTGTACGGCTAGGGAATTTAGTTATCTGCATGTATTTGGCAGGCGTACTGGAGGGTGACTAGGGACGTAGTAATTGTAGACTTCGTATCTTTCCTTGGAAATTACAGTTACCAAGAACTTTCTTGGTTGGAAGTCCCTCAAGCCCAAAACTTATATGAACCTTTTATAAACCGGCCTTTGTTCTCGGCGTCTCGCATCGATTCTGAAAGTCCCATAAAGAATACCTGGGTTCTAATTCAAGAACGAGAGGCTTCGGAGCTAAAGTCCATGGAGTTGGAGCTGGAATCTGATGTCAGTCAAAATTGTACACTGTCCATATTCAACTAAGTATCGCTGCAAGATCAATGTGATGTGATGTTCAAGTTGTAACTAGATAGATTGACTTAAGTGAAATACTTACAACACGTACTTCAATCGAGATTTCGACCTCAAAATCAGTTCAATTGCTGGTCCCGTGAATTGTAAACTCGGTGGGGCTCCAATTAATCAGCCGGATATATTGTTGATCGCAAATTTAAAGCTTGAAAGTCTTGTTAAAAGCTTGGAGGCAGAGGTCTCCAGTTTAAAACAAGGAAAACTGCCAAGAATTGAGTGATGTCATCGTCACCCAGGCCTGGAATGAACGGCACGAACCCTGAATTTTATGCACTTCCATCACCTTAGGTTGATTCTAATTTGATCTTTTGATTTATACCTCCCATGATTTAACAAAACACTTACTCTAAATATTACTTTACTATTTCCTTTATTTCAACCAAGTGGGATGGGAGCGAATTTGCTTGTATTCCATTTAGGGGCTATCGTATGTTTCTTTGAAGAATCAGGCCATTAGCCTTGATGAGCCGAGCTCCAGGCAGTCAAGGATATATGTGGAACTGAGTATCTTCACTGCATTCAATTATCAATATTTTGATGTATTTTTTACCCTGTTTTCCCCAGTTTCAAATTATTAAATTTGCGAGCTCAACTGCGAGAAGACAACAAGTGGTCGTCTCACATGAGGCTCAAGACGAATTCGTCATCGTGATCTAAATGTTCTAGACTTTCGCGGAATTAAGCAATCAACTTCCTTTGTCGCGATTTGACAAATTTGCCCCTCCTATGTGCCAAGCAGCGCAATTCTCATTTGTGGTCTATTTTTGCTTTTTTTTAATGCTTCGAAATGAGGATCACTTGAATGGTTTACTCTTTGGCCGGAGGTATCTCCGTGGGTACCTCGGGGAAGTGTCTCTTCAAATGACACGCCTTATAGTGCGTATCATATGTTGCGCAGTCCTCAAGGCGGGAATTTTCCAGGCAGTCTGTGTTTAATTTTAAGTATTTGATGGAAGGGGGCGAGTTCTAAAAGATGATTGGAAGGCTCGAATGCAATTGGCCTGCAGCCGTGTTTATCACACAGAGAAGGCTTCCGCTGCAAAACTTGCTGCGTGATTTCTTTCGCTGCCAAGAGTTCTAGCTATTGGCGACACGCAATAACCGATCGAGTTCGAGTTGGCAGAGTTCAAGCGAAACCTTTTATCCCACTCTCGAGTAAAGAAACACTCTTCGAACTCAAAGCATGGAGGGAGGGCTTCCTGTGCTAGACGATAATTCCGAGCGCGCCTTATCGAAGGTTCAGGGGGACACGGTTCAAGAAATTGAATCGGTGGAACAGCCTGCCAGATGGGAATTTTCGGCGGGGCCAATGATGCCTGAATGGCCACAACAAAACACAGACTTCACACCAAGATCGACTGAACATACACCAAATACCTTCGGAGCAAGTGGGCCTAATCGCGAATTACTGAACGATACTTGGAATTTTTCAGAGGGGGCATTGTGGGATCTGGGTGTATGGCAAAATTGGGATCTTGACCTCGGCGACCTCACAGCACCAGTTCCCGATTTTCAGGGTACGGTAACGCCTACAAACAACAACTCTTTTTCGCCGGTTCTCTCACAGCAACCTCAATTTGCCATAAATTTGGAGAACATAGATTATGCTGCAGCCGCGCCGAGATTATCTTCAAATATGGGAGATCCTCTAAACACTTCACGCCTTAGTAATGAAAAGCAGCGGGCCTATGAGAACCCCCAGAGCATTGGAAGACAACGATCGAATTTGATAATTCGAACGCCTGGTCAAGCTTCTAATTCTTTGCCAAATAGTCCTGCTTTAGGCCCCATGCAACAAGTTCAGGATAACAGTGGCCCGCCAAACCCTAACCCAGAGTCACCAAAGGTCTTGCAATCAGGTGAATCTCCGAAATCCCCGGATTTCTTCGGCACAGCCTCTCTGGCATCTTCGCGACAATCAAAAAACCAGACCCCTCCACATCCCCGATCAAAAGAGAAGCGATACCATAAAGATACAGAACGCCAATATCGTCTGCGTCTGAATGAAAGATACTCAGCCCTCCTGAAAGCTCTTCCAGATGATCTAGTCGAGTTAGCCAGTGGACAGTCTGGAAGGAGTGAAGCAGATAAAGCTCTTACAAAGATTGATATCTTGGCTCTTGCGAAGTCACATATTGCTTCGTTGGAGAAGGAGCAATCCGAGCTTGAGGAGGAAAGCCTGGTGCTGAAAGGGCAGCAGCTGCTGTTCAAACGACTTTTCGAGGGATTGGAAGGCAGTTGACATTACCACCTTGTACATTATATAGCCAAGGGGGTTTTTTTGTGGGATTGACATCTCATTTTTGTTTCCATCACAGGCATGCGACCATGCTATCAATTTGCGTTTGAACCTTCAGCGAGTCTAATGCACTGATCCCATCTCGGCTCGATCCGGACGTGGGCCGTCATTAGACACTTTTTCATAATATTAGAAAAATCAATGACTTAGAAATTATAGCGCAGAAACATTCTTTTGATTTTGTCAGTTTCCCCCTATCTTTAGAAAGGGGGGTTTTGGTCACGTGACTCCTGTGATTTGAGCATTTCCATATCACTTGGATTCACCTGCTTTCACAAATAAATTTGAGGTTTCAAGTTTACGTGAAAGAAATCAATGTTCAAGCAAAGCACCTTATGACTCGAGCCTTACGATTGTGGCTAATTTCCTTCCTCACAATTGTCCTGTTCCAATCTGGTGACAGGCACGTGACTTGGATGTGGCACTCTTTATTAGACAGCGAAGGCTCGAGAACCTACTAGAAACCACCATTACCTAATGGCCTATCCAATCATTTACTGTATGTCTAAAAGGTCAATGTGCATGGGACATATCTCGTGTTGTTCTTCCGCTTCCGCTTCTGCTTCTTCCCCGAAAAGCTGGTGGAGGCGAACAAGGTGAGACTTTGGAAGGAGGAACCTGACCCAAGCTCAGTAGGAGCTTTCACTCCGTATTTCCTATATAGGGGAGGGGTTTCTTGGGGCACGTCGCCACTATGCTCCTATCTGGACCTTCTAGATTCCGCCGTGCGTCTGGCTAAGAAATGTGTCCGGGCAATGCTGGCACATCTTCAGAGTATGAGCCAATCTACTTCCCTGTATTTGAACGCATGTCAAAAGCTTTCTATAACTCTCAAATTTGCCGGCACAACGTGCCACTCATGGAGACGTTCCTACTCGACAGAGGGCTGTGAGACCGAATCAATGTCAACAGCAGCAAATGAAAGCGTTCCCAGCTACCCAATAGTAGCCCGGCTCTACTGCCGCCCCCCTAATGTGTACTGCCACATGGAGCCCTCGGCATGAAAGTTGTGCAAGCCATTGAAGCAGCTCCGGCCAACTTGCAGGTGAGCATACGTTGCTGGCAGCTGACGGCAAAGATTTTCGACCATCAAGTGACTTGCCAGTTCCTGAGTCTTGATTTGACGGTGTCCCAACCCTTATCAGTTGTGACACATCGTTCAAATGGCGAATTCCTTGTCGAAGTAATGGTTGATGAAGTGCCGTTGCGTGGGTCCGCGCAGGAAGTGACCCGAAAGGGGCTGGTTCCATGTCGGCAACGTTTTTCTACGTTGATCTCAAACACACAAAAAAACACTTAACACAGTGCCAAAATACCACAAAGGTCCTCAGTCTGCCGTGGCTAGGCTAGAATGACAATTCTGTTTGCCACAGATCCTCGGACATCCTCAGAGATCGCCTACCACCATCGACATACGGATGCACAGCGAGACCAGTTGATGGAACCGTTGCAGACCTGCACTTTCTCGCTGTCTGCCAACTCTCCACCATATTTGGAAGAGGGTTTGATAGTTGCGTAAATGTTTCCTTGTTTTAAGTACCTGCAATACGTTTGACTGATGATGTCCAATGAGTGCTAGGTATCTCGTGCATTGCACCTTCACACTGACTCCTCCACGCCAAATCTACAATCTATTTCAGCCACCTGCACATCGTACCTATCAAACCAAACCATTCTTCTTAAATCAGGCTACACCATTGCGGGATATTTCGCTCTTCGGGAAGCAAGTCATGCTCGTATTCGCCCCCCTCAAACTTCGATTCTCGAGCTTACCCACTTCGAATTCAACAATACTATTCATCTAGAGTGAAGATTCTCTCATCTAGTAATCAAAACTGGACATATGAGGGATTATATTTAGAAGTCTCTATCTGCTGGGGCTTGGCAGGGAATTTGAAGCGCGACTTTAATGTGGCCTTGGACATGCAACAGGGAAGATTCATCGGCTGGGAAGAAACACAATGAATGGTGTGATGAAGATATGGTTTCTTGAATCTTGGAACTTAGAGCCATTAAAGAGTGAGTTGCGTGTCTGGATATTGGTTTGAGCTCGAAGAAAACTGAGTGTTGGACAAGTTCAGTGAGTGTAAGGTTCGAGACGATACTACGCGGCGAAACAAGTCATCCAAAGAGGAATAATCACTAAGCACTATTAAAGAGATACATTTATGAGCATCAATTTAGTAGATTAGATCATTCAGAGGGCCAAAATATGTGTACTTTTTGGTGTTCCCCTTCTTTCTTTCGTTCCACTCATCGGCGAAGTGATTGTGAAAGACCTGGCGAGACTTGAATTATTTACTATCAATTTAAAGCCCCACACGATTTGTTGAACCTGAAGTTTACATTTTCTTCCCAAGGAAGTTTAGGTTGTGTCATACGAAGGGGAAGAAGATCAAAGCCTCCTGCATAAAAAAGGAGGGATAGTGTTGGTCACGTGATGAAACATCATGGGTTTTATTTTATTCACATCTGAACTTCCGCAACATCAATCTTCAGAGCTGAAAATAACTTGCAAAAAGTTACTAGCAGATGGAGGATCTTAGATTTCACGTGCTCTCCCGATCTTGTCATCTGTTGATTCGGATTTTATGGCCTGTTTTGGAATCCCGTGATAATCGCGAGACCTTTAATGTCATCCCCTTCTGAGCTGCAACAGTTACCCAAAAATATGAAACACTGAGGAAGACTCATAAAAGCACGTAAATTTATCGTAAGTTATTCCAGGATAATTCGGAGTTGCCGCTGTCAGCTGGCCAAGCGGGGGAATCTGGGTGGATGATGGGATTTACGAGCCTGCCCATTTCGAGGGGGGTGACATGCGTCTGAAGTATGGATCAATGTCCTTGAATACATAACTAGGATCTTTCGTGCTGTGTAGTCTCCCTCGCCACACCAAAACTTTATCCAGTTGAAGGGACGACTCCTGGCCTTCTGATCTGGCGCTTTGCTTGATGCCTCTTGAACGGTAATGAGGTATATGGAAGATTGATATTTGCCACCGAGAATGCATCGGCTCTAGTGACTTCAGTGGTACCATCAAATCAGCATGCTAGTGGCGAGACCCTTAGCACCCCCGAGATATGCTTGTGGCTTCCACAACAAGAGAAGTTACCAGAAACACCATTTCGGATCAGCATCCTTAATTGAAGTGTTATCCGGCACCACTTAACACTCCAAATCTTTGAATTGGTGGCGAAACAGATATGGCTCAGATCAACTACTCTAGCAGCCCTGCTTCGCGATTCCCCTGATATTGCGCCGTTTGGCAACGGGTTTCTGAAGAAAACTTCGAGCTTTTTTAACGCTCAACTCGACTCACCGCAACATCGAACAGTCTTCCCACGAAGTTCTATAGCAGTACGCGCGAGAGCCTTGAGCTTTCAAAGACTTTTTTTCGAAGCTTCGAATACCCTTTAGGAAAACTTGCCTCAAAAGAGCATCGTTCCCTTGCACAACTCGCTCCGAGGCCAACGGCTTTGAGAGGCTCTGGCTGCTCAAATTTTCTAATAAGCACTAACACAGAACTGGCGATGTAGTAGCAGATGGCAGACTCCTCAATGACTGCTTTTAATTCGAACGATTCCTCTGAAGAAGCGTTCCTTCTCATCAACGTAACCGAACCTCCTTCCTACTCCCTCCTTCAGCACGATGTCCTCCACTCAAGCCGCGCTACGCATGAATTCTACATATATGTCTGTTGGAGGATAAGCTAGAGGAAGGCATAAAGTGACACCTGGTAGTATGTCTTCTATGACACGAGTTTGGGACTTCCGTTGAGTATTGCTCCCCGAGTTAAGAGATGATGTGCGAACGAAGCTTGAAAGCACCACCATCACTTCAGCAGCTTCATATCACCATTACACTGATAATAGCTGTAAACATTACCAGTAAGATCTCCTCTTCTCTTTCTGCGCACATTGGGACTAACAAGGTTGCTTTTAGGCCAGAGCCCAGTCCACATCCTCCCTCGGACCATTCTCAACTTCAAGTATATTCAATCGACTTGCAACGAGCTCAGTGTATACATCCCATACTGCAACACGTCTGCGGCAATAGCGACGCAACTCTCTCGCACCCAGTCGGTTACATTCAACGTCGAATGTGGACATTCGACTCCACACGCTTCTCTTCGAAACTCTTTATGCCGACGTCTCAAGCCACCCAAAGATACGTACAGAAGTTTTGCAAACACGGTACAATAAAAGATTATTGTGCATGGAATACAAGGGCACGAATTTGGGCAACAGCAGCAAGCCAAATCTGCAATGAAAGCATGCGCCTTTGGATCATGTCAACCGACTGCTGATCTGGGGATAACAGCCAAGTCTCATTGGCGCTATACATGGCAGTTGAAACTCAAAGAGGTACATCCTAGCGGCTTTTTCTTATCTTTGGAATGGACCGATGCTGTAAAAGACATAAAATCGGGAAGCAGGATGCGGAGAACGCGTATTTAGGAGGACTCCGAAAAGATTGCTGGTAGTTGTGTGTTATTCATTGACAATTCTGAAGCGGGAGTTGTGAAGGGCGAATGACTGAAGCATACACCGTTCTTTCAAATAATGGATAATACTGACATCATACCACGTCGTGGCAAGCGTTTTTCAGGATCAAAAAGAATCTTTTGGAAAGGACTCTGAGCTGAGGTATTTCACCATTCTCTGTGGCGATAAAAACAGAAAACGGAGCAAGTGATATTGTAAAATATGGTTAATCATGGATCCATACCTGCACAATGATGTTTCGTCGTGTACCTCTAAGAAATTATAATACTCTGCCTAGATTTCCGCCTTCCTAATTTCTCGTACAAAGCTCAGACGAGAAGATCCGGGCAAGGACTTTAGGGTGGCGTGATATCTGTGTGGCCTGGCCTAGATCGCCGGCTTGCAGCTTTAGAGAACCCTGAACTGCGGTAATGCCCTCCATGGGGGCTTTGCAGCGTTTGGTGCGTTACTTTTTAGATACAGCCTCTCTCATAGGGCAACCTCCCTTTCTCCTTGGGGTAATAATGTGGCCGTACTGGGATCTAGGCATCGGATTCTAGGCAAGGGATCGCCCCCTCACACCAGCTTGCAGGCTTGGCACAGCCTAGAACTTCCTAAAGGCCTTCGGAATATCATGCCAGCATCTGAACACTTCCACTTTCCAATGCATACACAAACGCAGTCCAGATCCCTATCCGCTTCTCGGAAGCCTTGCAGAATTAAGGAGTATTTGAGCTTCTTTAAACCCAGATGCACCTCCACTTCACTTGCGGATTTATGCTGTCAGGCAGGCCCAAGGACTAATATCTCTGCAAGAGCCAAATATTAGCGGAAACAGTTTGAATTTGAGTGAGTATGTGTGAAAGAACACAAGAGCAGGAAAGCCCTTTCCCTAATTCTTCCATTGGAGCTCGGTTCTAATATTGCTCACAGAATGGGTTCCTGGATTTTTCGGCGGAATATGATGATGGGGTTTACCCCCCCTACGCAGTCGGTGATACAACAGCATACCAAGGGTATTATACGCCCTCTCCAGTTCTTGATTTACGAGAATGGCCCATTAATCTAAATGATGCATTTGCCACTTCTCTCCTGTCCTCAGTTGGTCTATCTCCGCACCAGGAGGTCGAATCCCAGAACTATTTCGAAAAGCCTTTTCCCGCAGCTCTTCAATCGTGTTCCTTGACTATTCCAGCAAGGGGAGGGTTCATAGACCCTTCTGTATCCTATCAACAATTTGTCTCACAGCCGAACTGGAATCCCGATAGAGCCAGGGGAATTGCATTGGGCGTTCCTTCCTACGTGCCACTTTCTCTCGTTTCCCCATGCGCCCGGGTAAATGATGACGACATTGATTTCATTGAGGGACAGGAGGAGTATCCAACTGGCTCATCAAGTGTCTACACCGCCGAGAAGTCTTCTGAGACTATCGTCAAATCCACAGGCCCAGAGGCGTCGTCAAACGAGTCGAGACGGCACTCTAGCAACTCGCAATCCAAATCTGGAAAGCTCTCTTCTCGATCCAAGGGAAAAGCCAAAAAACAACAAACGAAAAGCTCCAGTTCCTCTTCAACCTCAAAAGCACATCAGCTCCGCAGTACCAGGGCAAAAAAGAATATTAATTATTCCGAAAACGAGGAGAAGATGGAACCCATCAGCAACACCAAGACATCCCACAACATGGTTGAAAAACAATATCGAAACCGGCTAAACGGGCAATTCTCAACTCTTTTGGGGGTACTTCCGCCGGATTTGGTGGCCGCTGAGGTTGAAGGTTATGTAAGGGATGGTGCAAGTGCTGAGAAGAAGATCAGCAAGGCGGAAGTACTGGTTCTTGCAAGGAGCCGTATTGAGAATCTGGAAAGAGAGAAAAAAGAACTGGAGGGCGGTAAAAATGCTTTATTGCAAGATATGCAGCGACTGAAAGGAGATTGGGTGAGGTTGGGGGGCCAGGTGATGCCTTGATGTTTCTAAAGCTGGATCATTTAACCTTAATCAACGGTTTCAAGCGGGAAACAAGGAAGGAAGTTATGAAACCCGAGTCTTATTCTTCTGACTGTCACTTTGAGCTATATTATTTCAAAAGCAGACTATTTCAAATGATACTAGCCTTCATGATGCGTTTTCCTGCTATTTCTGTTCTTTGTAATTACTCAAAACAATGATACTCTGTCGCAGTGATCATGGGGAACCGTGAGCCAGGAGTATCAAACGAAGTGAGAAAACATTCAACCGGGAATCAGAGATTTTTTGGAAAAAGACACCAAGCCATTAAGCCATAAAATCTGAACCGATCAAATGTCACTTCTGAAGTTTTGTATCATATATAGGGCAGCTAAAGACGTTCCAGCCGACAGTTGGCCTGCGTTTGACAAAAATGAGACCATCTCTAAACCACGGCTGCGGCAACAATGGTAACGGAGTAGAGAAACTACGGGGAAATGGTGATGAAGTCAATAAAGGGACTTCTAATTTGGTCTCTCTACGAGTTGCACTAAGCTACTATTCGTACTTATGCTTTCCTCGTGAAGTGAAGTGACTAACCTTGATTTTGTGCGCTAAAAACATTTCAAAGGCACAATCTTGCCGCGGTCATTAACAAGAGTCCACAATAAGGTGTGGAAGAATTTTTGTTCTAATCCTCCTTGCCGAAATTAGGGTCCTGAGAGGGGAGTTTTCTCTTGGCCTGACTAAGAGTACAATTACCGTTGCCGTTCCGTAGGTCAACCTCGATTCATCCCTAGGTACATCATGCCCGGAATCACCTCAGTCTCTCGACAACGCAGCTCTCAAATGGCTGATACTTTGTTTATGCTCTTTGTTCTCGCGTTCCAGACTCTGCTTGTCCTGCTCCAGAGTCTGAATGTACCTCTTCGCAAGTGCAAGGACGTCCCCCTTGCTCACCTTCCCTTTCCGCCCACCTACATCGTCATAGTCATCAAACTGAGTCCCTATTACCTCCTGTGGAATTGCCTCTAACAAATTCGTGAATTGAATGTTGAGTCTCGTGCGGTACTGTTTCTCAATCATGTTGTGAGTTACGCGGGTTGGGGGCAGCCATCCACTCTGTTCTTCTTCCTCTGCGTATTTTTCGAGCTTCATCTGAGGTCTGTTCATGATTCCACGAAGTTGAGGTCCGGATGAGGAATTTGAACCAAAGGATTGCCGGCTGGGACTTGGCTCTGACCCTCTTTTGACGCGAGAAGTCTGTCGATCTGACTTTCGAGACGGTCGGATGTTTTTCGGCTTTCCCCATGTTGGTTTTGGATTTTTTCGAGGAGATCCACCACCCCTCTTCGAAGATATGGATGGTTTGCTAAGGGGCGCTTTTTCCCCGGCGGCATCACAGTTGTCATCCTCCACCTCGATCATCAAAGCCGGCGGGGCGGGAACGATAGGGAAAGGGAAGCAGGCAACAGTGGGAGCCTGAAGTCTCTCTTTAGTCAAGTTGATGGCTGCTTTAGTGTTGGACGAACGACATACTTGTGATTGGGATGTAATTTGAGGGTTGAAGTAAGTCCAGGAACCCTCATCATCGGGAGTGAAAATCTCTGGTGAGAAAACGGGCGGCGGAGAATACGCCGCATCTGCATTCTCATTATCTGTCGCCCAGCAGAGATCCGGAGAGGGTGGCCAAGATTGGGCTACCGTGCCAAATGCATTAGATGAGGGAAGGTTGTAGACGTGGACAGAAGCCGGATTGATATATCCACTCTGCATAATTGTTAGCTAGTTTTCAGTGATTCAGATTCCTCTAATCAGGACGAGAATAGTTTAAGAGGCATGCCTGGTCTTGTTCTCTTGGCCTGGCCATAGTATTGTGCAAAATTTCTTGTCTACACTGGTTCCGTCAGAAATTGCTTCTGAGATAGATGAGCAAAAGGAGAGGGAGGCAAAGCAGAAAAATCTGGTAATGGGAAGTCCTAAATAAGCGGCAAATTTCTGGTTTCCATTCATGTTGGGACTACTAATGTGGCGGCATTTTTGTAGCAGCATGCATGATTAGGGTTCCTCTGCCGATGCAGCCCTGGACACAATCGATGTGCAAGGTTTCTCGCAACGTTAGATGCTATCACAAGATTCTGATCTGTAGCGGGTAATTGATAGCGGAGTACTACCTGCCTCTAAAAACTTTCCTGATAGGCCCGAAATGTGGATTGGGGTCACCTGGTGGGCAGGGGGGAGTTTTCGAAAAACGTTCTGTTTTGCAGAACTGAACTAGGATCACCCGGAAATACCTCCGTCTTAGCTTTAAGGCTTGGCAAATAATTAAGTCTATTCTGGCCAAAGCGGCTTGGGGTGAGGGGAAGTATGCCGTGTTTCCGATTGCCGACCACTCAAAGCGACTTTAACGTTAAATAATCATATGCACGCCTGCCTCCCATGCTGCAAAAAATACGGCATGCCAAGCGATACTTGTACCCTCATCTACATTTCTTACGCGGAGCTGATCCTCCAAGTCTTCATGCAAAGGCCATCGACTGGAGAAAGTGGGCTGTTTCCGGTCTCGATCTCAAAGATATTCAGAGGCCTCTATAGAACATAAGTATCGGCCTCCATGACACCTTCCCCACCCATAAAAAAAAAAGGAAAAAAAGAAGAAAAAAAGAGGCTTCGTTTAGCAATCCAAACAGATCTTCCCACATCGTCGACTATGCTTGAGAATGTGCAGCTGTTCTTCATTTATAATCAATACAAGGCTCTCTTGTTCAGTTACCAACCTTACTTAAACCAAGAAGGTAAGTTTGTCTATCACTATAGATAGATGAGAAGCTCACAAATCTAGCCTTTAATTGGGATAATCCAAGCAATCTTTCACTTGGTATCGCCCGCCAGATCCTGCTTCCCTCCAGTGCAGGCCTGCAGTAAACAATGCGCGGTACGAAGGCCGCGGTCAAAGTCTGGGTAATACAGCGCCTCAAGCCCTATAATGCCCTGTAAAACTTCTGAGGCTCACTGACAGTCCCTGTAATTACAGGGTTGTAGCCTATAAGGTAGGAGCAATCTCCACATTTTGGCATTAACTACGCCATAGCGTAAAACTCACTAAAACAGCCTATAAAGCGCTGCAGCCTTATACTTACAGGGACTTTTAGTGGAGCTGAGAAGTTTTACAGGGCTTGAGGCGCTGTATTACCCAGACTTTTGACCGCGGCCTTCGTATATTCCTTAACCTTCGGTCGGGCTACCCTTTTAGAAGATTTGCAGCCCCCTGTACCTTTTCGATACTCACATCGAATTCTTGGTGAATGATCGAGATTGCGGAGTTTGTCTCGCCCGGAGGTACCTCCGTTGCGATGCATATGGTGGCACACCTATCAGACTAACGCATTGCGGAAGTGGCCACCACCTTGTCTAAATGCTGATTACTGATGTATTTATGCTGTGGAAACATGATTTGATGCATCCTGGGCTAGCAACCCCGGGAGTTGCGAAGATCAATCATCGGCACACAAATCAGTGGGGCGATCACTGTCTGCCGACACCCGTACTGTCCCCCGCCAACTCTACAGCTCGTGTCATGGAAGAAGACCTTCTGGATCAAAATAGTTGACTTCACTCTCATCATAACTCTGCACGGCTCGATCAAATTGCTTTGAAATTCTTTTAGTCCGCCAAGGAATTCGCACTACCACTGTACGCCAGTAAATCTTTCCACGTGCTTGCCTTCTCGTAAACGCTTTCAAAAAAAAAAAAGTGTTTCGCAGGCTTCATTTGGTAGCAATTTTGCCCTCCGAATGGCATGGCAGAACTGGGACCAAAACAACAACGATGGAAGGAGAAATGAGGCCGCCTGGCACTTCTCGAATACAGCTCCCGAACCCTTGCATTTCTCTTCTCAATGGCAATTCTCACCAAATGCTGCTATGCTGGAGTGGCCGCAAACCTACAGAATGCCAATTGCGACTGCTTCCGGGGCTTTCGTTATCCTTCCAATAGATGGCTGTATGAGCCATTTTGACAACACTTTTACAGATAAGGCGGCGTGGGAGGACCAGTGGGCATGGGGCAGCATGGGAAATGCGCCATGTGATGGGTTAGGTGGTGGATTGGATACAGAGCATTATTCACCAGATCTCACGGCTTGCGACAGAGGCATACCTCCAGATAGTTCAAACGTCATAACTCCTATATCGATAACCCAAGAACGGGATTCTTTCGAAAAAGATTTTGCGTGTGTTGGGAAAAGCTACTCTACACGCAGAAACGGGAAACCTGCCTCTATGGGAAAAGGAGAACAGATTGACCGGCCAAGGGCAACCACGGAAGCTTCTAAACCAAGGTGGCTGGTACCTTCGAGCGACGAAGACTTCTGCGATATGCAATATCTGACAGGAAACCCAGCAATGGCCCAGTTCACTGATGGACAGAAGCCAAGAACACCACAGAACCATGATTATCTTGAGAAAATAAAGCTCGCCACGTTGCCAATCGTATCAGTAGCATCATCTCGCCAACGATCAAAAGCCAGCAGGACCAGGGGCTCGGGATCTCTCTTATCGGAGACAGAAAGTCACACACAGTCCGAGAAGCATTATCGGTCAAAACTAAACAATCAATTTTCGAATTTACTTGAGGTTCTTCCCGTCAACAATGCTGATGGCAGAAGCAGAAGCACGATGTTGGTGAGCAAAGCGGAAACCATGGACCGTGCAATCACCTACATTGAGATTCTGGAGGCCGAGGAAAAGAAGCTCAAGGAAGAGGGTTTGATATTGAGCGGACGAGTAGCCGCGTACCAGAGGCTAATCACTGGCAGAGGAGGTCGTTGGGAGAGGTGGCCTGAAAACTGATCAACAAGAATGTTCATTTGAACATGCAGCAGACTTACCAGGACCAAAAAAGCGCAGGTAACCCGCTTTCAGTTTCAACAGTCTCCCATTTATTTTTCTTTTCTTGTCCTTCCAGGACGGACGTACTTAGGGAATGTAATAGAAATAGCCAACACAGGCATTGTCACAAATGAATCGGTCGCCGTAGACTTCCTCGTGAGTTTAGGAGACATGGACTGGAGACTTGAGCTGAGGACCATTACTTGCCAAATTCCAGGCCTTCATCCTCACTCGCTGAACACCCCCGCCCCCTTTTCCGTCAATAACGAAATTCTGCCGAGCCCGGCCATTCTCGAATGTCGGAATGCGGTTCCAGGCAAGTGCTTTTAATATCTCTTGTCAGCCTCAAGTATTGGACTAAATAATTTCTAATTCTATTAAATTGAAGTGGTCATTAGTAGGTCAACTCTAAGGAGCTCCCAGGTTTTGCCTCGCACTTTAGTACTGTTAAATCGCTTCGATATCGGCTCCCACCGGCAGCCCCTTATTCCGCTCGCGGGGCCCCACTTTTCAAGCGAGGATAGCAAGGACTACATAAATCCTTCTCATCTCCATGCCAAGAACTCATGTCCCCATGAAAAACACATCGCCTTCAGATCTAAATCGACAAAATCTAAGAACATAATGTTCTTTCACATCTCATGAGCTCACTAAAGACCATTTCCATCTTTGGACTTAAGCAGTAATTACTTCATCCCAAGCAACAAAGGCTTCAGCCCTATCCGCGCAAATAAGCTAGCAAAATCACGATTCAGCGTTTCCTCTATAGCACCATCAAGAATTTTTATATTTTTAATGTTATTATTTTTCAGAGTGATATTATAATACATTGTAAAGTTGCCATGAATTATAAGACTTAGTAGTAATTAAAGGAGTTAAGACGACTTCTCTGCGCGCAGACGAGACCTTATTTTCTAAAGACTAACAACTAGAGAAATTTCAGGGGAATTGGGCTAGCATAGAAAGCGCTTCAGGTTAATGGCTTGTGTTTTCCACATCATTCTCGTTTTGATTTTCTTTGACTACGCTTAGTAATTGGTGTAACCTTGAGAGTTTGTGACTCCTTGGCCCAAATTGGGAATTGAGCGATTGGCCAGTGAATCTTCTAGCGTGCTGTTGGTGTGCGGCGTCCATGTGACATCAGCGCCATGTAGGAAGCTACATCAACAAACTGCGAGTAGGTGGTCTCTCTGCCATTCTCTGAATTGGGAATTTCTTCCTTTCATTCTCACTGCCCTATCGCTGATAAAACATTCAAAATGACGACCCATTGCGAGTCCCAACAGGAACCGCCAGTTTCCACAACGGTAACCATTTCCCCTTCAACTTGCTCCCTGTCCGGCTCGCCACCATTCAGGGCGATTACAGAACACGAATGCACTGCTTCTAAGCCGATCTGGGCTCTTGTCCGCCTCTTCACCGATTTCAGTGGCGGCATTGAGATTAGAGACCCTCTACGCAAGCATCGCAGGATAGGAGGAGGTTCGACTATATTTGCTGACGAGTGGGACGAGGAAGCTTTGGATCTTGAGGATACGGAACTGGTATGCCTAGAGCCAGGCCAGAAGTTCTCGACGTCGTATACGATTAGCGTAGTGCCCAAAGCCGATGGGCTAAAGGCTTCGGATATCAGGCATATGGTTCCGGGAAATACTTATGAGATAACACTGAGAAAGCGAAGATGGAGGTGGATGTTTGAGGATGAAATGGCTCAGGATATAGACGAGGACGAGAGAAGGGCAATACTGAAGAAGAGAGAGGCCGTGGAATGGAAAGTTGATTGCCAGGTCAATTTCAGGGCGAATAAATTGCATAAGTTGTAATTTGTTGTTCAGATGTTGATCGACGCTATATTAAAGTTTTAGTTTAGTTTGCTGAGCCCTTGCCCTAGCAAGTCAGATCAAAAGCCTTTATTGAATCACAAATCTTTCTGGCTCTCTCGTCGATTTGTGAGAGGGAAATTTTTCTTGTCATGGAAGATGAGAATATGGTTTGAGCGGCTTGGAGTTTCATTATTAAGAACGGCATATGGCGCAGGATCTGCTCCGCCGCTGTGCACGCCGTGCACGCCACACAAGTACAGGTGCATGACAAGCCACCAACATCTCCAAGAGCGCCAAGCACTCCAGTAGCAGCCACCATAATAGCAACCAACATCCAGAAAGCTACCAAGATTTATCCAAAAATACTTATCCATAGCCCCATTGTGTTCAAGTAAGTGTCACAACAACGATGAGGCGTGGCCCGCAATCCTTAGGCCAAACGCCAGGGCAAACTTTCGACATGGCTACAAATCCTACATTGTTGCGCCAGACTTGTCCGGATCGATTTACTCATACAAAATTAGCAGCGGCGTAGCATTATGGCGATACTGTAGCCTAGCTTAGAATAATTCACACTCCTGATGTCTATCTTGGTTTCATGAATCAATTTTCTCTTTCTTGAGTTCCGTATCGAGCTAGTAAGCTTGCTGCTCTTGCTTTAGACGCTAATCACCCTCGGCTCAGTCGACTCGCCTGAGTAACCTGAGCACCCTGAGCAGCTCACCTGAAAGATATTAACAGGGGTTGGCTTCTTTACCTAGTAGCTATTTATTAAAACTGTTAAATTACTTGCATTATATAAGCGCGATATTTGGGATACCTGATTCTCACCAGTATCAATTCTATTTGCCTGGTACCATGCCTTTAGAAAGCTAAAGGCAGCTTGCAATCTTCAAAAGGTATTACTCGTCCTCTTATCTAACGCATTTATGATCTAACACCCACGACAGACAGGTTGGGAGAATTTACAAGACTTTGTAGGCTAAAGATGCAGAGAAAAAAAAACTGAGATATTGAGGTATCTCTCAAGATTGCTGGTAAGGGATGCAAAAGTGTTATGGGACACCAAATTTGCTTTCTTTGATTTTGTATTTAAACGAGAATGATGGTTGAGACGCAACACATCGACTCCGAAGATCTCTCAAAAAGCAAATTTGCGAATTGGAAAGTTGCTTGATTTACCCATTCGAAGAGCAATCATTTTTTTGAGCTCTTCAACATGATCGGGGTCACACAAGCTGAAACATTCGCCTACAACCATTTGTAGAAAAATCTTATCTCCTCCAACTTTCGCCCGAACATCAATATCAGCCTTGTGTTCGATCAAAAGCTGGAATATCTTGAGACGGGTTTCGGCCAGATCCTGAGCTTTACTCGAACCTGTCAAACTTTTCTTTTTCGAGGCGTTGAAGTGCTCGTATTGCCAGATCAAAGCGTTTTGCCAACAGGAGTATTTTCCAAATCTTTCGTTCGGATTTGCTCCGTGGTCAAGGAGGACTTTGATTACGTTTTGGGTGATCAACTCGTGCTCCATACTCGGTAGTGGAATCATGGCATAGTCCAACAATGGTCTCCCTTTCTTGGATTTTAGGACGTCGTGACTGGACGTCAAGCTCTTGTCCAAGAATTTGCTTAATCCGAATTGTACTACCAACGACTGGAATGAATTTTTCCATTCCCTTGGCTGGTCATGGATTGGATGGAAGTTTGACCAGTGCAATTTCGCGTCTCCTCTCGCTCCCCAGGCATCGTCGCCCTTCACCTTCGTCTTGAGCACGAATTTCCTCTCTAGCCAGTTTCCGTCCTCATCCTTCAGATTATTTTCATGGTATTTCTCCATCGTCTGATCAAGTGCTTTCAGGAGATCGGTATATGACTCTGTCACGGGGTTCTTTGATTCAAAGTAGTGAGCGCAAAGCAATGACGTGGTTACAAAGAACCAAAGTACGTCAAGCTTCCGGGAACGAATTGGATCCAGAATTTTGAGATGCTGCACGTATGACTTTATCAGAGACAAATATGGGTTAAAAGCGCTCCTCGAAGTGTACCCCACAAGCTTACTCTCCAAAATGGAATCTACGTATTCTCTTGTTGACCTATGAGAATACCGAAGTCTTGAGCCTGGGTTGATTGGAGCAGAATCTTGATCGTCTGAGATCTGAATCTCGATAAACCCGGATAGTTCGAGTCGCAATCGTTTTGCCATGCTATCACTTCGGCGCTGGATGTCATAGAGTTCCCATGGACCCACCTCTGCACCTACAGCTTCCTGGATGTCTCCATCAGCCAAAGCTAATGCAATCAGAGTCAGAGGTTCTGTATCATCATCCTCATCCTGAGATCCTTTACGAACTGTTCTCATTGCAGCCATGATCTGTAATATTTGGGATGCTCCAGAACGGGCGTCCTCGGGGATTTCTTCCCATAGATGTTCATACAAGTTGCCAAACTCGAGATCCTCCCACGTTTCGTCTAGGGCTTGGAATTCTCCTCCAAGCTTGGTCAGCTGGTGTGGAATGGATATGATGTTTGTATTAATTGCTTCAAGGCTGTTGCCAGCCTTAAGTCCTCTGATGGTAAGACTAATGGCAAGCTTAGCCCATAAGAAGACACCTTCAGCGCGGTTCGAAATCCGGTGGATTATTTGATTTGCAAGATGAGAATCAGATTTTGCATGTAGCTTAAAGGATGGGTTCTCCTGGAGTGTACCAGCCACAAAGCGTTTCATGTCGTCCTCAGTGCAAGCATGAAGGGCCAGAGTCGGGCAGTCCTTGAAAGACTTTGCAAACGTTTTGAGCCACCGACTCGATACAACGGCTTTGACATTGGACGATGAAGAAATCTCTCGGAATAATTCCGTAATATCCTCTGGGTCTCCATCGTATTCATCTAAACCGTCTACAAGAAAGAAAAGCTTGAGGCGTACCAGATCCTGTTTAATTAACTCTGTGAAAGCATCTTTGAGCTCTTTTAGTCCCCAGGGTTCCAATTCTGGCTTAAGACCCAGGGTTGGCGTTGCAAGGCTGTTATGGAGCAACGCCCACCTGCTTGGCAGAACGACTGCAAGCAGACTGGGTTGTTGCTTCAAGACCGTGTAGAGCAAAGATCGTAGGAGACCTTTCTGTGATCGCTCTAATGCAGAGCCACTATTCCAAAAGAAAAACGCTGCACTCGCGAAGACTTCTGACTTTGCCCAAGGTCGGAGAAGTTCCTGTGTAAGAGGTGACTGGAATATATGCTTCATCATTGTCGATTTTCCTGAGGCTGTCTTGCCAGTTATCCAGAATATGCCCGATCGATGAGAAAGCCAATCGGGAAATTGGGAGCTGCCTCCCTGAAAGATCCAATCGAAGGTCTCGCTATACGCTTTCTCAATGCTTTTGTAACGATCTGCCATGACGGGAAAACTGAGGAATTTTAGAAGTCCACTTTCGACTTCTAGTCGAGTTGCCAGATTGCTCTGGATTCCAGGCATGGCCAAGGTCTGCCTTTGATTGCTTTCGTCACGATCGACCTGCGCAATAGCAACTATTCGATCCTGGAAATCTTGCATCTGCGACGGCTCCTTGACATCAGCGACGCCTTGATTGGAGGTCAAAGCCTTCATAACAGTCTGAGTGCTCTCCTCCAGGTGTTGAAATCGTTCAGAAGTCGACAGCATCTGCCGTTCCATATTTGTCCTCCTGTATTCTGAGTCAGCCAAGACCAAAAGCTAAGGGCTTTGGAGAATCTGTACATGGATACCAGCATTGACAATTGCATCTCGTCTCTGATACTTGACAACCTTTTCTGCAAGCTCTCAAGCTTTTCTTTACTCCAAATCATGCGGAGAGCTTGTCTGGTTGAACCCCAACCCTTCCCAACTTTAGACACTCGAAGTTTTTCCAAGACTGTAGTCAAGTCTTTTCCAACAGCCAAGCACTCTTCGGAGAGTCTCGCCAGCTGTTCGTCATCCCTGCTTCTGGCCGTGCCGGGTATGCCTCCTAGCTCAGTCTCAAATCTTCTCAACTGAATTCCGAGTTGTTCGAGGACTTTTTGGTCTACCAGAGCGCCATCCTTGTTCTCGTTGTTCAGGTAGCCACCTTTTGATACAAGCCTAGTGCTAAACTCTACGAATTGTATGATGCTGGCAGCCAAGCCTAGCGCGGTCAAAGGATCCATCGTGCTTGGCTCAAAGTGTGCGCACAAGACAGTGCACTAAACTTTTGGCGAACTCTCTTATAATCCTTAGATTTTGGAAATTATACAAGGCTCTGTGAAACTGGTGCTGATGCGGATGTGTGTGAAGACCCAGATGCGGCTTTGGAGGGGAAAGAATTGGAGCCCGACTGAAAAAAAGAAAGCATGCTCGGTGAGTCCTGGTCGTCTTGTCGAAGCGAGCCAGTAACGAGCCTAATCGCATAAGTCTGTGCGCTCAGGGCCATTTGCCCACTAACAAGCCGCGTAACGAAATTTCAAGCTTTTAAATTATTTATCAATATCCCGAATTATTATTAAACATTCTACTTTACCTTCTTCTGAATTATATTTTTAAAGCGCAAGCAAAAATACTTTGTAGGGATTTTAAGGATTTGAAGTGCAGTGGGTGACTTTGGTTTTCCTCGCTTGAAAATGGCCTGAAAACCAGCCTGAAAACACAGACTTATGCGATTAGACTCGTAACGAGCCCAACCGCACTAGTCTGTGCGTTCAGGCTGTCAGGCACATTTCACTCACCACAATTGCATTAATTATTATTATTTAATTAGGAGTTGACCACCCT
>KZ613485.1:733999-814846 GCA_002865625.1 Hyaloscypha hepaticicola
ACGCTCCCCTCTCTTCCTCGTCACTTTCTCCTTTGCCGTCCTCCCTCCAATTAAGAAGGTAACCTCATCCGACCAAAGTACCTTTAACCATTCCGTATGCCAAAATATGTGTGCCATTGCCCAAAGATATCGCGCAATAACCTGGGCCTTTGTGAGGTAGGGTTTCTGGCATGCGGTGCACCGGAAATACCCTCGTTGTTTGAGCCTCCTCTCAAGCGTACGGACAGAGCATTTAAGGCCAAGCTCTGCGTGAATAACGTCGTACTTTAGAATCCGATGCTCCCACGATTCAGAGAGATATTCTATAATAAAGTCGACTTGTACGTCCGAGAGAAGGTAGGCTGGCCCAGTCCTGTTGGGTCGCTTACGTTCAGGGTAATCATAGCTCAAAATGCGACGAACTGACGATTCCCCGAGCTTATAACGTACTTGGAGCATTGAAACTGGCACGTGGCCAAACCAATGCAACTGGCGTATCGCTTCCTTATGTTTAGTAGGTATCTCAAAGCCCTTTTCGTGGTCAAAATCGAGTGGAGGGGGCGTAGTGGTCATTTTGGCAGTAATTAATGAAATTAGGTGGTGTGCGGGGTAAAGTGTAGGCCTGAAAGCAGCCTGAACGCACAGACTAGTGCGGTTGGGCTCGTAAGGGGTCCGCCAGTACCGCTGCCCATGCAGACTCTATTGATAGCACAATACAGCTGATTGCGATTACTGTCATGAATTCAGCCTTCTCCTTGCGCACCAATTCCCATCTTCCGATTTTTCAAGATCAATTGTTTTATCCCTTGTTCTCGCTGTGAGCAGAAGACCTGAAACCATGGCGGAACCTTCCCAAGACCCTAGCTCAGAGGGGAGCAAGGCGACTGCGCGTGCTGCTGCGCGCCTCCAGAAGGTCGCGTCGGCCATGGATAGCGGCGAAATAAAACATATTTTTCGCCGCTTTGGGAATTTAACAACTCTCAACCTGTTGATGCTTCAGTCCGAGTTACTCAAGTTGGAAGCTGACTTCGATGCCGTATCCGTGCCGGTTACCGACCAAGTCCAGGGCTATACTGCAACTTATCAGTTGGGCATGCATGCAGAGCCCTCAAACAACAATCTAGAGGAAAGCTACAAGCTCAAGTTCAAGATTTGGAACGAGTTGAGACAAAAACTTCAAGCCTATAGTTAGTCCAGCCTACTTTGCCCGCATGTGCCACCCGAGAGACATCTAATTATTCTCTATAGATGGTGCGTTGCTGGAAGCAGCGCAGCTAAGAAATCTAGATATAGCCGAAGCAGCAGACGTGGAGTACCTTCGCCTTTGGTTGGAGCCTCAAATGAGCGGGAAAAATGTAGAGGAAGCTGACAGGAACTGCTGGAATGATAAAGATGATGATGATCTAGTTTCTCTTCAAACAGAGAAAGAGAAGGAGAACAAATTCATCCTGGGAATAAAGATGTTCTTATACATCTTGTACTGGAAAATCAGAAAAGCTCCGAAGGTTAGGGCCCTGGTCGTCACTTTTATTCTTGGTCGGCTAATGACTTTCCAGGCCCAAACCAATCCAACGAATAGTAACGTCATCCCTCTGCGAACAGGAGAACATCATGTCAGTAGAGCCACGATAGAAAGACAAAAGGCCATCACATCACGTCTTTTCATGGCACTGTTTGGGGGAATAGCACTAATAGTGCCCACGGTCATTATGTCGAAACACCAAGGACTAAATTACAGCCTCATAACCACCGCAATAGCAACAGTTCTGTTTGCGTTAATGCTGGCATTGGGGGCAACAGATAGTACGGGCAAGGATGTGTTGGCTGCAACTGCAGCTTATGCGGCTGTTCTTGTAGTGTTCATTGGCACTAGTTTGGCAAAATCTCCAGCAAGTCTCTAGAAAGTTTACTACTCAAAAAGTCCCACCAGCCTTAGTCTAGTTATAAGGTACATAATGTCCTGTCACTTTGTTTACTTGATCCTTTTCTGGAAAGATAAAAAGTTTGAATCGTGGGTATTCTGTCGAAGTTTGCTCTCCAAAGCCTGCTGCGGTATGCACATGAATCCAGGCGGGAATATTGGAGCTCTATGCCTAGAAATTGACTGCAATTATGAGATAGATGTCAATTCCCTGGTATTGGCAAGGATGGCCAAGCTCTGACCGTGTTGGGCTCCCTACTTTGCAAGATGAGCTGAGCAGTAATCAGGTATAAGATGGCCATTGCAAGTAGCAGAAAGTGATCAGTGCTAAAAGCCGAAGTTAGCAAACAAGGTACAACAGACTCACAAAAGCGTCCAGCGTATCAGATAGAATAATTTTCTTTACAGCGTATTCATGCTGAGTTAATTCTGTAACTATCCCTTTATCAATCCTGTCGAAAACAGACGTAATTGTTGCCAATTCTGGTCCTCAAATCGGGCACGTGAGATTTCTAATCAAGAATCAGGGTACTCATTAGCATTTGGCGTACGCGCGAGGACATGTCCTTAATGAAACTGGTGCTGTCAAAGCAACGATGGACGTTTAGTTGGGGTTTCGACGGTGTTGGGAAAATGTAAGAGAAGTTTGGGACTAGTGAATGGTAGGCGATCATTTGAGTTGAGAAGGTATCACAATCCTCATTTTCTATCTAGATACGAGATTTGGACATGCGAAAGGTTAAGCCTGATAATCTCACGAGAGTGTTTTCATTCCAAACCCTACACAGTGTTCTATTAGTGAGTTCTCACGAGGCGTGGGTAGTAAGACCTTAGACGTACTATCATCATGCCACACGACGTCAAATTGATCTTATGGGATGGAACTTTGAAATACTCTGCTGTAGACTACAAAAGTCAATCTTGCTTCTTCGAGAGTTATGTTCAGTCAATTTCCCTCGCTTTCCTCCTTGATGACTGCGTACAGGCTAACACAATAACCGCGTCGCAAAGCTTCATCCTTCGCAGGTAACCAGCATTCATTTCTCGTCATCCAAATCCATTTCATCGCCACCATCATAAATCTGTCCACTAGCCTTCAGCGCAGTCTCCCACTGTTTCTCCGTCCCAATAAGCACCCTGGGCGCTTTCCACCCACCCTCCACCTTCCTTCTCAATTCCACATTCCACCTGATCATAGCCAGTAACCCCCCCAAAGGTAAATAACCCTCGATCTCCTTTCTTTCCACAACCCTCAATGGCTTCCAATCAGCCCAAGTCTCATGTGTAATTTCCCTAACCTTCAACTCATCCAAGGCCCCGAAATTGCTGCATATCAATTTGAATTGATATTCTTCCAATCTGGACCTCACTGTTATGGCTACCATTCGCACACCATCTGTTTCCTCCATGCTGCCATTGAACCGTGTATTTCTTTTAGAAAACTCTTCGAGGGCTGTGAAGTCTCCGAATTCGAGTGTGTCACGGGCGAAGTCGAAGTACACGGGCTTGCGGAGCGCTATAGAGAACGCGGTTTTGTACCGTTTGAGGGCTTCTTTTCGTGATTCGTAACAGGCATGCAAGATACCCGGGTGCGTTTGTGTGAGACTCAAGCCGTGGAACTGTGAAGAGTAGCTGATCACTCGTGGCTCGGGGACGGCGAATTCCCATATCATGAGCTGGAGCTCTGCAGGAAGTTGTGAGAACTTGGGAAACCTCGTTGCTCGTCTCATGGTGCGGGGTCGATGTTGATTTCCGTCGCTTGCTCGATATTGTTTGATAGCTCGAGTCGTAGATCGAGATTGGCGAAAGCGAGAGCTGGCCTAGATTAGCTATTACGAGGTCAACGAGGGGCGGTGGGCATACCTGGATATTCAGCAAGTTGGATTGCGAGAACGCACAATCAAGTGGTCTCGCTTTGTTGTGTTGATGTATATCTGTCTGGTGAGATGGTTGATACGATCTCGAGTCTCAGGTCTCAAGTCAGTGAAAGCGAGCGACGTCGAGCTAAAGATGTAGACTGCAAAATAGTTGATGGTTGAAAAAATTTACTCTAACATACAAAGAGCAGTAGCCACTTCGGCTTTGCAACTCCTTCCAAAAACAGAAAACTCGGCTCTCGAGAGTTCCTGTCTTTCTACTTTACACAGATTACGGAAGAAGCCACCTGACTCTCCTCCTTGTCACTTCCAACTTCAGATTCTTTGAGATGTGGAGTGGAGGCTATTCACATTAGGATGCCATCCCAGATCATGATCTCGTTGAGTCGTTTCAACATGAGACTTCTCGCCGATCCAGACCCCAATCTCAATTAAGAAATACCTGGAGATACATCAGCAATCAATAAATAGCTCAATATTGTTGGTTTATGTAGAGAAGAATAGTTGACCGCCAACGAGTTACTGACTCGAAAGATCATCTCAATCGACAAGCGAGTATTGAAAAGGGGAAGGAGACCCACAAAAAGGCGGCGCCCTCAACGATTATCTCCTTCAGGACGGAGCGAAGGTGAAAAACTCAGGATTCAATTCTGGTTTTTGCTTGGCTTTAAGGCTGCGATCTCTCATCGCTGTTGCCTTGGATGACTCACTCGCGTGTGGCTGCATCATAGCACGTGAGACGAGACACGTGATTAGCACCCCTTTCCATTTCTATATTTCCTGAAAGAAGTTCCCATGCGCAAGGCATCAATAGAAAAATGAACGATTGGATTCTTTGCTCAAGTTCTAAGAATATCATTCACCTAGCCCTTCTTTGAGGTCACTCGTCCAACTCCCAAGTTTTTCAGGCCATACGCCATGGCTTCAATCAGCAATACCTTTGAACGCCAAAGTAAAATGGAAATGGAAAGTCTCAGCCGTGGCCAGTAACACTTAATTACAACTCCTCCTCAATACAGGTATCGAGTTCTCCCATCACTTGAAGACTTGGGATATGGAGAGGAACTCGAACTCGAACTACAAGCCAGAATTCCACACATCCATAAATCATCGGTACAAAAAGGAACTTCTGATGTGAACAGTAACATTTCAATGCTGCTCAGATACATCTAATCATCAAGTGAATTCATGCTTCGGACTGTCCGATCCTATGGGAGAGAAATGGGTGCGCTCTCCAAAACTGAAATCTCAATTCATTATGGAGAGATACATTGGACTACCAGCCAAATAAACGAATCAAAATCAACATTTTTGAAGTAGAATTTTTGGAATTGAGATGGACAGGAGAGATGGAGGGAGCAATAGTGAATATCGCGAAGGAGAGTCTGCAAGATCTAGGACACTCAAGAAGAACACAACTAATATGAAACCTTGGTTCTAAACTCTCCTTCTCTAGGGCCCCTAAAATAACGTGAATCTTCAGTTCTCTCATTCTTCGTTCGAGAGCCTAAGTAGCTCCCCCCGCCCGTTCAAGCCCCTGAAAAGCTAACCCTCAGCCCGCAGAACAAGCGCCTCGTAGCCCAATGCTTCCTCTCTACAGGTATCTTGCAAACATATACTACCATCGAGCTATATCGTAAACGATACATCCATCAATCCTCACGGCCTGCATACATCGCCTCCCTCTCCCTCACCCTCGAAAACCAACACAACTACAACCACAACCACCAACACCAACACCAACCCTCCCAACTTTCCATCCCCAGCTTCCATCCCCTCACAAATTCTAATTTAAACCCCTCTATTCCCCTCCAACCACCCCTCCAGCCACCAAAACCCCAACCCAACCCAAATCCAGATTCCGAGCCTTCCAAATCCCGCTCCAGCGCCACACCTCCACATCCCCAATATCCAGAAAAGGAGCGCGCCGAGATGCGCTGCATCGATGCATATACGCATAAAACAGCCAAGAAAACGCACGGAGAGATTAGTGGATGGGATGAATCATAAATAGAGGATTGGAAATTGTGAATCAATGATGGGGCAGATGGGCCAATATTGCGATTATGTGAGACATATAAGCAATAGGAGGAATTAGTTCCGAGTGAGTCATGCAGGAGATTTTTAGGTCGTAGGTTATGAGTTGGGTTGCGATATGGGGGGGGCGTTGTTTGTTGGAGGTCGGGAAGCTGAACTTAAATGAAAGAAAGGTTTGCTGGTAAGATGGGGATCATTGCATGAAAAAACAGTAGGGTTAAAGGAAATAGCAATTATGCTGCGTCAGTAATATGATTTTGACGTATGGTGAAACATTCATGCCGCAATTTGACCTGTTGTCATAATATCTAGACTGGCAGATATTTGCTTGAAATAATAAATCATGATATTCGTCCTGTCTGAGTTGAGGTTTTACGTTACATGAAACGATATCATAGATGAGTAGAAGCTTAGATGATTACACAAGTAGAATACCTCGCGGCAAGACGTGGTGTTTGGCTCCTTGTTTGGGCAGGCGAGAACATTCCGATGACCTTCAGCTCGCAGCTCGCTCGCGGAAAAATGTAATGAATGAAGATGGGATAGAAACGTCTGAAAGTGTAGCTCGTTCATCTGGGATCTGAGAAGAATACGTGCTGTGTCTCTACACCATACTTGCTCTCTTTCGCAACAGGTGCATACGGCGCCGAGATAGATTTCAAGAGAGAATGGATTGAGGCAGAGAGAAAATATCTCAGCTCTAGACGACGGTATAGCTTACAGACTAAGAGCAGAGATAGCCTGAGTCGTGCAACCTGGAGCCTCTGTACCTCCAAGTCACAGATCCTCAGACTCACGCGTGAAATTGAAGTGGAAGCAGAATATGGCAAGTGTTAGGTAAATGTTTTGAGAGAAGATGAATGAAATAAGCAGACCTAAGAAAAATGTGAAGATATGAGTTAGGAAAAATTGAAAGATCTGTAAACTAGCAGAGACTTGTGACACGTGCGATTTGAGCTTGGGATTCCATTGACACGATTGGCAAGAATGCACTTGCAAAAGCCTAGGCTGAACAGAAAGCCAACATTTCCACCAATGAGAAAGAGACCACCTCTGTGCCTCGTACCTCTAGCTATTAAGTTACAAATAGTCTACTGAGTCGAAGAAATCAGCAAGTGAAATAGCAAGCTCAACCCCACGATGCAATGCATCAATTCGTGATCACCTGGTACTTCTCCGCTGAGAACCGTCCACATGCCTCGTAGACCTATTGGGGTAGACTTCATCGTCCAAGAGCCATTTCAGGATCTCGATCTCTAGAGCTCGGCGACTATCTCGGTACTTTAGAAACGGTCGGGGTCTAGCAGTTTGCACGCTGACTTGGCATTGACCGCACTTCACTTGAGATGTTCTTGCTCTCATGATCATGGAGGGTTCGAGAAATTTGTCAGAAGCTGCTCAGACTTGTTCTCCTCGTGCAAACCAACTTCAGACAGCTATAATCCTTTCGGACACCGCAAACCTCATGAGGACAATGAGTAGAGCTAGGAATACCTCCAATGCTCCGATGCTCGGAAATGCACAGATCGTGGATGCTGTCACACCACTCAGGTAGGCTGGAATGAACAGGCGGCCCAAGCTCTCACCCCATCCTCTTGGAAGCCAGCTCAGTTGCCCCTTCGCTAAGACGTTGCAAGTCGAAGCAGAGAGGAAGAAAAGCTCAGTAATCCTCCACATCGGCTTATCTGCCAGAGCTCGAGCCTCGCCCGCCCCGCCGGCAATGCAATCCACAATTACAGACGGGTTTGTCGAGGTTTGTCTCGAGCTCAAAGTTCGAGCTGCAACGAATGCTTGACGCGCAACACACTGTCTTGGCGAGGACGTGCTTCTGATCCACATAGGCAGCCCTCACCATAACTTGCCTATTTTTGCTCGAGCCTCCAAACCTATCACACATCACACATCCCAACACGGCGTTTCACACTTAGCGCCTTATCGCGCTGCATCTTCCTATCGGATGCCAAGAGACGTTGGTTGCTTCTGCGGCTTACGGCTCACAGGGTGACAGCGGATGGCACCGAAGATACGAGCGCCCTCTTACAGTTCTGTAAAGACCTGCAGCTGAGCTCGCTTCGCACGGTCTGAAGGTGATGGAACCGAGCAGCAGCAATGTAGACGCTACAGTACTATCCAGTAAGTCTCGCGGAATATCCTGGTATTGTCCTACTTCACATGCAGGAACCGTTAGTGCTTAGAGGGGACTGGGAGGATGCGGCAGTTGGCCCATGGGTGAGTGCTGCTATATTGGTGATTTTAATAATAGGCGCAAGCGAGAACGGGAATAAACTCAATTCAGAGGTTGCGACATACTGGCGTAATGTATGGGAAAGGTGATGCTGCTATCTTTGGAAGGCGATAAGGTCCGAGTTTGGGGGATTGGCGTTTTTGTGAAACACAACAGAGCCATGACTGTCGCTTAGATGAAGTTTGTACTGGTCATTTTGGATACCGACCCCACCGCTCGGCCATCGTCCCACGGGCGGTCCAGATTTGTGCCGTAAAAATGGTTTCACGGGCTGAAGGCATGAAATCGAGAGCCTCGTGGCAACCAAAGATGAACTATTGATTGATTGATCGTCGCAGGTGTCGCACGTGGAATTCGTCAACCCAAGCGAGCCAAAAGTATTCGAAGAAAAACCTCGACTGTGGGGAGAAAAAAAAAGAAATGTCGTGTAGCTGATTGGCACGAACATCTTGAATCGAAACAAAGAGACATGGCTGAGACATCAATGGTTTGAAGACATGGTCAGAGCAGCAGATGGGGATTGCGGGCCGCAGGTACTGAAAATAACAGAGCTCGATGTAGGTCGAACGGTCCCGATCTGAGAACTGTGACAATGGCTTGCAGCCTCGCAGATCTGTGAAGGGTCAGCTGTTTTCGCCGAGGAGTAGGCGAATCTTGTTAGCATCTGCGGGGTAACAGGGTCCGATATTTGGTTGCTCATAGTTTGCGCAAAAGTCCTGAAACTTTTGAAAAACTATTGCTTTGCTCTGCGACGACCGTTACGATATAGCTGACGTTGGATTTAAAATGATTCAAATGACTAAAATCATCTCGGCTAGGGTGGGGATGTTTCGTTTGGCGGCCGTAAAAGTGTGGAGTTGTCGGCGCTTCAAAAAGGGGGCGCTCCACCAGATCCACGCGGTCCATTTCCTCCCGCAAAGCGGGAAGCCAAGCTTTTCACTCTCGAATCTCGATAGAGGCTTCGGCGGGTCCCACGGTGGGTGCCGGGCCGGATTTCGAGTCGGTGGAGCATGTGCGGGTTGAAAAAAAAAGCCCCCAAATTGCCATGTGAATTCGCCGAAGTGCATTGAAGACAATTGAAAATCTCCCAGCCGTTAATCTCGTGACCAATCCTCATAGAGAGTTATGGTAATTGATTGCATCCCGGAATCTCTCTTGCTGGCCCCGGACCTTGTATTCTGGAACAAGGCAAGATCGGATCTAAGCCTCGAACCGGTGATATGACCCAAGTTATGGTGAGGGTTGCGGGGGAGCCCTGAAGCAAAAGCACATAATCTGGTAACTGGACCAGGTTCTCCTTACCAACACCGACAGCCACTGGATCGAGAATCGAGAGATAGGCCAGGATTCCGAAGCCTTGGATAACGATGATAATGATGATTTGGCTGAGAACGCCAATTCGTTTCATCAAATGCGATGTTTCGACGAGTAGCGGAGCTTCTTCGTATCGATCGTCTTTCATCGTGAAGGGTAATCGTCATCGCCGGGTAGGTGGCTTGGTGTGAAGATATTCTTGACGTCCTTGGCGAGGCTTCCAATCAGGCGGGGTAATGCATGGTCGTGGGACAACTTTGTGCCTCGATACCAGATGTTTTGATTTCCGGTAACCAAAATAGTTTCCTCTCCTTTCTGGTGCATGAGCGAAGATAGACACCGCCTATGATGAGTACCGTGTAACGAACCCGTACTCTGGCCGCTGAGTATGGCTTCGGCTCTCGACCCGGATTATGATCACCAGTGAGCCTGGAAATTATGTTGTAATCGCTTGAAGAAATTTTGATATTGACCCTCTATTTCCCCGAGGCCATGCGTCTTACCAGATACACAAATCATTCATCTCCTGTGTTGCGCTAGCAATGAGTAGGATAGAAAAGTTAATGTTACCACGGTAGTGGGACCCGATCGTTATGATAGGTGAATGTGTGGCATAGAGACCACCTCACTATGATGAGAATTCAAAGACGCAACAAAGTTAGAAGTTAGAAGACGTCGAAGGATGTGTTCGACTGCCGACGGCCGCTGCCGTTGTGTAGCCAAATTGACAAGGACAGAGCAGACCGTTAGGACGTTAGAACTTTCATCACTTTACTCGTAGCAAAGATTCCCCATAATATTTGGAAGATCAATACCTGTCCGGGGGAGTTGCATACCAAACCATTTGGAAAACACGTCTCTACCGAGGCCGGCCGCCGACGGCAGTGATGTTCAGGTGAAGAGCGGCACAAGCAAAGATTTCGAAGACCGCGCCGAATTGTCCGTTAGCGCTACCGGTAGGCCTACACCTAATACGACAATAGGAAAGTAAACTTTGTAAAAGGGGGTTCGAGAGTTGTCCGTGGTTTGCTTCAAAATTTGTGTTGCGCCTCTCCCCTCGAAGGATGAAGCCCAAAATTATCTGACCTTCTCATTTGCGCGCCAAGGTTGTCCGTAATTCAACCTAAACAAGCATTCTTGCAATAATATGTCCAGAATTACTTCGTGATTCTTCCCGTGGCAACACCCTTCTGGAATTTGCCGAACCCCATATTTATGGCGAATCTGAAGGTTAACCATCGTCGTCCGGGGGCAACCTTCCAGACTGTCGAAATTGCTTAAGAACTAGTTGGTGCTGATTTGGAAACGACGCTGAAAGCAGAACACATGAGACCTGGGTGTTTGGTGATATGCTGACGATACAATCTCTAAAGAGAGCCCAGGCTTCCATGGAGCGAGTGATTTTCGAGATTTGCAAAGGATACCAGAAATTCGTTAATTTAGTGAGTGTTGTGCATCGCCCTGCTGAAGAAGATCACTGTCCGTGCGAACCTTGATGTTTCAGGGCGTGGGGCGAGAGCAGCGGGGGGATCCAAGCAAGCAAACTCGTATCCACCGATGTAACGCCAATCAGTGGGTGGTGGGTCGCTGCCAGCGGGTCGATAAAATGAATTGCTACGAGGGGGGCCTGAAGCCGTTGAATTTGAGTCGACGCCGGTGCAATAATGGTCCAACTTTAGTACGGAATACCCCTTGGCTAGCAACCGCTACCCCAGGCTTGGCCAAAGACGGGTGTTCCCCTAGGTCAAGACTACAAGCGCTGAAAGTCTTTACCTCGAATTGCAGGCAGCGCAAGGCTAGGCCTAAGCTCGGCGGTAGTAGCCTCGTAACTCAGGTAGTGACACAGGAACGGCTAAACGGTTAGCCTGTGTTTTGACAAACGATCGTGATCCTCGTGTTGCTCGGCATCTGCACAGAGCCAGCTTGTCTTGCTTGTGAAGTTGTGCCACCGGAACCCCTATTCTTTTCTTCTAGACGCTGAGCCAGAACCAGGGCAATCGTTTTCCTTCTCAAACGTATTTTTCGCAAGTTGGCGGCAGGGAAGTGCGGTGGCAATGGAATTCGGGTCTCTCCCGTTCTTGGGTGATGCCGTCGCACATAAAGATGGCAAGCGAGCTCAGCAGCAGCAGCAGCATCTTGCAGCTTTGCCCAAGCCTGCCTTATGTGTCCGGTGTATTTGTGGCTCGACGGGCGTTCTTTCGCAGCTTCGCTTCGGTTCGTGGCTTCTTGTCTGTACGGAGCACTGGACAAGTTCAGCCTGACTGGCCGAGAGCCCATGTTTTCTCATCCCCACGGCCCATCTGCTGCCCCCCTCCCCCCTCCCCTCGGACAATGGCTGCTTGACATGGATGGAAGGACCGGGGTGCTGCATAAGGGCTGACGACAGAAGACGACCGCGCTTGAACCTGGCGGCTTCTGACCAGCAAATCGAGCAAGTGCTGCGCTTCCTCCCTCCTCGGCCCCTTCCAGATCGATCCAGCAGCATAGCGCTAGGTCTGCTGTTTAAGCATTCTGCAGCTCTGCTCTCCATCCCGTTCTAACCAGCATGTCTGCATGCGCACGCGCCGGGCGGCCCGCACGAGGCACGAACTCCTCGAGGGCGGAGCGGAGGCCAAGGGCACCGCTTGTTGCTTGGGCTGCAGGGGCTGCATGACATCTAACACAAAATATCTTGTCTTTCTTTCCCTCCCCTTAGAGCCCATCGTCACCTCCAACTATTCCCACATAGCCTCCCTCAAGCGGTGGACGGTGGATCCCAAGCGAAGATCGTAATTCGCATCTCAGCTCCTTGTCGGTTCCTGGGTTCTTGGTTGTGCCCTGCTTGTGCTGGCTAGCTCTCAGACCATCTCCGATCTGTGCGGGTTCTGTGCTGTTCTTGTTCGACGTTCGTGTTCCTGGTGCCGGGAGTTGTGGTGTGGGGAGAAGCGCGGAGTACTTGAAGATTGGATGTCCTCGTTTCGAGAAGAGAGGTTGTGAAGCTCAAGGACGCGCTACCGCTGCGAGCTCCCCTTCGTTCACCTCACTTCACTTGACTTCACTAGTGCAAGGCCAGCTGCCAGCCTCGTCTCAGACAACACCTCCTCTCCGCCACCTCGACACGTTGTAATCACCTTCCTTACTCCTACTTCCTGCTACCTCACTCCCTGCACCTTGCAAGACACACCAACACAACGTCTTGACGCCGCCACCACGTGGTTGAGGTTACCGCAACACCAGACATCTCCACCTCTGCCATAATCAGGCCATCTCAGCTGCGTCTGTCTTGTATCACCCCATTGAGATCTCCATATACTCCAGTCACCGATCTTCCTCCAGCCAAACCGCTACTATGTTGGCCGAAGAGATCACTCAGCAGCAGTTATCTAACTTCAGCACCCTAGAAAGAGTTGGGTCGGTCTTGTCTTTAGCAGGATGCGCGTTCATTGCCATTACCTTCCTCTGCTCTAAGGCGTTCCATAAGCCAATCAACCGTCTCGTCTTCTACGCTTCTATGGGCAATATTTTCACCAACATTGCAACCATCATGGCCAGAGCTGCAGTCCAGGAAAAGCATTACAATGGAGCTTTCTGCCAATTCCAGGCTTTCTTGATCCAGATGTAGGCAATTGCATACCCATTGCCAGCTCATTGACTGACTTCTCCAGGTTCATGCCGGCTGATGCTTACTGGACTTTTGCTATGGCTCTGAATGTCTATCTTACCTTCTACTACAAATTTGGCGCAGAGCAACTTCGACGCCTGGAGAAATACTATTTCCTCTGTTGCTACGGCTTGCCCTTCATCCCTGCACTTGCCTACCTCTTTGTCACTACAGAGGCGAAAGGGCACATGTATGGAAACGCCACTCTTTGGTGCTGGGTCTCTAATGAATGGGATATCTTCCGAATTGCCACCTTCTATGGCCCTGTCTGGTAAGCTTAATCCCTCCCGTCCAATATCTTGTAAGAGCTAATTCTCATAGGGTTGTCATCCTCGGTACAATCGCCATCTATTCTCGTGCTGGAAAGGACATCTTCAAGAAAAGACAACAGCTCCGCAACTTCAGCCAGCCGGCACCCGACCCGATCCCGATCATCCGTGATCCATTCAGTTCTGTCAAGACCACGGAAATCTTTGTCACCTCTGAGTCAGCAGTCGGCTCCTCCGATGAGATCGATCTTAAGCGCCTGGAGGGCCCAAAGGAGCCCGAACCGACCGCACAGCCCAATGGATATTCTTGCAATGTTACGACCGCTCAGGGTATTCCTGGCAATCTTCAAACTCGATGGTCGTACGCCGAAAAGCCAATTCCCTCGCCAGACCGCCAAGGCGAAGTCCCCGCATCCGCTCAACTGCCCCATAACCCTAATACCAACCTCTTTCCCACCCGCCGTTACGCGACCATGGAAGCCAACACCGCCATCTGGTCTTACACAAAGGTCGCTGTTCTTTTCTTCTTCGCCATGATGATTACCTGGATTCCATCATCTGCCAACCGAGTTTTCTCGGTCGTCCACCCAGACCAAGTCTCGATCTATCTTGAGTATGCGTCTGCGTTCGTCCTTCCACTACAAGGCTTCTGGAACGCGCTCATTTACGCCACTACCAGCTTGCCCGCCTGCAAAAAAGTCTGGACCACCCTCAAGGAACGCAAACGCTTCAGCGGTGCCGGTCTTCGCACCGTAATGGCTGCTTTTGCCGCTGACGGCGATCAGTACACAGTCAATAGAACACCAGGTGGACGCAAGGGTTACCATGAGACCGAGTCGATGACCGAACTTCAGCAGAGTCGTCCAACATCAAGTTATGCACCCAAGGATGGTCATTGAATGCGTGAAGTTCTTTGCTTGCTTCTTTGACCATTCGATTCTCCTTTTCTTGCGGATTGGGATAATATGTGGGCTTTAGCGAGGCGTTCTGGTCGGATATTTGGGCTAATGATGGATGGACAACGGGACGATTCTATTTTCAACCTTCCTTTATCTTGTTTTCAAACAACTTTTCTCAAACCCCTGGCTACAAATCCTCCATCTACGC
The DNA here is from genome assembly GCA_002865625.1 of Hyaloscypha hepaticicola. NCBI lineage: Eukaryota > Fungi > Ascomycota > Leotiomycetes > Helotiales > Hyaloscyphaceae > Hyaloscypha > Hyaloscypha hepaticicola. Next base: position 748,389 of record KZ613485.1, read on the forward strand.
ACCTCGATGTCACTTTTCAGAAACTGATCACTCCTTGCACTGCCGTTCAGCACCGCAAAAGTGTTCAATAGTATGAGAGAGCATCATGCTCTTGTCACATGACACACACATAGTCCAAAAGCTTCTCTTCTCGACGCCGTTTGCAAAATTTGTTTCCTTGCTATGATACCACGGCAGATATATACTGCTCTTTTACCGAAGGTTGGAATGAAACGGAATCTTTCGCAGGCAAAAAGCATTGCACTTCTTGTATGATACACTTGATACCCAATTGGCTGACGGCCTTGAATGAGAAATTTTAAAACTATATACCATTTCTTGCGATTGTGATTCGTCTTTTCATCTCCTACAAGTTTCCTTGCACCAATCTGCACCCACCTCAACTCAGAGTTTAGAAGATGTAGGTACCCGCAGCAGACAGCTGCGCAATTGATCTTGAGGTAGCAATACGTGCCTGAGCGGCATTAGAAGCCAATCGACCAATTTTCTCTATCTGAGCTTTTTTTAAGCTCGCTAGTGAGCTGTCCTTGGATTAGGGAACGTACCTAGTTAGCTGATGAATACATACCTTCTGATATTCAATCTACAGCTATACCTTTCGTTAATACAGTACGTTCCTGGGCTATTATGACGCTTAAAGGGAGAACAGGTTTCTTCGCAGACGCGATTAAGGATGCGTGCCAAATTTCTCGTCTGCGGGGAGACAAACTTAAAGTCTATCCGCTTTCTATACGAATAAGTTCTGAAGAATCTAATTGAGTAGAAATGGTGGGTCGTTATAGCGGCTACGGACTCAAGGTCTTGATCTCGGAAGCGAAGAAAGACTTCGGTCAGGAGCAAGTAGGCCTTGTGGTGGGATGGAGTCATGTTCGCGCGAAAACAGAGATTTCTCGTGATTTTCAGCTGCAGTCTAAGGAGGAAAGAAAATCTCTTCTTTCTTCCAATTCGCTTCTAGTTAGCCAGGAACAAAGATCAATACCTCATCAGCGCGAGTAAATTCTGCATGGTCCACCTGTAAGTGAATCACTTGCTAATGGGAAATGTATCCAGATTGCTGAATTTATCAAGCGGATTGTAAACGTCAGATAAGTACGTATAGCATATCTTCCGATGTTCATGCCATTGGAATATTTTATTTATGGCCTTAAACAGCTCGGCGCTAGTTGGCTTGTTAGTGCAGCAGGGGTCGATCTATACCGATGTGGTTTATTACATGAAGCAAGCTGCAGAATTCTGTGATCTCCTTTTATTCAATTCTATTCTCTCCCTTCCCACTTATCAATCTGGGAAGGTGGATTCTTCTCCCTTACACCGATGGGAGAGGATGGTGTAATGTGAGACGTTGGCGGTGAATAATTCTTGAAGATCAAAGGTCTTGAAGTTGATCAAACGCCTTGGATGGGTGATACCTTATCTTCTAGTCTGAAAAAAAAATGTTATTGATTATGTCAGAATTGTGTAGAGTAAGGTATATGTTAATTCTTAAACGGAGGTGGAAGTGAGATAGCTTCATTTGATGTGCGGCTGTGCCTACAAAGCGAGCCGCAAAGACTCACACTTATTTCCTCGCATGTGTGAGTTAATACCAGCTCAATTGGTCCAAAGAAAAAAAAAATTCGATAGCAGTCAAGCAGAGCACCCAATAGGAGTTAGGACTGGAGATTCATAACAGATAACAACTTCGTGCAAGCCCCTTTATTAAGCGAGTGTTTTGTTTGCGGACCAGCTGACGCGCTGCATATAAATACCAAAAGCTTTTATTGAAACGTTGCAATTTCATTACGCAGCAACTAGACTCAGAGTCTTAATGCTTTAGTATAAGGGACAGATTTCCACCAGGGGTTCAGAGTGTTGTTTGTTGTGATTTTTAATTTCCTGCAAGCGAGCCCCTGAAAACTCGGTAAAACCTCGGCATAACGGACCGACCGACCCGTCGCTCCAGCTGCGCCGTCGTGATGCTGTTGATGTAATACAACAGCTGCAACTGGAGTGTTTACCCAGAGACAACATATAAAGGTAGCGAGGTACCAATTTTGTATAACAACACTGCAACGTGAAGACTTGTGTAACGACGCCGAAGGCCCTATAGACAAGCTCTAGAAGTAGCAGGTCAAAGAGTTCCGCAGCTCTGGCGAAACATGAGTAGATACTGTCTACCTCAAAAATGCGGGCTAGTCTATGCCTCCTGTATTCGCTGCTCATAGCAATAGAAGCAGCGAGCCTAACTACTCGTCACTATGTACAAGTTCCTGATGTCCATTCTCCAATGGCCGAGCATTACGGAGGTTCCGGCATAAAGTATTGAGAATATAGGCCTTACAGCCTGAAAATCATGTAAGGGTCCCCTGAAGACACTAAAGCCTCCTTTTTAACCCCTCACCCTACTATAACTTACTGTTTTCGCAACCAAATAGACTTCTTTTAATATATTACTTTTAAAGCTTCGCTTATAAGAGTATATAAGTCTTTAGTATTATTTTTTAATATCCCATGATTTTTATATATTAAATTACAGGATTTTAGTGAACGCTCTTCTTTAATTACCCCTTATACCTTTTCTCTTTATACTCATTATCTCCTTCTAAAAGTATTACCTCTTGCACGTGTTTATATATCCTCTCAACCCAGTCTTGAATCTTACTTTAAGGTATCTTATCCCAATAGTTAATCCACTTAGCCTTTATTTATTTTTTACCAGTTAGATATCCCTTTTCAGTTATTTTCCTCTTTATCCAATTCCATATAGACTTAATTGCATTGAGATCAGGTGAGTTTCCTGGCCAAAGGAGACATATAACTTTATATAAGTTAAAAACCTACAAGGGCGGACGAAAGCAAAGGCCGCAGCAGACTTCCTAGAATTCCTACCGCTAATACCCCCTGGCGACATCCAAGTATTCTCTGACGGATCAAAAAGCGAGTCTACGGACGGAGCCACTGGTTACGGGGCCGTAACCTACCAATACGGCCTGCAAACTGACCGTAAATCAAAGTCCCTTGGCCCACACGCAGAGGTCTTTGACGCAGAAGTAGCAGGCGCTCTCGAGGGCGCACGTAGCGCGCTCACGTCGCCGGGAGCCAAGCTAGCAACTGACCTATGGGTCTTCTTAGACAACCTAGAAGTGGCCTATCGTCTCCTCTCGCCCTTTGCAGGCTCGTCACAACAGGTATTCACAGACTTCCAAGAAGTGGCACGGCAGTGGCCACTACGCCAGCGTCTTCCACACACGTTCCCGGGCGCCTTACGGGTCCGCTGGGTACCAGGACACGTTGGTGTCCCAGGCAACGAAGCAGCCGATCAAGCCGCAAAGGAAGGAGCTGCTCTCCCCCCACCCCCACGGGCCATATGTACACTCGCCTCCCTCAAGAGGCTCGCAAAAGCTAAGGCAGACAACTCTCTCACACAGCTATGGCTTACCACAGCCCCGTAAAGTTACCGCGATCTCGGTATACAATACGTGCACGATACAACAGAGCTTGGACTTAAAAGAGGAGCGTTTGGGCGGATACTAGCCTCACGGACATACCACGGAGACTTTGCGGTATACCACGACCGCTTCCACCACCACGACGCCACACTTAGCTGTAGCTGCGGACGGCTAAAGTCCCCATTACACTTCTTCTTTTGCAAGAAAAGTAACGCAAACCAACTTGGCCCGAAGGCACCCACAGCAGACAAGATCGTATACTTACTAGGGATAACAAAGGGTGCCACCGCTCTGGCAGACTGGATCACGAGCTCACGATTCTTTATAGATACCTGCAAACCACACGCTAGACTAGAGGAACCCTCTTAGTCCAGCGCATCGCGCACACCTATAGTCTTTACCTTTTCTTTCCTCACTTTCCTTACCTCTTTTACACTTATAATGGGCGGCAGGAGCGGGCAGACCGCGGATAGCGGGTTACAGGTAGGGGGACCGACTGTAACGGGGGCAGCAAAATATACCCGTAACAGGGAATGACCGCAGACAGCTGTAGAACTGTAGAAATACAGCTGCGTGTAAAACAAATTGTAATAGTTAGAAGTAGCTAGAACTGACTATGTGGCCCTTACGGCCCATAGCGTCCTATAGTCCTATGGGCTCCCCTAGGGCAGGGGCCACGTGCCGCTGTCCGCCGGACGTTAAATACAGACACACACACACAATAAGTTAAAAACCTTATACTAGTATTGAGAAGTATAAGATACAGCTTTATTCTCTTGAATTAATGTCCCTGGACACTCCACTGTACACTTAACCGCAAAAGGAATAAGTAAAGGGACAAGAATCGTCTATTAATACCTCCACCAATTAATCCCTCTATAGCCCTTCTCCCTCATATAAACTCTATTAGCTTTATTATATCGCTACTCAGTAGGCTTGCCTCCAATTCGCTTACTATAAACTCTATAATATACCTCCCTTTTAAGCTATTACTTTAGCTCCCAAGTAGTCCTATCCTTGTCCTCCTTGAGATTATTTAGATACTTGAGCTCTTTGATTATATATACTTTTTCAGTCTTTATTTCGTCCTCCCAAATATAGCAAGGGCCTTTGTGGTTATATATAAAGGAGCCCCAAAATATGAATTCCTTGAATTGCTTTCACCTCTTCTTAATATAGTATTTATAGTAAACTTCCTCAACCTTCCTCCATACTCTCCTTTTACCTCTCACTCCCTCTAGTTATACACTAGTCTCGTCTGTCCAGATCACGTTTTTCCAGTCCTCTATAGTCCAGTCCTTATAAACTAAATACCACTTCCAACGAGCTTCCTTTATCTCCTTAGTCAGCCCCGGTTTAGTAATCTGCTTATAAGACCTATACTTCTTTGCTTTAAGTACTTTATATATACTTTTCGCGTATATTACCTTCTTAACCCCCTAGTCTCGTGGCAATCTCTACGGCAATATTACCGCACGACCAGGATCTAGTTATTAAGTTTTTAGTAATAATATCTTCTATCATTTATACAATATCAAGAGTAAGGACTGAAGGGCGGCCAGACTTACACTTATCTGCCATATAAGAATCAAGGAGAAGCTTTGAGATTACGGGATTATATCCTCGTTTGAGGGCCTTGGCTCTAATTTTATAGAGCTGAGAAGTTGAGATCTTGGTGAGGACAGTAATAAAGTAATACGGCACGTTACTTTCTATTATAGTAAGTACTTGTAACCTCATTCCTGGATTATAGTAACCACCCGGGCGAAGCTCCCATAGAAGCTCAGGTAAATTATCAAGATCACGGGATTCCAGATCCTCAATCGTATTATTACCTGATAACGAACAGTCTAAACTAATATCAATAAACTGATCATTCATAAAGGCCCATTCAAGCTCTTCTTGCTCCGTAATAACAGTCGGAGGAGGAGGAGATTGAGGTTATAAAGGCGGTGAGAGTGGTAGTGGTAACGGTGAAAGAGGTGGAGCACGTGAGCTCTGGCCTGGAGGGAGGATAACGGCATTTCTCTTACAAATAACAAACTGAATTTTGGGTAGTGGCAAGATTACAGGCTTGGAAAGTACGTGAGCTATTATATCTTATTAAAATAATAATAATAATAAAGGTAAGTTAATAATTTAAAGAGATAATACCCAAGCGGTGAGTACGTCCTAATCGGGAATATCCAAGCTCACTGAAATCTCCCCGCTTTCAGGGGACGAGTCAAGTATACAGGACTCCCTTGTAAGCTCAACGCCATTAAAGGATCTTCAGGCTGTAAGGCCTATATTCTCAATACTTTATGCCGGAACCTCCGTACCTAAATCTGGGTCTTGTCAGCATATATCGCACTGAGAACGGATATCTCCTTAATATTTATCAGGTAAACCCATCTCTAACTCTGACAGCCATCTATCAGGAATACTGCTGCTACTAAGGCAACTCCCAGACTTATCATCCAACGAACCGTGCCATCATGGCAAACGCTCTTCCTGCTCTGGGCTCTGGCTCTTCCTTGCTCTCTGGCTTTCTGTGACGTTGTTCATGTACCAAACGTCAATGCGAGAAGATCGGCGATCGCTTCCAGCTGTTCTTCTTCCGGTTCCTCCGCCAATGCTACAAGATAACGTGGTCGAGAAGGGGTGTAGAGGAGAGATGGAGTGGGCCAGTGGATGAGTTTGCGGACGTTAATGTTCTTGGTCTCGTCTATGTGAATGTCAACATCATTCCATACAACACGATATCGTATCAGCTAGCACCGACGGTGTCCCAAACCTCGTGGCGAGCGGAGGCACTTCGGGATTTTATATTTTATATGGCATATCGATGTTTCGTCCCAGATCTCGGCCAGAATCGCCCAGAAGAGAAAAGCGAATGCAGCAAGAAAAGGAGAAAGAGGAAGGGAAGAAGAAGAGAAAGACGACCTCGGCTTCGGCGCTAAGTTCGGCAAGAATCTCATCAAGAAGGTCGCATCCAAGTTCCCAGCGTCTCCAACGACTGATAAGCTGCGCGCTGGGGAGGTATTTTCTTTGCTATTGTCTTTGATGTGGTTTTTGATTTGAGGGAATACCTGTGTCACTTGTCAGTCTAGCAATATCATTTTGACTTTGGCCTGAGATATACTCACTTAGCAAATGCTCTGGACCCTTTCAACTTTGGCTCACTTACGTGAGGTAGACATCCCGCGTTCGCTCGCCTGACGGAGCAGGGGCAGAATAAATCAAGTATTATTTCCGAGAATAGAAGTCTATGAAAGAACAATATTAAATCACCTCACCAAGTCTATTACACATCACAACAAGCCGAAACTCCCAGAGTCCTCCATACACGGTCATATCATCCCCTCTCTCAAAGGAGCTCTCGCCTCTGCTTAGTCCTCAGTCGTATCTATATTCGTAACCCTCATTGCCACCCCCTCAACCAGTTCCTTCTCACTAGCCTCCGTGCCAGCAGCCACAGACTGTCCATCCCCATCCACACTGGCAAAACGTCCTTGAGTCCAAAGCTTTCCCTGCGCGGCCCTCAAAAACCAAGGCGGGCTGCCACCAGGTTTGTACGTCCAATACTCTGCCATATCCGCATCCGGAGGCTCAATCCTTCCTCCGCTTATCAACTTCGTGATACGAATCATGCTGTTGAGAACAGTGTATGTAAATAGGCCAGCAATGAGGCCATAGGCCACCGAGTAAGAGAAGGGCATGGTGACAATTGTGACGAAGGCTGGGACCGCGTCGCCGATGAACGACCAGTTTACGGCCGTCACTTGTCGCATCATCATGCAGCCGACGAGGATCAGGGTGCAACCAGTCGCCCATGGTGGAATCGAGGCGAATATTGGAGCAAAGAAGATGGATATTAGGAAGCAGATTCCTGTTGTCATTGCGGTGAGGCCTGTGAGGCCTCCTTCTGTAATGCCGGCTCCGGACTCGATAAAAGCTGTCACGGGAGAGCAGCCAAACAGGGAACCGATCGATATCGCAATTGCGTCGCAGCAGTAGGCTATTGTGGAGCGTGGGAAATCTCCGGTTTCAGGATCAACGACGCCCGAAAAGCGAGCCATCGAGTAGAGGGTTGCAGTTGCGTCAACGATGTCAACGTAAAGAAATGTGAATAAAGCGAGGGCAAAGTGACCGCCGGCTTTGTTAACATCCCAGTCTTGTACTGCGAGTGTATGTTTGATGGGGTGGAAAGCGATGACTTGCTTGAAGAACTCAAACATGCTATCACCGGAAGCATTGTGGGGGAAGTAAGTGAAAGATGTGTCTCGACTGGGTAGGGTCAGTTGGAAGTCCGGACGACGTTAGGATATACTCACGGCCAAGACAAGATAGAAACGACTAATATTCCAATAATGATGGCTGCCTTCATGCGATAGGACATCAAATAAGCTGTCAATATGCCTCCGCACAAGATTCCGATCCACATCTACACGAAAATTAGATTTGCGCTGAAATATTGCAAAGCGCACTCACGGTTGGGTTGGTCATTTTGTGACTGGTGCAGTCTCCGGCAACGGGATCAAGATATTGTGGAGGGCAGCCAGCAATGTCAGTAGGCGTATCCGACGAACCAGAAATCAATCCAATGCCAGAGTATGACATCCCAATCATTGTTAAGAACTGTCCAATACCAACACCACTCGCAACCTTCACAGAAGCTGGAATCACTTTGACTAGCCACTGACGCATGCCAATCAATGAGAGGAAGACGAAGACGAAGCCTTCCACAAACACTGCTGTAAGAGCGAGTTGGTATGAAACATTGCCGGTTCCATGGTAACCAACAACTTGATATGCAAAGTATGCATTGAGGCCCATGCCGGGACTTTACACGTTAGAATATGGCCTCGGTGCTGGATTGGGTAAACTTACGCAAGGGCTACTGGGAGATTCGTGAAGAAGCCGAACGCGAACGAACCAATACCAGCAATGACCGCCGTCGCCGTGATGATATCTCGATTGATGCCTGTAGCTATGAGAACCCGAAATTCCATCTTCTAAGGGACATACCAATCAAGCAATCGTTATACGCAACATCAGTCGCGCACGTTGGGTCGGCCGTATCAGTGCAGACGCAGGTACCGCCACTTTGAGTCAAGATTGAAGCCTGAACAATCAACAAGCAGACTCCCAGATGAGAAGGCTAGGACTAACATTAACTGCTATGATATATGCCATTGTAAAAAATGTTGTAAGTCCAGCCCGAATTTCAGTGAGGAACTTGGAACCTCTTCGCTCCTTGGGCTATGAGGGGTCAGCAATGCCATGGGCCAATTTTCTGGAGCTCGAACTTACATGACCAGATCCATCGAGACGAAATACTCTACCAAAAGTTGACTTTGATATTCTGTAGTCAATAGTCTTGACGTGCTCCTTGATGGAGAACATTATTATTGAACTGTCGACCTTGCTTGGCAACACATGGAGAAAACGTGGGGTACGAACGACAAGTTATACAGGGAGAGTGAGACGAAAAAGCAGATTGCAAAGGGCTTATTCATACGGATTAAAATTCAAATGCGAGAGACCTTGGCTCAATTGAGTGGGCAAGACATAACATTGGTTCTGCCATCCGAAGGAAAAGGAACGAGAGGGGCAACCTCCCACACCGGTTCAGTCGAGACCCGAAGCTGACAGCCGCCATCGATATATGCGGTAGTAGGGGGCAGTGTGAGATCAATAACGCAACGGAACGAGCCTGTCAGCGGATGGAGCTGATACTAAGAAGATGCACCGGGCCGTGTGGAACCCCGGCTAGGTAATAATGCCGCTTTGCGATTCTTAATAGGATGAAAAGATATGAAAATACCAGTATATCGTTCTTTTGGGGATGGCGACATGCGAGAGTCATTCTGAAGTGACCCACATCCATGGCTGTGGAGGCGAAGGTATCAACATGCGGTTCAATCCTCTTATGACAAGTCAAAAACAACTTTTAAAGGCCTGGAACACACGACCGAATTCTCCAAGCCAATCTCACGCTTTGACATTCTGGCACTCCAGATCGCGGATTTGACAGTCTTAGAATAGAGTGAATGAAAGAATCTTGTAGGATGCAGAGCTGAGCCTGGGTATTGCCAGTAGGTTTCCGAGACGGGATATTCTGTGGCACCTGGTGGCGACGATCGTCAGACGATTTGCGAGACCAATGGACCAAATTTGTCCAAACATTATCCATCTGCCCTCGCACGAGGCGTGATCTCAAAGATAAGGCTTGAAGATGCAGAATGGAAATGCACGTAGTCGTTGATCGACACCAGCGTGCGACCTGGGACGATTACAACCTTCGAGTACCTGCATGCTGCAGGTGATTGTCGAGTACGTATGTACTCCGAGTCTCTCAGCAGAGCAAACCCAGGGTAGATGTGCTCACTGCATTGCAGACAACTCCCGAAACACGACATGCGTTGTTAGTTATGATTGATGGTTTTCAGTGGTGAGAGGAAGAAGGAAAGATAACGAGGTGTTGGAGATGTGAAGTGGGGTTTAGTCTAGACGCCAGCCCCTTTCTCTTCCCGGGGCACTCTGGGCCAGCGGGTCTAGCGCCCGCACGCCAGAGTGGTCTTGCCGCAGCCACAACGTCGACTCTTCTCCTGAATCGCTTTTCCTTGCTTCCACAACTACCTATCTTGAGTCCAAATGAGTTGAAATGACCCCTCTGTCGCTGTCACATCTTTGTAAGGTGTTTCACGCGCACCGGACTATTGAAGCCACTGGCGTGTCGAGTTCGCCGGCATCGTGCAGATGCAACATCCATCCAGACACGGATCCGCTGGACAAATGCTACCAATACACATCAATGGACCCTTCTCTACGGCATGAAGTTGCTCCTAGCCATAGATCCCACTGCCATGTGTCTAGGAAGCTTTACATCTTGTATGATGGTTGCTGGCCCTCCGTGGGCTGGGCGGTCTAGGCTAGGTGACATCTCATATATCTTTCCTTGTGGCTTGACGAATTGAGGAGATCTTCTCTTTTTTTATCACATCATTCCTTATTGCTTGCTGGGGCCAGCTTTCATAGCTATCCTGCACCTGTTCGCTTTCACTCTGCAGAGCGCACCTCATCAAGTCCTGCCACGATGTTCGACGTTTCTTGGGTCGATACCACGAGGGAGACCGTCGGCCAGCGAAAGAGTAGAAAAGAGCAGTCATCAAGGAGTATTTCAAGAAGATCTTCAATACATAGTTCAACATCGGGATTGACAGAATCTCCAAGCATCACCAAAACCAGACCATCCTTTTTGAATCTTTTTGGCAGTGTCAAAACACGTCCCTCGACTCAAAATGGACTGAACCCCAAAACCTCTGGTCTGAGTGCGGAAGAGGTTGCTAAAGCATCAAGAAGAATCTCTAGCTATACCGTTACATCAGACACATCATCCCAAGGGCTCTCTAGCCCGAGTACGACCCCACGATTCCCTGCCAGTGGATTTTTCACTGGCCCTTTCCTTTCCGATGATCACTCAACTCCATCAGAAGGTATGTTTGCCCATAAACTTGAACAGAGATTTTGACATGTAGCAGTGTCCGAATCGGTATTTTCGGGACGTACAGGCGGTTCAGGGGAGACAGAGTCTACTTGGAGCTCAGTCGAATCGACCGCCAGTGGTAAAACTGTCCAGCCCTTGAGTTCAAAATCATTTATAACACAAGTTCAGATATCACTGTATCCCCAAGCAACAGTTTCAAAGCAGTGGAGCAACTAGCAAGAGTCGTGCGCATCTCCTCGGCAGGTACCATTCCAGTACAATTTCACGATTCTCCTGCGAGATTGTAAGTTCACGGACCCACGTGCAGGGTTTCGCTGACATCTTAGAACACCTCCTTCTACTTTTGATTTCCCGGTTCCAGTCATCAATGTTCCAAAAAGGACCTCGTCGGTTGCTTTGAGGGAAAGTCAATCAACCAGCTTTTCGGTCGCTTCGAGAAGCCGAAAAAATTCATGGAAGCCACCTGAGATATGTGAATGTCCGGAGGATGAGGAAACACTACCAAGGCCAGTTGTGTCTAGATTACTTGAGCCTACGTTTCGACCGAAGAAACGAGACCCTTCTAGACCGAGAGCACCACCAGTCGAGATCCAACTCTTGCAAAGAAACATTCGACAGATGACGGCAGCAAGTCCGAAAATCATCCTCGAACGTCTGAAGGAAAAATGGGTCGAGGTCGCAGATGCGTCCGTGTACAGGGAGTTGGAATTGGAGAAACAGCTGTGGATGCTTTCTGCATTGCATGGGCTCAAGAAGAAGTCGGACACAATCCAAGAAGGAGATAATAATACCCCTCCTTCTGGAATCAAAAAGATCCTGTCATTGTATGAAAATCATGGTAAGTTGTTCGTCACTAGCAGAAGACCTTCTCTAATACCTCCAAGCCTCCAGCTCTATGCTCTCCGCCCTCACAACAGCAAAAGAAGTCCACCATCTCTCCATGTCCCCGCTATCCCCTAAATCTTACCCAAATATCCACCCCCTCGCCATACCAGGACCAACATCGCAACTCCCTTACGCCTCTAACATTTTCACCTCCATCCAGTCCTTCTGTTTGCCCGCTCTCCTCCCAGCAGCTTCTCTCCCCCTCCTCCTCAAAGAATGCCACCGCTGTCTCATCTCCGCCCCTGCGCCACCCTCCCCAACAGAATCATCGCCATTCTCCTCAACCACAACTATTATCCCTGTAAGACCCCCGGTTAAAGGAGGAACCCTGCATCTCACGATTCTCGATCCCTCACCTCTCCCCGCTACACTTGGTCCACGATTGCGGGCGTGGCTAGATAATTATCTTATCTTGAATCTGGAGCGGCAGTTCCGGTGTATCAACCCGAGTCGATTATTCCCGATCTGGCTCGCTGACGCGGGGCTAAGAGCGGAGGGGAGCACAATTGTTAATGCACGGTTCTTTGCTTCCATATCGGCGTCAATGGAGACGGGGATGGGAAGGAAGAGGGAGGGAGAGGATGAGGTTGAGGCTGAGGGGACCAGGGAGGAATTGAAGAGTGTGGTGGGCAGGATGCTGTGGAAGGAGATGTGGGGCGGGTATGTGGAAGGGGAGAAGTGGTGGTGGGATGACGAAGATGTGGTTGAGGAGTGTGGGAAGATGGGGACGTGTTGGGAGTATTCTGTTATTGAGGGGGTCAAAGAGGGTTAGTGCTGATTTCATTCGAACTGGGACTATTCTTCTTTGTCTTTTCGTGGGGGTTGGTGATTGTGATAGAAAAGTTGACTTCTCATTTGTGGGGCGTGGAGCTGTCCCAGTTGTCCTCATCTTAATGCCACGGTGTGCTTCTGGGTTCTTTTCATTATCTCTGGCCAGTCTCGGAATAAGGATCTGTTCATACCTCCATGTTGGATGTCAGCCATTCAAATCATTCATTTTCAATGCACCAAACACAGCAAGTTTCGACGATGCAAGGAGGACAACCCACATTGTCAAGTACCCAATTGATGTCAAATATTGCATTTTGTCAAACCCCATGAGTTGAAAGAAAAGTTCATAGAACGGCAAGTTATCCGGAATCGTCGCATCGGAACCGGATATCGTCCGGCAGGAACATGCCCAATTCTTGACAACAGGGGTCCCTTTCTCACAATAGCAGTGGACCTAACTGCTAGCAGGTATCACGAAAACTGTCGAATTCTGCAGTGATAGAGAAGATGGAGCTCTGAGTGTAAGGGTAATGGCAGTCGGCGAGCTTTCGACTTTCCTTAAAACGTTCTTTGTAGTTTTGATTCAAGGATGACCAGATGTCCCCGGTCGTTGGCGTCTCTATATACTTTGCACTCATGTCTTGAAATAGGCCCATTCACATTCCTCATAAACCTTTGGCGTTGTTTCAGGGCTTATAAAAAGAGAAGGAGCGATCGTGATCAGGAAATTTTCATCATCTCAATTCCTTGGTAAATGCCGTCGAGGTAAGGGAGGCTTTGATATGTCGACCTACCTGATATAAGAGGAGCGATCATGTGTCACGAAGAGGCAATTCCTCTTCGCTTCTTGGAATACCCTGTACGTTCCACCTCCCACTCTCACGCCACAATCCTTCACATCCTTCGGAACAAAAAACAAATGTTGCACATCGCACTCCGGGGCACATTCCGCTTTCTATTCCCGATTGCTGAAATCTTCCGATATCCAAGCTTTTCGAGGCGGAAGAAGGAAAAAAGGGGTGATTTATGAGACCATAACCCCTCCTTGCTTCCGGAATCCAAGTGACAGCCCTCCATAAAAAGCAAATCCGACCAGTCACCCCACTACCGGAATAAACTCGGATAGCATTGCCAATCCGAGATCCTTTACGGAGGACTGTATGATTTTTTCTCTGTCTTTGTTGCAAGTCGCAGGTCAAGACTTGACACGATCTCGATGGAGATAGGTCATGAGTTGAACTTTATTTGGAGCGGACTGAGTTAAGGTTTGGCGGTTAAATCGCGGGATGGTTTTGAAGGATGGAACTTGAGTCAGGGTGGGAAATTTGCCGAGGTTGATGCGGCCGCAGCGTGGGGAGGAAGACCGAGTCGTGCAAGTTAGAGAGACGAGTCATGTCTGGATGGAGGTATTTAATCAGTCGAGGCTCTTAGCTCGTACCTTTTTTTTAATTTTGAATAGTGATGAATGACATCTAGAACACATGCCCTTCAATTGTTTCTATTCCAGATGACTCTCTGCTTAATTTTTCTGTAGCAGTTGCGAGTGAGATCTTGAAGTGATGAAAACTCAACATCACTGTCTAAAGCGGAACGTGACGTTGTTTCCGAAGTCAATTCCTGTATTCCCACTCCCCGAGTCAAGCATTTTCATCTTACCCGGTCCTGCCCTGTCAAAATTGACAAAATCCCCAGAAATCAGATCTCGATCCCGGATTTCCTCTCTGGAACGATCCGATATTGGGAAAGCCATCCCGGAAACCGGGACCGCCTCTGTCATATGGCGGTACGTGCGTAGCGAGCATTTAAGACGTTGAAAGGACCCGGGAAATCGGGAGCGTGAGAACGCCTCCCTTGATTTGAACCGGTACTTGACTCTGACAAGTTGATCAGCGGCTTCGGACTGGACGATTCTATGTCAAAGCTCGAAACCTGGCGTAGGCTAGCGGACGAATGAGAAAAACTTGCGCAGATGAGCACGTCCTGACTCGAGTGAGGCTTGAGCTGACGTATGTACACACCAGATAGGAGATATTCGATAAGGTTGGGCCCGAAAACCCAGGTTTAACTCCTAGAGTGAACGTGATGTGGCGAGTTATTTGGAGTGGCGAAGTGACTGACAGGTGTCGATTTTGACGATGTGCAACAAAGATTGGATTTCGAGGTTTGTATGGGACTGGAATCACTGGACTCTGCATGGGGGCCTGCCTGGATTCCTGGAAGTCGAAAGTGGAAGTGGCAAATGCGGGAGAAAAGTTGACGAGTCATGACTAGCTGAGATGCTGTAGGATGCGAAAGCAATGTAAGACTTTACCTAGGTAAGTTTCGGATGGGAAGAAAATTTGAGCAAGCATCTTTCGACTCAGGACGACTATATAGATTGGATCTTCTTCCTACTGTACAGGATTCCTTTCTCTTGCCCGGTCAGTGATAAGTTACAACTGTGTTTTGTGTGGCCTTGGTTATTGAAGGTTAAATAAATTCCCGGAGCTTGAAACCTTAAATCGACTCGAGTCAGGATATGCCAAGGGAGATAGAGTCTATCACCCGCCACATCACAAACTTTACGGAACCTCTCCGGCTAATCTACAATCTCGCGAGTTAAGTCGATTGTCGGACGTTTAACAAAGGCCACTTCTTCCAAATATCCACGCACGTGGCAAGCCATTCCACACCAGAGGACGAAAGTTTAAATTACGCTACTCTCGTATCTAACAGTTTAAACTACCCTAGTGGAGCCTTTCAGCATGCCGCATTTACTTAGACAATCATCTCACCACGACGCGACTTTTCAGCACTTACATCACTGCGCACCCACTATAACTCACTCATATTTCAGCGCCCTTAAGCACCCTCTACTTATAACTTCTATCGTTAGGGTTAGGCGCGTAGCGCGGCCTAGAGTCAGTAGTTAGGAGTTATATTAAGGTTAGCCGGCGTAGCCCCGTGTTATTAGTATTATCAAGTCTTGAGAAGGCAGGTAATATTGAGGACATATACCTAGCGACGCGGAGTACGGCGGATACGGCCTGAATTTCTAGGGATGTTAGCGCTATAATTGGGCGTTGAAGGCAATGTGCCCGCACGGCATAGTTCTATTACTAAGTAAATGCGGCATGCTAAAAAGCTCTACTAGGGTAGTTTAAACTTTCGTCCTCCACTAAAGAGGAGAGGAATTGGGCTCTTAGGGGACTGACGGAAGTAAGGCGGTTATGTCTCGGCAGAAGTAAGTGCAAGCCCTCTTGTGGAGACAATACATGACTCTCCCCCACTTGAGCCACCTCACGAATCACGTCAATTCTGTGCGATATGCAACAGACCTAGCTTATATCTGGAATTCGGCCTATGATATCTTGGCTGAAGCGTGGGATTTGGAGCGTGGGGGGTAATGGGCGTCAGAGGTGAATCAATTATTTCCGTCAGAGGCCGGTACTTGTTCGGCAAGTCTCCAGAAGGAGGGGAATCCTGCAAGATCCTGAGTCGGGAGGGAAAGTACGATGTGCAACAGAGTCAATACAGAGCCAATGATTGGTGTAAGAGGTATGTGGGAGTAAGTGTTGACAGAGATAGGCGTCGAATGGTTGTAGCGGGATTGAAAGTGCAACCAAGCGAAAGACATCCTCCAGTTTTACCAGAAGCACGAACCGGTCCTTGAATCGTACGTAAATATGCGACTTGCAACAGAATATGATATTTCGTATGTGATTCCTCAGCTGGAGATCGCGTTGCAGGAGATTCGGGTCAGACTGACTCCGGTCCTCAGCTCTAGGCCAGGGCCATAACTCCCCCACAAATGGCATCATAGGATTGAGTCGTGGAAAATGTGCGACTTGCAACAGAATATGATATTTTGGATGTGATTCATAAGCTGGAGGTCGCTTTGCGGCAGCTTCAGGTCAAACTGACTCCGGAGTTCGGTCCTCATCTTTTGGGGCCTGGGGTATAACTCCACCACAAGTGGCACCATAGGACTGAGTCGTGGAAAAAGTGCGACTTGCAACAAAGGCTTCAAACTATCCAACCAGACCGTTCTTGACTCTTGACAGCTGAAGTTTCTAATGCACAGATGCCAGGAGGTCACGATGTTAGCAGAGAAACTGCGTCAAGCGCCAGCTTGACAAAAAACTTGAGTCAGTTTACTCGTGCTCGGAACGCGATCTCCAATAGAGGCTTCCACCTCTTGACTCTGGCCAGCCTTTCGATCTGCAACAGGAGCGGTGTTCGAGAAAGTTAGCAATATCCACCGATCATGAAGACAAGCTTCACATCTCTTGATAGAACTCAATTCACTATGAGCCTCAGAAAGATCAAGTTAATCAAGTTATTCCACACCAAGTTCAAGAATTTTTTACACTCTCCATCCTCGAAATTCTTTGGGGGGCAACTTTGACCGGCCTACCTTAACTAACCTCCAATCTTCTCAACTCACTCAAATCCTCAAGGTCAATTTTCAGCCGACTTACGTTGACATCTCCTCAACCTTCGCCCCCACTAAATGATTCTTGGCGCTCGCCGCAACATCCAACAAGATATCTTATGCTCCTACTTTCCATATATTGTTAGAAATCATGTACCAGCCCCCCGAGCTTGAGCTGAATATTGATTTACCCGGTGGTTTCGTCTGACACACATACTTACATGACTCGTTCTTCAGCCCTCGTGGTCCCGAATTTCAACTCACAAATCAAATCCTCATGACGCAGAAGGCTTGAGTCTCCCAAATGGGAGCCTTGCTGGAGATATACCCGGAAGGGAGTGGCCCATTGAGGGACCGAAGCCAACCGAATCTCACGAGAAATAACAATCGGCCTTCTGAATCGAACTGAGACTGCGATGTACGACAAAAGTTTGCGAATTGAGGAATTGTGAAGTTATGAAAAGACCTAACTCGTTGGATTACTTGAGATTCGAGCCAAGAAGGGCGATCTAAAGAAAGTATTTCGATTTTGGTGTCCTTGCTCTTCTTTTCAGTTAATCATCGAGCTTAAGGTTGTTTGTCATTATTTTACTTGGGGAGGTATATACAGGAAAGGGGTCAGCCCCTTCTAATTCAGCCTCCCACAGGGCGTCCTTAGACGAACCACTTTTCGTAGGATTCTAGGCTTCCTACCTCGGAAGAAAGCCCCACAACTCCCCTTCTGGACCAATCCAAATATCACTCCTGCAAGCTGTGTACTTTAACGTTCAGGGAGGGTCATGGCCGTAAGCGCTGACGCTTTAAGGAAGAGGGATACATCAATTCCACCAAAAAAATCTATCATTGCCCAAAACAGATCCTCATATTTGCTCTTAGCAGTTAATCATCTCCCCCAAATCTGCATATATAGCTCAAGTCCCAAATGAGATATCCTCAGCCATTCAGCAAAGTGTTTATAGCTGAGACTTACGCACAGCTCGCAGGAATCTGGTATTGTGTCCCAAAAGCTTAATACATTCATGCTTGAGCTTCTGGGTTGAGTATCCATGGTCGAAAAGGTCGAGAAGTCTCTTTAGACATAGGCCACAGAGAAAGTGGACTCTCTGTGCTTGTGGGTATTTGAAATGGAACCTGGCTTGGTATAAGGATGTTGTATTACACTTCAGATAGATCGGGTAACCTTATTCTGGCAACAAAACAGGACCAATCAAGCCCCTGTCCCAGCCACTTAAGCGAGAAATTTTGCCAAGGCCCGGCCACTTTAACAAGCGGGTCTTACCCTCGCATCGCTTTTAATTTATCTTTACACTACGCATTTCAATACGACAGAATTAATAATTAAACAATTAATTCTTTTAAGCCTTAACCTTGCGATGAAAAGGGTACCTGTTAGGTTTTTGTTGCCAGAATAAGATAACCCCTTCAGATCAACGTTGGAACTCGACTTCCCCTGATATTACGGCAAGCTGGCGTAGGTTTTAAGCTAGGATGAAAGCCACTTCACATATCTTACTAAGTCAAACGTTATTCTCAATTTTATCGCACGTCGTATTGCGTTTAACTCCAAATGCGTATCCGTCCAAGTGGGGCGCGCATTTGATTGGTTGCTTGCTCCGAATACGATTTACGAACCCGCACTTAAGGCAAATGCGGTCTCGAATACGCATACGCATATGCATATGCATTTTAGATCAAAATGCGCATTCGTATTTGGTGCGATGTGCAACAAAATATTTGATATGACTCTGATTTGTAGTGTGTTGGAAATGGCCAGGAGTTTGGTGGGTGGTTCACTTGACAAGATTCACGCTCAGAGCGAGGGCGAGCTGCAAAGTACCACCTATACGAAAGTAAACAAAAATTCGATGTGCAACAAAATCTGGATTGGTTGAGTGAAGAGTGAATCTGTCAGAATGAGAGTGTATACTGTAAAGAGAAAGGAGTTGCCGGTGGTGACGGAAGCGAGCGAGAACTCGAAGGGAAAACACCCCCAACGAGGTAAAAATGAGCCGATGCTGAAAGTAAACAAACATGCGATGTGCAACAAAAGCTTACGGATAATTATTGACTTTCGAGATTGAGACTTTTCTTCCTGAAGTGAAGGGGTGGTTGCGAGGTAGTTTCTTAGTTTTGCTTATTACCACATACGTAAGTTCACGTTTCCACGAGCAAGAACATGGTAATGTCAAAGTAAAAGCGTGATTCATTGGCCATTAGCAACCGCTCTGCCCGAAAAGCCCACCATGAACGCCATCCATGCATGTCAGGTATCGCCCACCAGAAAGCCAAAGCAAACGCCATCCCTAATACTCATAGCCACCCTGAGCTATAACACCCTGCTGCGCATAACCTCTCTGCAGCATTGGCATCTGAATGCCCTGATGGTGCGGCGGTCTCATTGCGCCAGGAAGATCGTTGAACCAAGGATGCTGCAGCGCATCATGAGCACTGATTCTCAACTCGGGTCGCAGCTGCAGCATTCTCTGCAACAAATCAATGCCGCTGGGATCAATTTGCGGGAGGATCTGCCTCAAGTCCTGCGTAGCATAAATCTGGAAGTTCTGCTTGTACTCAGAGAATTGGGAGATACCGGGCCAGGTGTGTTCGGAGGGAGTACCCATGATGCGGAAGATGCGGATGAGTTGGTCTTCGTTCGTGGTACCGGGGAAGAGAGGGCGGCCGGAGTACATTTCTGCCATGATGCAGCCAGCGGACCAGATGTCGATGCTGGTGTTGTAGGTGCGGGAGCCAAGGAGGACGTCCGGGGCGCGGTACCAGAGGGTTACGACTTCGTTGGAGAAGGTGTTAACGGGGATTCCGAAGGCTCGGGCGAGACCGAAATCCGCAAGCTTGAGTTGTCCTTTGAGGTTGATGAGGAGATTTTGGGGCTTCAGATCGCGGTGCAGGACTCGGTTGGTGTGGCAGAAGTCAATGCCTTGCAGGAGCTGATGCATAAAGGATTTGATGGTGGGCGGGGGCAATGCTCCTCGCTCGCCTTGTGTGTCCATATACTTCTTCAAGTCCTTGTCCATGTATTCAAAAACCAGCATGAGCTTATTCTCGGTGTGAATAACATCGTGGAGGCTGACAATGTTCTCGTGCTTCAACTCCTTCATCAAGGAGATCTCACGGATTGCTGTAGAGGGTGTGCCTTCTTCCGAATCGAGGTGGATTTCCTTGAGTGCTACCAGCTCTCCGGTTTGTCTATTGCGGCCTTTGAAGACCTGGTTCAGTCAGCACAGACCATTAAAATCGACAACAAGATCACAAGAACAAAAGGGGCTCTATATAACTGCATGCCCTCAGAGCCCCCCAGTACCGCAATATATTATCGTCTCGTGCACGTACCGTAGCATATGTACCCTCACCCAGCTTCTCCAGCTGCTGGAACGAACTCGGATGTCTCTTGTCCATGGTTGCAGGCGGTTCCTCCTTGTCGAGGGTCTGTAGACTGATAGTACTCGGCACGGAGACAGGAAGTCTCTGCGCGCTGGGAGAAGGCGGGAAAGTGCGGAAGGGAGGACGGGGTGAAGGACGTTCTCGCGATGTGTATTTCGGGTCGAAAAGCAGGGAAGCTGGTGTGATAGTTTGGTTGAGGATTGCTAACGCGTCCTTCGACCCGTACAATGAAGCCGTTGTGAATTCGGGAGAAGGGTCGTGGTTACAAGTCGTCGAACAGGCAGGAGGCTGATAGTCGCTCTTTATTGCCTCTTTAGACTCAGAAAGCGACGGTCCCCATAGAGCCCGTGGGGGGTTAATCCTGGCGT
Organism: Hyaloscypha hepaticicola; assembly: GCA_002865625.1. Taxonomy (NCBI): domain Eukaryota; kingdom Fungi; phylum Ascomycota; class Leotiomycetes; order Helotiales; family Hyaloscyphaceae; genus Hyaloscypha; species Hyaloscypha hepaticicola. The sequence continues at coordinate 769,146 of KZ613485.1, forward strand.
TGTCATTGGGTTGGTTGAGCGCTTATTTCAACAGCCGGGCGCTTCGTCTTTTCCGCAGCTTAGCGAGTGCTTAGGTAAGGTTAACCCAGCGTTGGAAGTTCAGCAGGCTTCCGTAGGCAGGAACCGCTTGCGATAGGCGGCGCTGCATATGAGGGGTACGAATGACCTCGTGTCTGACAACTGCACACTCAAGCTGGCCTCGAATGTCCCCAACATTCTCCTACAGTGAATGCAACAATATCGGAGCATGATATGACTACATTACTCAGCTCTGCCTATTGAATGCCCTACCTAGTACAATATGCGGCCTCTTCCTGGTGACGATGCCTTCACCGCACGGCCTCGGAGTGGGAGCTTGGCCGATAACGACGCAACTCCCCTCGCAACTCGATCCCAACCTCCGCAGATGACCTACTTCATGGCAGACGAGAAGACGATGGAAGCTTCTCAGTCTCATTCCCCAACTGTGCTACCCAAACATCGAGATTTCCAGAAGAGCAGCATGTATGGCGTCGAGAGCCTCGAAACCACGATAAGCTCCGTAGCTCATGATAGCGACGAGTCGGACGAGAAGTTGCGCAAAGCAAGGCAGAATTGGAAGAAGCATCTCAGACAGCAGACATTGACTCGATCGGAAGAGGATCTTCCAGATTCAACATCTCCATCCTTGGAATCTTCAGGTGATGTCAGCAGGAATGTCTCTCCCTCGCAACAACGCCGATCATCCCAAGCTACCATATCAAGACCCTTCACCCCTCTCTCCTTTGGATCACAAGCTCCAGCTTCTTTAATGTCTAGTCCAGACTCTCGCAGAAACTCGGACGCTGGTTCATATATGGATGATATTGCAAGTCAAGCTATAATTTCAAGCGGAGATGAGGATCATGACATCGGATCGGAGTTAATAGATAGCGGAAGTGCACCTCAGCTGGTGATGCCGAGTATCAGGATGCCCAGTCGAAGGCCATTTACTGAAAGGGGGAAGAATATGGGGAGACTGAAAGTGTTGATTGCTGGAGATTCTGGTGAGTTACATCAGGCTACCCTGCATTTCACAGCTAACTTGTTTTAGGTGTTGGCAAAACCTCCTTAATCAAAGCCATCGTTCAAACTTGCGAAGACATAGTACACGTTGATCCGATATCAGCGACTCCCACTGTTGTTCCAGAAACAAAAAGGAAGAGTTCGAGGTCAAAATCCAGGAATGGAAGTTCAGACTTACAATCTACGACACAAATCACTGAAGTTTATGCGAGTACGAGAGCATATCCCGCTTGGTTTTCCGATTTAGAAGAGAGTCGAATTCTGCGAAGACGGAAAAGTATGGGAGATTCAGTTTTGGAGAGGAATTTGTGCTTTGTTGATACCCCAGGTTATGGCAATAAAACATCTGTGTGTCTCCCACACTTCGTTTGCCGAACCTTACTAAATTTCTATAGTGTTTAGAGAGCATCACACCGGTGGTTGACTACATTGAATCGCATTTCAAGAAAATTGCTACATTCGAAGGTTTGAGCGAGTCGGAGATGATTAATATGCTTTCTGGGAATGGTGGATCCCAGGTTGATGTGGTTTTATACATCATTTCAAACAGTAGGACAAACTGATATACCTCCTCCAATTACTGACAAATAATAGGAGTTAAACCCGTTGACATTGAATATTTACGACGTCTTTCTCATCTGACGAACGTTATCCCACTGATAGCCCGATCCGAATCTTTCTCGGACGAACAAATATCATCGAAGAAGGAGCATGTCTTGAGCGAACTTCACGCCGCCAATATTCGGCCATTCACCTTTGGACTGAGTCCCGAAGTAGTCCAACACCCTACAGCTCCATTCGCCATATCAACTACTCCGTCCAAAGACAACGAAAATATGGACGCGAGCCTGCTCATGTCGCCAGACTATGTCCAACCATTAATAGAATCCGAACTTCAATCACTCGTTTCTCAGATGTTCGACCGAGACACCATGTCGTGGCTACGGCATTCAGCTGCGAAGAAATTTGTTCAATGGCGAGCTTCTTCGACACCGATTTCGAAACCCCAATGCCTTTACCAACCTCTGAGTTCGTCTGGATCCCCCCAAGTTCTCACTGCACCGGTAGGCGCAACAACCTCCTACGCATTAGCAAGAATCACAGATCACACTCAGAGAGAAGAACGCATCGCGCAAGTCAGGCTCGCGAACTGGGCTGCAGACCTCCAGCGGAGTCTCCAAAACGAGCGAGCACGCTTCGACGCGCTAGCCAGATGCGAACGAGCAGTATGGCTCACTGAGAGACTCGGAGAATGCGTGCAAGATGGAACCATCGTTCCAATCTCTCAAGCCCGGAAAGAAATTCCTCAATTTTATAGCGAACCAGGAGCACTAGTGAAGCAAGGCACTTACTCACGACGTCGAGAACGCGAGCGAGATATGCGAGGAGCAATCGATGCCCATGATCCCCTCGGCCTTTTGAAGTTAAACGAGGAGATGAAGCGGCGAGGATGGGTGGTGCTGAAACTCGGCATCTTAGGCGGTATTGCGTTCTGGATTACGAGATCTCTGCAGAGCGCTGAGATGCAGGATGGTTGGTGGAGCTTCGGGGGCTCTGGTTTGACTCTGAGAGATAGATTTGAATTGTGGTGGCTGATGTAGATGCGGATAGCGATATGTGATGGCGTTTTTAGGATCGGGATATCTTCGCTCTAATACTTTTGTGGTAAAGAGGGGTGGGTGGTAGGTGTCGGGATCCGAGCAAGCATGGTTGGAGTATTCCCACTCTTCTCATAGTATAGCGATTTCAGATGAGAAACTTAATCTAAAAACCTAAAAAAGCTGCCTGAAGTTGATTCATCCGGCTAGTGGAGCTGTGAATGGTAGTCCCGATGGTACTCTGCTATGCTTTTACCGAAATGTGGGTTCTTTACTACCTTTTCATCCGTGTCGTACCGTGAAAAATGGAAAACTAATAAGAGCCCGCAGCCTATGCTGGCCACAGAAGAGAAGTGAGTTGGCATTTTGAGCAACTCTCTACAGGGGAGTATTAAAGCACTTCTGAAGTCCTACCATACTGAGTACCGAGATTTCAAAAATTCAAGCTTTCCTCTCACCCAGGGTAAGCCTGATGGTCCGGAATAAATCTGCCTACATGCTCCAAGGCACATGCGTATGTGTCTGAGTACAATGAGAACCAGAATTCATAAGTTACGACGAGTTTATTTCATAGGGTGGATATGTTAAAAACACCGAGATAGCGAAAAGGGGGGAGACTTCGCTTCGCTAAGCTTGCCGAATCTGAATTAGTGGGGGCCGGAGCTCCCCTTTTATTCAACACGTGATCATCACGCAAATACACCGCCCAGTCTCGGTTATTGATAGTGATGGCTTCTCTTACTGTTCATTTATTACGTACTCTTGGATATGATCCGATTTGGCTTTCTCCTGAGCATCACCTGCCTGGTTGACAGTGGACTGATCGGTTGTCTGATTTGTCTTCAGAATCACGTTATTAACCTCAAGATAATTCGGTATGTAAATCGTATGATATATAGTAACCAACATTATAAACATTGATTATGTATATAATCATAGAGACCTATACCACAGGGAGAACCCCGTAAGACTATCTTAGGATACTCAGATCAAAATCAACTCGTACCATCTAGGAACATATTTCTAGCTCTCACAGTTTACTGTCGAACAAGACCTCTATTGTTTTTTCTATCAAAATGCTACACCGCAGACCAGATTACGAGGAGATTGAGAGCAAAAACGCTGCATACGTTGGCGTGGAGCCCGAAACCATTGCCCAACAGATCATCGACGGCCTCAAAAACCGACACGAGACCCTCGCCATTGCCGAGTCGCTGACCGGAGGAATTCTCATGGGATTTATCACCGCCAAAGACGGCAGCAGCAAAATCCTTCGAGGGGGAATGGTCACCTACGCCACAGAACTGAAGCACAAACTGCTCGGCGTGGACTCAGAACTCATCCTTGAGCATGGAGTCGTTGACGGTGAAGTCGCATTGCAGATGGCTCTTGGGGTGCGTCTTCGGACATCGATTAATGATGTTCCTACAACCTGGGGGCTTAGTACTACCGGGGTAGCGTCAGGTTAGAGCGATGATAAGGAGCATGGCACTGTGTTTATTGGAATCTCATCGGATAAGCACAGTGAGTATTATGGGCCGTTTAAGTTTGACGGCGATCGGGAGCAGGTGAGGAGGGCAACGGCTAAGGAGGCCCTAGTGAGGTTTCTAAACAGAATAGAAATGCCCCAGTTTGAAGTAACCAGGATGGAGAAAATTGTGCTTGTGCAGGTTGTGAGCTAGTTCAGAAAGCGCTTTATCAACAAGAGCTTTGATCTTCTGGTTGAATGTTTCAATATTTTCAGCATGATGGGACCAAATCAAATGCAGGCAAATTCAGAAATGTGTATCAATTAGCAGTAACAAACTCTGCAGTATTGGTTAATTCTCAACCACCTGGGGCTTAGGTGAAATTTGAGGTCAGGTAGACAATTAAAACACTTCTTTCTAGATCGAGAGTATTGTTGCACCAGATTGGGAATGCAAATTGAAAGCTGGCTCGAAGAGTTTCGCAAATGAGATTCACCATGAAGGCTCAAAAGGTACACTGCGCGGTCAAGAAGCGTATTAGTCAAATCGAAAAGACGTTGATGTTGAGTACTTGCCTCAAATACAAAGTTAGATACAATGGCAAATTGCTCATTCAATTATGTATACAACAACCCTTAATATGACTCCTGGCTCCATATAAATCTTCTTAACTCATGCCTATACACTCAACACTAGTATCTCATAGGCGCTGGTGATTGGTACTGAAAATGTGCCACTTGATCCTGAAATGGTTGTGGTGGTGATCTCGGTTGCGATTCCCCCTAAACCTGGTATATTGTTCACGCTCGACGAATTGGAAGCCGTGAGTGTAACAAGTGTGGCTGTGGTCGCGCTTGAGCCTTTTACGTTCACCACTACAGTCTGTGAACTCCCATTGTGATTGACCATTTTCAAGATAGTCGCAGTCGAAGACTTCGTGGCAGACCAGTATAGGGGACCGAACCCTCCTCCAATGGCGGTGACTGGTAGAGTTTCTGTCCCTTGGTAATCCGCGAAGAGTTTCTGGACGTAGTAACTCATGGTGAGTAAGATCTCATTTGCGGTGTGCTTGATGACAGCTACAGTATCCGGAGCTTCATTGTAGTTCTTGATAAGAGCTCCATAACTTGTACCAAGGATGATGTCTGAGTTTCTCTCGCAACCAAGCAGAAAGATGGCTTCAGCACAGGCCATTCCCAGAGTTTGAGCACCACATTGGCCGGATTGTGATCCAACTTGTATTGCCGCATATTCGGCCACAAACACGGGATATTTTCGACTCGCCTGGTCGAAAGTGCTGAACAAGCCCACAAAGTAATTCTCATTCCCGTAAATATGTAGATCGATCTCGCCCCCAGTGGCAGTCACGGGAGATGGATTTATTGTAGAAATGAGATGGAGGGAAGGATAGGCAGCATGGATGGTATGGTAAAACGCATCAAATCGATAGGAGTAGTAAGAAGATGATCCGCCGTTGAGGTAATCTTCATTACCTATCTCAACGTAATCGATTGTGAAAGGATTTGGATAGCCAAGTGATGCTCGTATTGCACCGTAGGTGGTCGTTTTGTCACCCTGAAAGCTTTCTGTCAGACAAAAGTTGGCATCGAGAAGGACAACAGACACCATCGCCTACCAGGAGAAATTCTAACTCGTTCATAACACTGTCAACATACGGTTGGAGATTCGCCTGCGCAATAATGGTACCGTCAAGGTACAAACCCGCCCAGACGCCAAGAACTACTGTCAAGCCCATGTCCGTACACCACTGCATCGTCTCTAGGAGTCCTAAACCATCCGTATTCACGTCTCCCCAGGTTCCGGGTCGTCCAGGACGGGTTTTAAGATCACCGATAGTGAGGTTCCATTTCCACTCATAAGGAGGACCGTTACCTTCCATGTTGTTGCCGCCAGGCAAGCGCAAGTAAGCCTGATTCAAAGAGACAAGACTTTCAGCCAGATCTTCTCGCAGCCCGTTGATACGGTTGTTAAATGTTTGCTTGAAGACACTGAACAGATTAAAATATACAGTCTGCCCTGCCAGTTCAGTTCCATTGAAAGTGAAGTAGAATGTGTTGTTGGCATTAGATGCAGATGTTGAAGGTTGAAATGTAGGCGAATAAGTTTGTACCCATCCGCTGCTGGTCGTTTGATTCATGGCGGCTGAAGTAGAGCCAAGAACGGCTCCTGAGGTAATACTCTGGAAATGGAAGTTAACCTCGCCAGCATAACTACCTCGCATATAGAAACTGGCAATATAGCGTTTGGCAGAATCCACATTAAAGCCCCAGAAGCCGTCGTTGTAGAAGCCAACGGTCCCAACCGTTCCCTTCGGAACGGTCATTGCCATCTGATAGGGAAGACTGGATGACAGAGCGGGAGAGTTTGTGTTATCAATCGACAATGTCACTCCACCAACTGGGTGCCAGTACGCTGTGTTGCGGGCAGTGCTGGCCACTCCATTCGCTGAGGAACCTTGAAAGGCACGATTGCGAATCAACTCAGCATACATTCCACCATCACCGGAATGATAGATGTCCTTCAAATGCAGGGTTTAGCAAAAATAATCAACTTGTGTCTGAGATGAGGGGTTTAAGATACCTCATACAGCATGCCATATTTGAGAGGGCTCGAAGTATTTCCGCCAGACGATGCGATTGCGAGTTCTAGGGAAGCAGACACCATCGAAGTAAAAAATAGCGAGAAGAAAATGGTAAACATCTGTCTCATACTAAATTTTATCGTCATCTTAGAAATCGGCACAAGAGATTTCTCATCAGGCTGGACTTGTTAACAAAAGGCGAGGAGCAACGATGTAAACCTCTGTATGGGCAAGATTCAGGAAAAAGGTTGATTCAGTTTGCCTCTACGATAGATTTTGAGAGTATCAAGTTTTATATTTGAATTCTTCCATCAAAAAACATCACCGTCATCTTCGGTAGTAATTATGCCGGATAGTATATCTACCTGTGCGGATAGCCACTCTGTGATCTACAGCTGAGATTAGTACTTCTGTACTGTTTAGCAAAAGCGGGCACTGGAAAAACACTACGAAGAAGCTAAGGGAAAGACTGGCCGGAAGAATAAGCAAAAAGACATGGGGCCACAACAGCCGGCGAAATATCCATACACCTTTTGCATCGATTGACAGCCCTTTGACCTTTGAAACCATGGCTTGTCATCTGTAGAAATTTATGCCTTCCTTATAAATGGTCTGAAGAATGATCCTACACTCTAAGTATATATATCAGACAACGGAAGGACTGGGTAAAGAGTACTAACAGCCGAGGAAGGGCCCGATTGATAATTACAGCCAAACATACTATATTATATACCATACTAGGCAGTAATACATATTAAAAATTGAACAAGTGTATTCGTTGATTAGTTACAGAGTCGAGTTCTATAATATACTTGTTTACCTCCAAGAATCCTCCCCTTTCCCGCACTAAGGATTGGTGATCTTGATTGGGTCCTGCCGACTCCGTCCCGTCGTACAGATCGAGGAACCTCTGGGTTAGTAAATTTGTGTTTGACTAGTACTATTCCTGTATATTACGAGGCCGTTTCGAAGGTAGGTAACGACATGAAGCCCGATAGCCGAGCAGAAAGTAGTGAGATTGGAGCGCATGTACACCCCGCATCCTCGGCACGGCACAACTACCACAAATAGAAGTACCGATTCTAGTGGTGGAAACATACAGCTGTAAGACCAGCCTGATTCATTATATTCGACAATATTTACGGGGATCTGAACGGCGCGGGGTAGCCCGCAGCTTTTGAGAAGCAGGGAAAAGCCTGGTGCTCCATCACTGGTCGGACGATTGACTCTCGGAGATATGCTCCCTGATGGCATTCTGGGCTAGATCTGAACCACACAGCTGGATCTGGGTTTTAATGACCTACCCGAGCTCGCTTTTTGGGAAAATCCCGTCCGACAGGGGATCTTTACGGACTTCGTACTGTTGTACGTTCCAAGCTTCAGGAAGGTTCGTTCCTTGCTGTGAGATCTGACAGCTTTCCTGTCGCGAAGGAAAATGCGGGGTCGGTCAAATGCTTCGCGAGTATCTTTCTCACTTTGTATAACGCCTGCCTCGAGCTTCAAAATTTCAATTTGCAAAGCTGTTTCTTACATAAGGGCATGTGAAGAAGAAGTAGAGCGACATTTATACCTGCTTGTGCCCATTTCTTGCCACCCCAGATCTAAAAACTGTCACTTCTATTCTGACGTCTGATCTTCAAGAAACTCACGCGACTCCCAACCAGAACCATCTAAGTTTCAAGATGATTCTACCCCCAACGGTGTACCAGTTCCTAGTCGGTGTTTTTGCTGCACTAGGATCCTTCCTGTATGGATACGATTTGACAATCGTTGCTGAAGGTCAGTCCGTCTTTGCTATGAACTTCAATCGTTTTACACCAATGCAGGACTTCGAAGCTAAACATCTAGAAAGTGGCGGCTAGCCAATCTTTTCTAAATCAATTCAATCCCTCGACGACTCAGATTGGGCTTGTTGCATCTCTATTGACTGGAGGCGCCTTTGTTGGAGCTGTTCTGGCCGGTTTCTTTAGCGATGGGCTTGGCCGTCGTTTTACGATCCTGATCGGAGGAGTTTTCTTCTGTCTAGGCGGTGGCCTTCAGACTGGTGCAGCGAACTATGGTTATGTTATGGCTGGACGCTTTATTGGAGGTATTGGGTAAGTGATTGAGGAGATTTCACCCATCTTGTGTCATTTTTTCGTAATCGATGTGCCTGCTTGTTGCCACAGTACTGACCCATATCACTTGATTAGAATCGGCATCTTAACCATGATCATCCCACTTTATCAAGTCGAATTAGCTCATCCAGATATTCGCGGTCTTATAACTGGCCTGCAGCAGTTTATGCTTGGTGTTGGTGGGGTATGTGGAAGCTGGATCAGTTATGGGACATATGTTGGCTTTTCAGACGATCGTCAATGGCGAGTTCCCTTCGGCATCCAGATCATTCCAGCTGCCATTCTATCCATTCTGATCTTTCTTTTCCCTGAATCACCACGTTGGCTCATCAAGAAAGGACGAAACGAGGACAGTCTAAGAACACTTGCCAAGCTCCATTCGAACGGCGATGTCACGAACATGTGGGTCCTCGCTGAACAGCAACAAATTACAAACCAGGTCAACTTTGAGAGAGAGGCGGAGGCGAAGTCATTTTCAGACCTTTTCACGACCAAGGCGAACTTTCACAGAGTCATTTTGGCTTGTGCAATTCAGGCAGCAACACAGATGACCGGTGTTTCAGCCATTCAATACTATTCTATCACAATTTTTGTAAGTTCTTCTCAGACTTCATATATTTTTTCATATCTCTTAGTCATTTGTTAACATCCCTTAAGAAGCAAATTTGAATCACGGGAACTCAAACACTCAAGTACCAAGCGATCAATTCTGTCATTGGTCTTATTGCCGAAGCCTTGATTATATTGTTCGTTGATAAACTGGGTCGTCGCACTATCATTATCTGGGGAAATTTGGCAGTGTGTTGCACGTTCATTGTCAGCACAATACTACTTGCCCGGTTTTCCCCCAGCGCTGACAACACTGGTGCACACTGGGGCTTTATCATTATGACGTAGATTTTCAATTTTACCTTCGCCAGCATGGGCTCCCTCTGTAAGAAACACCCAAACCTCTGGATGAATGGAAAAATGCTCATCTCTTTCTCTAGCTTGGATTATACCTGCCGAGGTTTTTGACACGGTGACTCGATCAAAAGGTGTTGCTCTTGCAGCCATGACTTCTTTTGCTTTCAAGTAAGAACCAGCAACCATCTAAAGCGATCTTTGTTCATTGGCTAACTCATTCAGCACTATGATTGGCCAAGTGACACCTATCGGTATAGCAGCTGCTCATTGGCGGTTCTATATTCTTTTCTGCGTAAGTGCATTAGTAGTCCTATGAGAATGCCCATTAACCCAAGCACAGGCAACAACATTCACCAATGCTGTACTCTTCTGGGCAATGCTTCCAGAAACGAAGAAACTTACTTTGGAGGAGATGAATCGGCTATTCACCGAGTCGCCCTTCTTTATTGGCAATAGAAGCAAGGCAATCCGTGAGAGAAGTGCCATTGGCGGTGTTGAGATGCTTGAACACGATGTCAAGGAGCCAATGGATGATGCACGAGTACATGCCGAGTAGAGCGAGCCAAATAACTTTTTAGTTTTAACTTGAATGTTTAGACTTACCTATCCGGTGTTATGTTAGCGAGTTAATGGGCTTAAAGACTTGCCATAGAATTGTTAGCGAAAGTGAGAGAAATATGGAAAGATATTATCTTCCCTGCCCAGCTAGCATTTGTAAGCTATGTGACCCGTTACGAACTTTGGGTCCGCTATCTGCTACAAATTTCAACATAAACAACGGGAGTTCAAGATAAAAATACCCTTTGATCCAACAGGAATGCTGCTACATCCTTAATCCGCTCACTTCTAGCCACGATGACAAAGTGCAATTTAATTTTAAAGAAAAATTACAGGAAGACAAAGAATCTTGAGCAAAATCGCAAGCTAGACGAAGCTGCGTTACTTACCTGCCGTGAGGTTGAATTAAAGTTTCACTAGTCAGCCTAACGTTGACGCGATGTTCATTACGTAGCAGCTCTTTAGCTATGAGTCTTCTATGGTTTTTAAATAAATCTATAACTTAGCTTTTATTAACTTCTCTGCTGCGCTCTCTTATACGGAAATCTTAGAATATGCGGTTGGATAGCTACAGAATTACGCCCGCTTCCCTTGACTTGTGGTACCGTCAGAACCCCGATTCTCTTCACATTGTACTCATTTATCCACCACCCTGGGCGATCAGTACGGAACTCGTTGGGCCCAACCCAGGTCGTTACTTCATCCGGTAAGTGGATGTTCCCGAAAGAGTTCTCTCGATTTCCGAAGGAGGTAATTGAGAGACTGTGTGTACCAGGATCCAGAGGCGGAAGCACAAGCATGCGAGGCTTGGTGATAATCTTCCCTGCGGGCAGGCCATCGACGCTCAAAGAGAGGAGAGGTGCAACGAAATGCGGTAGAGAAATCGCGACTTCGGGTCTTGATTGATCTTTTGATTCAGGAACATCAAATCGACAATGGTATGTGATATTACCGGCATAGAAGGGAAGGCCTTGCCGTGTATAGTCTCCAAACCTCAAGGAACTTATGTTGAGAGAGCCCAAAGAAGTTTCACGTCCCCGAAGCGAGACATTGAAGTTGCCGAGGAAATAGATACGTTCCAGGTTTGACATGAGTCCGAAGGGATAGACAAGTTCTAAGACAGAAGTGCCGGCTGGTAGCGGAGTTAGTGAGATGGTTTTGATACTTTCATCGACCCACCACCCTGAAGGCTCCAATGGCACAGGTGCGCCATTGCAGGTAATTTTGAAGTCTTCAGCTTGCTCAATAGTTAGACTAGAGCCTGAAATTGAGATATCCGATTGGATGCTGAATTGCAAACTGACGGTTGAGAGAGGCTTTCGTTGATCTTGAGGGATAGTCCAGGCCTGGGCGAAGTTGTCAAGTTTCAGAGGCAGCTTCAATCGACCTCTGACAATATTCTCAATACGGAGGACTTCTTCGACTGGTCCCCATTCCTCTGCATTGCCTATTTTGAATTTGGCATAGTCTAGAAGAAGAACATTGGGTTCAGAAAGCTGGACAGATTCCAACTCAATTTCTCCTAGAGTCTTCCCAAACGCTTTGCTGACCGCTAACTGAGGACGACCACCTGTAGAACGACTAGAAGGTTGTAGGTGTAAAAGTACACTACTCGTTCCATCGAAATGATAAGGAAATTTTGTCCAGGAGTCAACTAACGTTGCCTCCAACGTCCATTCGTCACCTGTGAAAGCGTCCATGACCTCTATGTCCCAGTAGCCTTTCAGAAATACCGTGGTTGAGACTGCTGTTTTCCTTTCGGTATTGCAAATAAAGACAAAACGGTCATGTCCATCCTCTCGAATCTGGTAGAGCAAAGTCTGAGCTCCTGCACTATTCTCTGTTTCAATACGAATATCTCTTAGAAAATTTAGAGCGTTCAAAATAGTGTATTTCGTCCAAGGAACCGAAATGCTCCCATCGATACTGGTTGCCTTCGAGGGCTTCACCGCATCGACGAGAGAAGGGCTTTCGCCACCCACAAAGACTTTGCCACCTCCTTCGGCAAATTTCTGAAGCCGAGCAAGCGTGGTAGAGCGAATTGTGCGATGGTCTGGCAAAAACACTGCATCATATTCGCAGGTCCCAACACGAAGGGTTTTGCTGATGCTTTCGAGTGACGTCTGCTGTGGGAAAAGGCTGTCCGAAATAAAGTCAAAATCGATCAAGCCATGAGACAACCAGTGTGTCAAGTCGCGAAAACATTGCTCTCGAAAATCGGGCTCCCCATTTCCACCGTCAACCGGGCCAAAGCACAGCCAGTAACTCTCAATGGGATGAATCACCGCCAATCGAGTCAGCGGCTTGCCAAGGGTAAGGGCCACATTAACCCTAGAGAAGTAGTCTTCGATCAATGAGTACTCCTTGTACCATGGACTCTGATAACCACTGTCAATTTCAAAGTTAGACTTTTGATATTTCTCAGAAACCGAGTGAGGCATGAGTAGAAGATATGTGAATTGCATATGCAGAAAAATCCACTTGTCATAGAGGAGATAGAAAGAGAGAATTTCCATACATGTACGTTTGGCTTCGCCAGCCATTGTCATCCAAGTGAGATGATGAAGTCGGAATGTGATACCCATCGCAGCCTGCCAATCCCCACATCCCTTATGGCCTTCGAAAGAAAATGTCCAGTTGGTAACGATAAGTGGTATTAGCAAAAGTACTTGAACAATGACTTCGGAATACTTACCCATAGATTTCACACATGGCCCCACGGCTCCCATTTTGTCTCGCCACACTGGTTGCTTGCTTGACAGTTTTGTACTCGAGCTGATCGCAAAGAAGGTCGACTCCAGGCAGATCAAGGCTGCGGTAGCATCTCATTGCCTCCCCCAGAGAACCAGTCCGCGTCTTCAGAAATGGCTCTTCCATAATATGTCCTGTCAAGGCAATTCCATTGCCCCGGCACCAATTTGCAAGCTGGTCCATGCATGCTGAGATGAATCGCTCACAAACATGGTCGTAAAAGTGGTATCTTGCAAGGCTGGGTTTATCTTCAGGTAGATTCCAGACAATTTCTGGAAGCTTGTCAAGAATCTCATACCCATAAGCTGTTTCGAAGGTCAAAGGAAGGTCTTGTGACCAAGGCAGGAAAATATCAGACTGGCTATCACCAGTCGCAAGTTGTGTCTTGTGCGTAAATTGAGGCTCATCAAAAAAAATGCTTGGCACAGTTTGCCCAAAATCTTCGAAAATGGTGCTCTTGTATTTCTCATGAGTAGTTTCGATGAATCGACTGATGGCTGCGAAATTGAGGGTGTCTACATAGGTCTCCCCGTTGAACCATGGACTGGGAATATTGGGCTCCATATAGACATAGTAGACGTTAGATCCTAAAAGCGGTTCATCATTGTCTTTCAGTCGTTTTGCAGGTATTAACGCTCCAGTAGCATTGAGTTGGATGTCATAACAAGCCAGCAGTTTCCCCAGCTCGCTTCTGGCTCCGAATCCCATAAAAGCTGGTGGCTCGCTCGTCTCTCCACTCCCATAAGGAACACGAGTCAACAAGATATGCTGATACTGGAACTCCGGATGGCCCTTGGTAACTAAGCCTCCAGCTGCACCACTGGGCCACCGATCGTCATCGTACAAGCATGCAAGCATATTCTTATCCTTCGCATACTCAACACATGCACGCACGTGGTCCATGAATTCGTTGCCTAGATATTCTGTATCCAAACCCACGCGAACGTGCATATGGAAGCCACCCATCCCCATCTCTTCCATGTGATCGATTTGACGGAGCAGGAGGTTCCTGCCCAGCTTGGTGTTCCATGCCCAGAGTGGCGCACCACGATACTCCGCTGGGGGTTTGAGAAAAAGCTGAGGGTCATATTCAGATCTCGATTTGGGGTAGGCTAAAGGGTTTCCGCTATTTGATTTTAATGACATGGTGAGATAGAGCTCTGTGAAAGCAACAGAGTTGGACTCCTCAACGCACTCTTCACTTCTGTTGTAAACTTTCAATAAGCTGTCCTTTGCACCGACACACTATTCTCGGCCGAGTGTAACCCGAGCTCCAGCCCTTCCAAGTCGTCTGCCTCGGAAGGAAACCAAATGGGTCAACCAGGGTAGCTCTGTTTGCTGTCATATGGTTTCGGTCGGGACTTGTACCGAACACCCATAGCTCTTTTAGAGGGACCTCGCTTGGAGATATTTTTTTGAGTCGACTGAGTTTCCCCACTTGTCTCGGGCAAGTCTTGTCCGCCAAGCCGTCCCCTAATCTGGCCTTACGAGGTCAAATCCCAACATCGTAAATCAACCATTATCGCACGAGTATTACTATATTACAGGGCCACATATTTTTTTGGTGGCATTTTCGTCACCGTAGGTCACGAGTCTTGATGAGCACCACATGCTATGAGGCACGGAAAATTCGCCCTTGCTGGGTAACTCTGTCCGTGACTTTAAGCCTTCTTGACGGTCACCCAGCCATTGGGGTCATTCAGGAGCAGTTACACTAGCGAGAATCATCACAGGGGGTCCAGCCCCAGTAATACAATGTATACACAATACTCCAAACCCCAGTCTCAAAGGAGGCAAGAAAAGCGGCATTGAAAGTCAACAACATATGTGCTCAGCCAGAATTCAGATAAAAAAGTTCATGTTAACTTCTACCTCGAGAATGAGTGCCGCTTTTTCTGTCCAGCATGGGTCAGCCAACATGAAAGGTTGCGGCCGCTAGACTCGGTAGGGCTATCGGTATTTGCAAGCCACTTAGGCTCCGACTTCAGACTAGAATCCTCCATCTCAACTCTGAATCTTTTCCCAACCCACAGTCACTCTATGTTGAAGTAGGTTCTTCATCATGCCGACTCTACTCTCTATTCCCCGCGAGATTCGCGACCAGATTTACGATTGGACATTGTCCGATACACTTGCCTCGTCCCGAAGCCGAGATATGCGGCGAGAACGCAAATGCCTTATACCCTTCCCCTTTGATCCCGAAACTCTCTTTGGAGAAGACGCGGTGCAGTATCCAGTCCACACATCTCTACCACCTGCACATGGGCTACTCCATACCACCCGGCAGATCCGCCATGAGTTCCTAGAGGGCATCAAGCGCCTCAGCAACATTAGATATAAAGTCGACTTGTTGGACCGAAAGGATCGTGGGGTCTTGGCTCCCACTTGGATCTCCGTTCCTTGTTTGCCTTGCTTTACAGACCGAATCGATGTGTTGGAAGTCAATTGGAGAGTAAGACACGGCAAAACGAGCAGCATTGTCACCTCAGTTGGAGAATCCGACTACTATCTCTCAAACTCCATCAACGGATCGCTGGCCCTGCTTCAAAGATTCGTTGAAAGAGGTGTCTACTTATTGTCGAAGAAGAAAAGACGCAAGGTCCATATTGGACTTCTGGAGATTCACTTGAATGGTGGGGCTGATATTGATGAGGAAGCACTTGACGAGTTTGCTATAGATGCCTGTTCGTTCTTGGACGATTATTTGCTTGGGGAAGTGAGCTCTGTGTATTACGATGATGAAAAGAGACAAACATTTGATGAACAATTTGAGATGTTAGCTAGTAAGATTGATAGAATTCAGATTTACGCAAATAGTACTCTGAAGCAAGAGTGGGGATTACACGATGCGGTTGCTAAGAGAGAGGAGCACGCGAGACGGTTAGTTACTAGGGATTATGATTCCACATAAATGTTTGAGGTAATATGATCAAGGGTCTTAAACAACCGTGATTGACGATTTGGTCTATCTATAATCAAACTACCTCGCCTTCCTATTAATACTCAATTTTTCCAATGAAATTATATTCGATAATAAATTTATTACTATTTCTCGTTTTATAATATTATTAAATAAAGTATAATAAAAATGATGTGACGGTCTAGACTTGCATGACGTTGCGCTAGTCACATGTCCCTAAAGTCCTTAGTGTCACGTGACGGATTGTGCACGTGACGAGTAAATTTAGGCTTGGGATAGATTTGGGCTTAAGGGAAATTTACGGCACTAAGCCTAATTGGAAAGGGCCACAAGCGAAACCTAGATATTTAAGGAGACTCGATTCTCGAGCTCTTCCTTTTCTCCTTAATTTAGTTTTCTCAATAAATAGTATTCTCCTATAAGTATTCTACTCGTGAGTTTCCTTTATAGAATTATAATATTAAACTAAGTTCTCTTTTTCTATCTGGAAAGACTCTCGAATATCCCCCTGAAAAAACGATTATTTATTTTCGAAGAATAATCCTCTATTAATTAAACCTATTATAAATACTCTCAAAATATCTTTTACTAATATCTCTTCTAAAGGTTATATCCTTTATTCTCAAATCCCTACTTATATCTCTATAATTAACTTAATATTCCGGAAAGGCAGTCCTATTACTAGTCCGTCTTATATAAATAATCCTATTATTCTGAAAGATATCTACTCTTATATAATCACTTTATAACAAGTCCAGATTATTATATAAATCGAGAATAAAAAGTAATATCAAACCGATCACGAAGCCCTGGATAGTATAATTAATAATCTAAATCGTATTATAAATGAGAATAATAGTCCCAGAGAATACTCTACTAATCGAGTTCTAGAATAAGTATTTGGCCCTGTCCGAGTCTATCCCTTAATCGAATAGAAAGGCCATGAGTATTATCAGGCCCACTCCGTTAAGGTCCCTGATTCAGTAAAGTTTAGTAATAGTATTAGTCTAATCTATAATTACTAGTATATCCAGATTATTAGTAAATTTGTGATGTGTGCTGGCTGTCACGTGGGAAATCACGCGGCAGGTCTGCATATGACTTGGGTTATACACTGTCAGCGAGGTGCTTGCAGGTGCCTGTACACCTTCGCTCCTCCGGTTAATTGTAAATCAATTATATCACCATTATACGCCTTGCTGAATAAGTACAGGGTAGACACGTGACTACTTATATATATATAGCGGATACTCACCTGAATCTCTTAGGGGATTCAGAGATTAGTTCTATACTAAATCCACTAGTCTCACAACTCACTGATTCCGCTAACTTATTACCTATCACTATTCATCTTACAAGCTAATCTTTCTACTCTTTAACGAGAAGTAGTTCGATAAGTAGTAATACTAAACCGTTATTCCAAAAGCATTATTCCGGTACCTAATCAAACCGGTAGAGTTAACCAAATTGTTAATAGAAACGGTAAAGGGTTATTAAACCTTACCCTTAATAACAGGGAATCCCAAGCCCCTATTAATAACCGTAATAGTAATGATAATAACCTTATTAATAATAATAATAAGCTTATTCTCGATATTCAAATTGCAGTAGTAAGAGACACTGAGGCACTCCTGACTTCTAATATTAACTGTCTGCGAGAAAAAAGACAGGAAGTTAATGCGATTAACTATTATATCTTGAATCTTTAATAGGAGAAGAATATCCTATAAGAAGATTTGAGATTAGTCATCTCTATTAATAATTCATTTGTTAACCTGGCTCCTGCCTCCTCCCGATCCTTGGATTCGGAAAATACTGGACTGGAACAGGAAAGCTCTTTTATACCTGGTCCAATGAATATTAATAATTTTGATAATACTATTATTCCAGAACCGTGATATGATAAGCTCAAAATGGAACTTGATAGGGAAAAGTCCTATAAGGTCCGGGCTCCTAATATATATTACGGAAAGAATCTGGATAAATGGAGAATCTTTACTTTCTCTTGGAAATAGGTCTTCAGGACCCAGTCATGGACCTATAACAGGTATTCAACTCGAGTAAATACTATAGTAAGTATATTACGGGATAATGTTTATAATATCTGGGAGATTACACGAAGATAAAGCCCTCTTTTTTATAGGATTTATTGGGAAAGTTTCAAGGCCTTTTTGGCTAATATAATCACTATACCTCAAATATGTTAATAAAAAGCGTTTCAGGGCTTTCGAGAACTCTAATAATTGAGTGAAGAATCGGTCTTCGAGTTATATACTCGGATAACTTCTCTTGAAATAGATCAAGAATTATATCCTGAAAGGGACCGGGTAAGGACTCTCAATATTACTTTAATAGACAGAGAGATCAAAAAGTAATTTACTTCTATACTTTATAGAAAAGAAGTGAAGTCTATAAGGCACTGGATTAAATAGGTCCAATAGGCTAAAAACCTTATTTATTCACGGATAAAGAAAGGAAAGATAAGGGATTCGAGTAAGGATAGTTCTATCTCGAAAGATCCTGGAACTGGAGACTCAAATTTCCAGAAATATTAAAAGAAAAAGGAAAAGTCCAGATTATATTATAATAATATATCCGGTAATAATTCTGGGCCTTCCAGACCCCTTTCCAGATCCAATTCCTCTATTAATACAGTCTATTATACCTGTAATTAGAAAGGATATTATACGAATAGTAAGAGATATTTCAAGTATAATAAATGAGTAAAGTAGAATCCTGAAAAAGTAAAGACTCAGGAGGATTCCCGGAACCTTTAGTAATAAGTGAACCAGATTATTCAAGAAGAGTAATTGTATTCAAATTCCATAAAGGACTCGGGAAAAGGGAAGGCCAAGTCTTAAGTGTTAATAACTATAGTTCTAATAAAAAAGGTATATTTACCTATATAATAATCTATACTCGATTGACTTAACCTGAGACAGGTATCTCTAAAGTATTTATCGGATTGGGAGATATGGAAATAGATTACAATTTCCTCAATAATAAGTAGATTCAGGGCAAGGGGTTTGTACTCTTGACTGAGTGTGATCAAGAATTTGTGATCTTTTATAATAATAAATTTAAAGTCCATTAAGTTTATAATCTTGAGATTTTCATTATAAATAATTATAATGAGATATATCCGTTTAAATTCTGGTTCTATGATTACAAGAATATTAATATTCACTATCTTGTTTTTAGTATAGAATTTTATAAGAAAACTATCGTGTAATATACTAATTATATTAAGAAAAGATAGACCTATATTCCGGTATAGTCTAATAATATTAAGATCCTTATTCCAAAAGAGTTCGATAAGGAGTTTAATAGTCTATTGGGTATTAAGCCTCAAGTGTTATTCATAATAAAAAGTGAATATAATTATTCGAGAAATTGGAAATTGTATCTTTATAATAGTTTTCAGATATCTATATTATTATATAATTCTGATTATAACGGTTTTAATACGATTATATATTAGATTAATACTCTTCACTAAGGAATCTCGGAAGTGCTATTATATTTCCGAGAGTCTGATTGTAATATATTAGATTGTTTTAATCCCGATAAAATATTAGAATTCCCTGACTTGGGAGGTATTGAATATTCGATTAATATAAATAGACCAATTCCTTACAGTCCCCTGTATAATTTGTTAGAAGTTCAATTAAAGGTACTATATTTATATTTACAGGATATAATCCACAAGTATTAGATTAGGTCTAGTATAAGTCCCGCTAGGGCCCCTATTCTCTTTATTCCGAAGAAGGATAGAGGTCTCTGACTTTATATTAATTATTATAAACTTAATAAAGTCATGATAAAGAATCGATATTCTCTTCCCCTTATTAATAAGACCCTTAATAGACTAGTGAGAGTCAAAATTTTTATTAAGTTTAATCTTAAGAATATTTACTATTATATATATATACACGATAGCTATAAGTGAAAGATAGTATTCAAGATCTATTATAAACATTTTAAGTATCTTATAATGCCTTTTGGATTAGTAAATATACTAGTAATATTTCAAGTATATATTAATACAATTCTAATCGGTCTACTAGACTATTTTATAATAGTATATTTAGATAATATTCTTATATATTTATAAAATAAAGATAAGTATTATAACTATATCCGTTAGGTATTTATCAGATTATATAAAAATAATCTATTTTGTAAACTGAACAAATATGAGTTTGATATTAAAGAGATCGAGTTTCTCGAGTTCCTTATCAATATGGAAAGTATTCGAGTAAACCCTAAACGGATCTATAATATTATTAAATAGTCCAAGCCAGAATTATTCTATAATATCCAAGTTTTTCTTAGATTCGCAAACTTCTATTATAGATTTATTTATTAGTACTTGTATATAACTCTTAGACTTATAGACCTCTTAAAGGGTATAGAACGAGGCTATAAAACCGGCCCGTTCTAATAAATAAAGATAGTATAAGAGAGTTTTTAACTCTTAAAGGATATATTTACTTTAGTATTTATCCTGGTCCATTTCGATCTTTTTAAGAAGATTAGAATAGAAACTAATATATTAAAATTTGTAATTACAGGGACTATTTTATAATAATATAAGACTAGTAATAATATTAAGTAATATTAGTACCCGGTGGCATTTTGGTCTCGGAAGCTTATCGGGACTGAGTATAATTATAATACTTATAACGGGAAACTTCTTATAATTATAAAAGCCTTTAAGTATTAGCACTATTACCTTAAAGGTATTAAGTATATAATCGAGATTATTACTGACTATAAAAACCTCCAATACTTTATGAAAATAAAGTATCTGAAGAATTATTAAGTATATTAGATAATATATCTTATAATATATAACTTTGAGATTATATATTATAAAGGTATCTCAAACTCTGTGAATAGACTTAATAGATATCCCGATTATATTAATAGTCCTACTAATATAACTTGACTCCCGACCTTTTAGAATAAACTTAAAGGAGCTTTTACTATTATAATTCAGGCAATTATATAAATTACTGAAAAGTCGCCTCTCGAAAATAAACTTGTGAAGTTCACTATCTTCACTATAACTCGAGGGGATTATTTACTATATAAAGAATAGAGAGATTTTCATCTGGATTACCTATAAGGGAATCAAGATAACAGGATATATCTTGAAGATATTACTTCAAATACTAATATAAAGAGAATATCCTTGACCTTATTACTTAAAGGTATTAAAGACTCATTTTCTCGAATCTTCAAATTGAATAATTACAAATATCTAATTCCATAAATATAAATATACACAGTCACTAAAAGAACTATAATACTAGCCCCTTTGTCTAAACTATTATTAGATATTATCCAGATAGTTTAAAGGAATAATTCCCGATATTAAGATATTGTGAAAAAGAGACTTAGTAAAAGAAATACTAATAGAAAGGAAATCTGAATAATGGATAACTCGGGTCTATTTAGATACAAGTCAAGAGTTATTATACCGGAGAACCCAGTATTATATAAAGAAGTCATGAAACTTTATTATAATAATCCTTTAATAGGATATTATAGAATCGAGAAAATACTCGAGTTCTTTAGAAGATTCTGGTATTGGGAAAATATAGAAACTAATATTTATATATATTATAAAGAATATAATATCTGCCAGAGAGTCAAAGCCAAACAGTATATACTATATAGTCTATTAAATAGCTTATTATAATCTGAAAGGCCCTGGAACGAGATCTTCATGGATTTTGTTACAGGTCTACTATTATATAAAAACCCGGTAAGAGGTCCTGATTTCGATACAATTCTTATTATTATTAACTAGTACTCGAAAATAGCCAGGTATATTACTTATAATAAGATAGTTAACTCTCCGGAGTTTACTAAACTTATATGGGAAAATATATTCTCACTGTTTGGTATATCTAATAGAATTGTCTCTGATCGGGGAATAGTATTCATAAGCTATTTTTGGTTTACTTTCTATTATTACCTAATATATAAATAATATCTAAATATAATATTCCATTTACAGACAAATAGATAGACAGAAAGACAGAATCAGACTTTTGAATATTACTTGAAAAGTTATTATAATTTCCGAAAGAATAATTAGTTTGAGAAATTGTCTTTTATAGAGTTTATATATAATAACTCAAAGTATCAGGTTTTAGAATACACTATTTAAGGTGTATTATAGTTATTATCCAAAACTTCTATAGAATCCTGAGAATAGGATTAAAGGGGAGGTACCGGTTATATACAAGAGACTGGAGATTCTTCTTGAAGAGTGGAAAAAGCTTTAAGAGCTCTGGGATTATATATAAAATAATCGAGAGACCTATTATAATAAATATTAATTAGCGAAATACTATTCTAAAAAAGTCTGGATTATATTATTAATTAAAAATCTCAAGTTAAAACCGGGAAAACTTATACTCAAATTTATAAATCCGTTTAAGATCCTTGAATATATCAGTGAATCTGTATACAAGTTAGAGCTCCCAAGTTTATATAATAGATTATATTCAACTTTCCATATTTCTCTCCTTAAAGAGTATATAGTAAAGAAGAGACAGGGCCCTGACCTATACTCTATCAGAGAGTTTCCGGAACTTGTGAATAATAATAAAGAATAAGAATAGAAAGTTAAAGCTATTATTAACTATAAGCAAAATAGTAAATATAAGAAATATTAGTATTTGATCAAATAGAGATCCTAACCGGATAATTATAATATATAACTTTCCACTTTCCCTAATCTTGAAAATGTCAAGGATCTTCTAAAGTCATATAATAAAAATCATGACTTGGAACTAGTAGAGACCTTACAAGGTCCTTTTAAAATACTAAAAAGCTCTAATTCACTAAAACGAAAAAGTCGGCCCCCATAAATAAAGAGAGGGCCAGGCAGATCAAGAAAGGTCTTGAACAGTAATTGAAATACTCTTTCCCTGAGTTTTTTTTCCTATAAGGGTTTTCAGGATTTTATCGAGATTTACGAAATAATTATATTTATATCTTGAGAAAAAGGTTATAAAGAAGAGTAAAAGAGATTCATTACAAGTAATCCAATCACGGATATCTCAAATAAAAAATAATTTCCAATCCAATAATATTATTTCCTATTAAAGAAAAATACTAAACTCTAAATACTAAATAATCTCAGATATTTATAAAGTATCGGACAATCTTCTCCGGGATATACTTTTCCAATTCAGGAATAATATAATTCTATAAAAAGTATTAATAAAATAAGGTTTAGAGGGAATAGAAATGAACTTATAATAGTTATAAAAACTTTACAATAAGCCCGAATTTCTGTAATCAATTCTCTGACTATTATAAATATTATATTTTCCGAATTCGAGATATTTATAATTAATATTTTCTTGAATTTCTCGGAAATACTAGTAATTAATATAATATCCATATTATATATATTACAGAATTCCTATTATATATTAGTCAAATACTTGAAAGGATAATAAAAACTTATTAATAGAACATTTTCCTATAAATCTGGATTATTCTTACTAGAAGTCTTTATATAACGGAAAGAGTCGGTAATCTTGTATTTATTCTTTTATTTCTCGAAGATCCAGTCTCGGGAATTATATATATTAATTTCGTATATACCGGAATGGATATCGAGATATATTTTCTAGATCTCGATTATATCTTTCCAGATCCAGTAAATTTCCGAAAGGACACGAGGAATCTGATATTTCTGTATTAATTTTTGAAAATTTGAGAAATTCAAAGAAATTTGAGAAATTCAAATAGGAATCTTGAAGGAATTTACCAGGATATATTTTCCTCCATTACTAGAATAATACTTATAATTCTTCAAACCAGGCATTTGAATATATTATATACCTAGATTAATAATCAAATACTTAAAGTATTTAAGATACCAGTTAACCTTTGGAAAAGTATCTGAAAGATTACTATATTACTTTTAATTAACTTAACGGAATTATAATATTTTGGAAATTTGGAAATCAAATTGAAAATCTGATTAAAGAAAGTCTTGAAAAGGAATAGAAGAAAGAATTGGAATATATAAGTATATAGAATATTATATTATTAATCTGAGGAAAAAAGATTATCTTATAGGAAATGACTTGGTTCTTAAATAGTATTAGCAAAATACCTGGATTAATTACTTACAAATCCGTACTAATCCTATCCTGGATATAATATACTATAATAATACTAATTCCTAAAGACTTCCAAAGGGCAAATTCGTTTCCTTCGGGGCATTTAGAATATTTATATATTATTTATATATAATTTTTTCTATTTTTGAAATTATTCAGAATGTCTAATATATTAGACAGAAAGAAGTATTGAGATATAGAATAGTACCTTGATATAAAGGAGTATAGTTCTCAGTCGGACTAATGGGAACACGCCGTGTATAGGCAATACATGTGATATTACAATTACTACCTCGCCTATTACTAATTACCTTCCTACCAGTGAATCAGTACTGGTAACGATTTTACGAAAATACAAGTACAATCCGTATACTAATTATTACTATAATCTGTATACTCCCTTAGTACTAATTGAAAGCTTATTCCAAATAATGGAAATAGCTTACCAAAATGAATATAAGAGATCTTGGGGATAAGATTATTAGAGGGGGGAATAATTGTGATGTATACTGGCTGTCACGTGGGAAATCACGCGGCAGGTCTATACATGACTTGGATTATATACTATCAACGAGATACTTACAAGTGCCTATATACTTTCACTCTTCCGGTTAATTGTAAATTAATTATATCACTATTATATACCTTACTGAATAAGTGCGGAATAGACACGTGATCACTTATATATATATAACAGATACTCACCTGAACCTCTTAAAGGATTCAGAGATTAGTTCTATACTGAATCCACTAGTCTCACAATTCACTGATTCCGTTAACTTATTACCTATTACTATTCATCTCACAAAATTCAAGGTTAATACTAATTACTTTATAGATAAGAATACTTATATATACTATATCTTTAATACTATTAATAGAAATATTTAATATTACTTATATACTCGATATTAGTCTAATATTACTAATCCCTTCAAAATAGTTATTAAAATAATTAAATATCTCGGAAAATATTTTATTAATCCTTATTATATATATAAAACTAAACAGGAATATAAGAAAATATATATAAATAAGACTTAAAGTTTTCACGAGTTTAAGATTAAGTTTATTTATTTAATTAATAAAGTTCAAATTAATATTAATAATTATTTAAATAAAATATATAATAAATTAATATTTCCCTTTTAAGAATAGTTTACAGACTAGTATTATAATATTAAGATTCTATAGAATTTATATTTTATTATTTTATTTATTAACTCTAAAATAAAGACTTTATAGAATTATAAGAATATTCGCGAATATATTAAAACTCGAATTATAACTATTATTCCAATCTTTATTATTTCCAAGACTTTTAATATAATCTTATTCTTTATAATTACTATTTTTTAATTCTTTATTATAATCTAATAATCCTTTATATTAACTAGAATAATTCCAGGTATTAGAAACTCTATTATTAAAAAAAAAAGTATTTCTATTTTCTTAATCTATTATAACTATTCTTAATCAGATTATATTACTCGTGATTATCTATTATTAAAGTATATAATTAATATTAAGGAAATGAAAAAAGTAAAGAAAATTATTAATATTAAAGATATATTAGAAAATAAAAATATCTAGAAAAAGATTTTCTTTTAGATAAAATTAGAATTAATTTTATAGAAATTAATCTAAATTAGTTAATAAATAAAAAGTACTTTATTATATTTTATAATTTATTTTTTAATAAATACTTGATTAATATCTCTTTTCTTATTAATTCCGGAATAAATAATTTTGCCTTTATTAATATTCTCTTTATTATAAATATTATTACTTTCTTTAAATTTAAATTCTAATATTTATCTAGATCTCTCGGGATTAAAGAATATAATAATAAATTAGAAAAGAATATTATTTATATTTTATAATTATACTTTATTATTAATAACTAATAATAGTATAATATTCCTTTATTAATCCTCGATTTTAATTCTTATAATCTAATCCTTGATTATAAATAATTAGATTATTTTAATCTTCTTTTTAATATATAAGAATAAAGGCTTATATAATCCCCGGACCTATTACTCTTTTACTTTCTTATTCAGAAGATTATTATTCTTCGAGAAACTATTTTCCCGATTCCGAAATACTCTTTTAATCTTAGATATTGTGGAGGGGCAAGCCCTGCAGTGCTGAAAATGGGCGGTTTTGGTGGTGTTGCAGAGCCGTACGTGGTCACGTGCTAGCGTCACGTGAGCGTAGCGAGCGGGCATATAAGCTCGCGTCTTCACTAGTTTCGCACTTCTCTCCTTAGACAATTCATCCACGTTTTGATCTCCCTCCATTTTATGGTTATATCCTTCTCCTCCTACATTTATTAGTGAGCGACACAGGGAACGGTAAATGGAAGCTTAGCTTTCACACCCCTGGGTCTCTGGTTCACAGACAGGATCCGCGGTATTACCGTCGCTATTATTATTATTATTATTGCAATTGGAAGTATGGATTTCAGAACGCGATTCTCAACATGAAGTACACGCAAGCTCGTCGCCTTACGGGCATTCCTTTACGATTACAATTCTCGATCAGTACGATTATTTCGATTCGACTTACATCTCTTCCTCAGCCCGGCTCAACTTCGAACGAGCACTTCAATTAAGCACATTGACATCAGCCTGCAAGCACGAGCTCTCTTTACGTCTTTTCGACTTCGATTCTTCGATTACCTTGCGACGGCATTCCCTCCTTCTCTTCCCTCCTCTTCTACGATAAGAGCACCCGATTTCGACGATTTGAACGTACATCCACACCGCTATTAATACCATAAGATGAGATTACTTGGTGAAAAGATATCCCGGGCACACTGTTTTTGGCAGAGTAGCTTACAGTACTGGAAAGGCAGCAAAAGAGCATAAGCATAAGACTGACAGTACTGGGCGAAGCTTGTCACAAGAAAGACCTTATTGCAAGACGGGAACAGCTATTAATTATGGAATAGGAGGCTTTCTGGAGATGCGGGATACGTGGGATATACGGGTCGTTCTGGTTGTGGTTGGCTGGCAGGAGGAGGATTGGTTTGCAGGATACTGTCTCTTGGTATACTGCTTGCGGTTCGCAGACGTATGGCAGCTTGCTAGGGGGTTGCAGTTACGTTGCTGGCAGTGGTTATTCTTGTATACGATTGCTCGGGGACGAGCAATAATCTATGAGGGGTCATATGTGGAGGGGCAAGCCCTGTAGTGTTGAAAATGGGTGGTTTTGGTGGTGTTGCAGAGCCGTACGTGGTCACGTGCTAGCGCCACGTGAGCGTAGCGAGCGACTACATAAGGCCACGTCTTCACTAGTTTCGCACTTCTCTCCTTAGACAATTCATCCACGTTTTGATCTCCCTCCATTTTATAGTTATATCCTTCTCCTCCTATAATACTAATAGGATATTAAAGACCGAGATTAAGTTTTTAATCGAGAAGACTAATAATAAAAAGTAAATAGACAAGTCTATATAAAAAGTTATAATATAGAAGATAATATTATTAATAATTCCTTTTTATATAAAATTTTTACTATATTCGAATCGGATCTCGATTCAAAATCAGATTCGAATAAAGAGTCTAAACTAATTTCCGTTATCTCTTTTTAATAGAGACTAAAAATCCTCTATTTATATAAATAGAATATTTAAAAATAATATTAATAAATAGAAGATTTATTAATTAATATTATATATTCAAAGGATATTCTTTATAAAAAAAGATTCTAAATAGAAAAGGAAATAATAATTGATTTTATTATTAATATTATAAGTATTAGTAATATAGATATATATTATAATCTTTAATAATCCGATAATAAAGTCTTTATTATAAACCTTTATAAAATTAATAGTCTTTTAAAATAATAAAGAGAATCTTTATTAGAAGTCGAGATTAAAGAATCTTTTATTCCTAATCTTTATATTAAATATATTAATATCTTCTCGAAAATTATATTTAATATCTTATTTCCTTATCAAATATATAATTATAAAATATAATTAGAAAAGGAAATTAAAGGAAATTTAAAATATAATTTCTTATATAAGATAATAATTTCCGAATTAGAAATTATAAAAAAATACCTTTTAAAGAATCTGAATAAGGGTTTTATTATTCTTAATTAAATTCCTTTTATAATTCTTATATTCTTTATATAAAAAATTAATAAAAGTTTATAATTTTATATTAATTATCGGAAATTTAATTAAATTATCCAAAAAGATTAATATTTATTTTCCTTAATTAATAAAATATTAATTCGGATTAATTATATTAAAATCTTTATTAAATTCGATATTTAATAAACTTTCTATTAAATTTATATAAATTCTAATTTAGAAAAGTTTATAATATTCACAATATATTATAATTTATATAAGTATAAAGTCTTATCTTTTAAATTAATAAATGAATTAATTATTTATTAATAATATATAAATAATATTCTTTTTAATTATTTTAATAATTTTTATATAATTTATTTTAATAATATTCTCATTTATTTAAATAATAAACTGGAATATAAGATTTATATTAAAAAGATTCTTTAATAATTCTATAATATTAATTTATAAATAGATTTTAAGAAATATAAATTTTATATTATTTATATAAAATATTTTAAATTTATTATTTTAATTAATAGTATTAAAATTAATTCTAATAAGATTACTATTATAAAAAATTAAAAAACTTTAAATATAATTTAAAATATATAAATCTTTTTGGATTTCTATAACTTTTATAAAAGATTTATTTATAATTATAGAATTATTATTAAATCTCTAATAAATCTTATTCGAATAAATATACTATTTTTATTTAATAAAGTCTATTAGAAAACTTTCAAGGAACTCAAGACCTATTTTATATTATTAGACTTATTTTATTATTATAATCCCGAAAAATAATATATAATCGAGATTAATATCTCAAATAGTATTATTATTAATATTCTCTTTTAATAATATAAAAACGAATAATATTCTATAATATATTTCTTAAAAACTATATTATTTATAGAATATAATTATAAAATATATAATAAGAAAATACTTATTATTATATAATTTTTAAATTAATAAAGATTAGAGTTTTAAGAAATAATATATTATATATAAATTTATACGAATTATTATATACTTGAATATTTTATAATAATTAAAAAGTTTATAAATAAATAAACTAAATAGACTAAAACTTTAATAAAATACTATTTTATTATCTAATATAAATCGAATAAATAGAATATAAAAGTTAATATTCTTATATATTAAAATAATAAAATAATATAATAGAATAATATTAAAAAGGAATATTAAATAAAGTCTTTCTTTTCTTAAAATCAAATTAATCTAAAAGTATTCTAGAATCTTAATATTAAAATTAATATTCTATTTTCTATTTAAAAAGAAGATTTATTTAATAAAATAAATAAATTAATTAAAAGAATTCTATATAAGAATCGGATAGTCTTTTTATTATAGATTCTTTATAAATAGACTAAAAAAAGAAATAATAATTTTATTTTAAAGAATAGTTTATTATTATATAATAAATAATTAATAATATTAATTAATTAAATTTAAATAGAATTAATCCGTGAAGTTTATAATTAGATATCTATTATTTATTTTAGAAAAAATAAAATATATAAATTATTATATTTAAAATATTATTAAAAGAATATATAATATAATATTATCTAGTATATTTATAATTATTAATCTTATAAATAAATTAATATTCCGAGAAATAAGACTCCTAGTCTCTTTTAATCTTTATTAATTCCGGAATACTCTTAATAGTATATTATAATAGATTTTAAATTAATATTTACTTTAAAAATAAATTATAATTTAATATTTATTATAATTAATTAATTGAATAAATAGTCTATTTTAATACTTTATTATAAAATAATAATAGTAAAAGATATAACTCGAATCTATTTTTATATAATTTATTAATATTATAATTTCTTTATATTAATTATTTCTAATCGCGATTTTTAATTTATATTAGTATTTTAAATAAAGTTTAATAGAATATTAGATATTAAATTAAAACTATTTATAATATACTATTTTTAAATAAATAATTAAATAGAAATTATAAATTAATATATTAATTAATAATTATATTTATATATTATATATTATTAGAATAATTAAAATAAGTATTTATTTATAATCGATTATATTTAATTTATATTCTCTTATAGTTTTATTAATATATTATCTTATAAATTCCTTAATAGTTAACTTCTATAAACCTCTTTTAATTAGTCTATTTTGGAAATAAAACCTTAAAATAAATTTAATATTAAAAAGATTTAATAGATTATTAAATATATAAAAGATATTATAAAGAAAAATAAGAAAAATATAAAATAAATATAATTAAAAATAAAAAAATATATTAATATAAAATATTATTTTATAGACTTTAAAGAAAAAGATATAATATATATTTTAATTAAGAATTAAAAGATTTAATATTCTAATTATAAATTAGACTATTAAATAATCGAATTATATTCTATTATATATAAGATTAATAATTTCTATAAAGTCGAATTATTTAAAAGTATTAAAATCTATAATATCTTTTCTTTTAATTATTTATAAAAGATTATTAATAATTTATTATTTAATTAGAAGAATAAATTACTATTATTAATCGAGATAATATTTAATAAAGAATATAAAATATAAGAGATTCTAATATTAAAAGTAATATAAAAGAAATTCTAATATAGAATTAATTAAATTAAATATAATAAAGATTTTAATTAATATTCTATTTTTGATTTAAAATACTCTTTTTATAAATTAAAAACTTATTATTTGAATAATTAATAATAATTAGGATTTCCGAAAAGATTAATTAAATAAATATAAACTTAAAAGAATAATATTAAGAATTATAATAATTTGAATAATAATTCTATATTATTTATTTATTTAAAAATAAGCTTTTTTTAAAAAGAGAATAATATAATAATCTAGATTTATATAATATTATATTAATTATATATTCCTAAAGTCTTTAATATTATATAACGGATTATATATATAATAAATAAATTTAGACTTAAAATAGATTTAGATTTAAAAGAAATTTATAATACTAAATCTAATTAAAAAGAATTATAAGTGAAATTTAAATATTTAAAAAGACTCGATTCTCGAACTTTTTCTTTTCTTCTTAATTTAGTTTTTTTAATAAATAATATTCTCCTATAAGTATTTCACTCGTGAATTTCTTTTATAAGATTATAATAAATAAATTATATAAAATTAAACTTTAATATTAAAAGTTTATATAATATATTTAAATATAATTAAAAAGAAAAATAATATAATCTTCTTGATTTTATTCTTTTATAATATATAATAATTAATAAAAGTATAAAATAAAAGAGAAAATAATTAAAATAATATATTAGATATTTTTAATTATTTATAAAATAGTCCTTAATTCTTTAAAAGGAAACTCGTTTATTATCGGTTTATTAATAGTATATTAATAATTATAATTAAATTAATTAAAAAAGATTATAATTATAATTAAATTATAATTAAATTAATATAATTATAATTAAATCATGATTATATTGATTATAAATTCACGTGATCCACGTGACCCGGAAAAACTTCGGTCCGACGGTTATTAGAATAAGTTTAAGTTTAATAAAATTTAATAAATATTTAATATTATCTTTTCATTTTATTAAGGATTATTAAATAATATTACTATAAAGAATATATCACGTGAAACACTCTATATCACATGACTTTCTATTATATAAACGTATTATAATTATATTTAATTAATTATAAGTCTTATTATCTCTTTTTTCCTTATTTTAATTATAATAATATATATTATATATTTATTATATTACTAGTTTCAGACTAAAAATCCGATATTTGGCAATGCGATAATATTTCAAATTAAGGAAATAGGTCTCAAGTTTATAGTTTAAGAACTTTTCTTCCTTTAACCTTCTCTTCTTTCCTTAACTTTAAGTTTTAGTTAGACCTTGAAATTGAGATCTTTAGTTTATAATCTCTATTCCGTTCCTACTATTATATTAATTATATATATATTATAATAATATTACTTTTATATAATATTAATTAAGGATTAAAATATTTTAATTTTAATAAATTCACGTATTTTAAATAATTATAATTATAACTAAATTATAATTATTTTTAAAAAAATAATTATAATTAGTTTTTTTTTAATAATTATAATTAAATTATAATCAAATCAAGGTAATTATAATTAAGTTAATTAGATTAATTATTTTTTTGATATACTGAATATTTCCACGAATACGTGGGAATGTTAATTGCGTAAAGTGGTGATTGATTAAGGAGAGGAAAGGTTAATAACACCATGGTGTTATTGACCCTTCCTCGAAAACTAACTAAGCCTAATCGGGACTAGCTCTAGGGGCTTGAGCGTGGTTGGCCACGCTGTCACATGACAGCATCACGTGACCAGCGCAACTGCAGTGCAGCTCCAACACTTATTTTACTTGCAGTTTTTCTAAACCCTGAACTTTAACTCCAGAATGTTTTCCAACATAATCTTAGACGACAAGTGACCCCACCAAAGTCCATTTCCGTCCTTGGACCTGATTAGTCGCTGCTCTGACCTGAGCTGAGCCTTGAGCCCTGAGCCCTGAGCACGCTAATAAATCAGCTGGATCATGCTCAGGGGGATCTGCCTCTGGCACCCCTCGCGAATCGGTTATAGTTTCCATGTTGTCTAGGTATAAATCTTGCTGATTCCTGTTGGTTTGAAACACAGCCACAGGCTTAATTCGCATACTACTGTATGGGCTGGCCCATTGCATGGTTTTGTATGCACGAGGCCAAATGAGGCAGGGCGGCCAGCAAACGGGCGTGGAACACCAACAACCGTCGACCATCTCCGATAAGGTGAGGTCGTTCGAAAAATGATGCGTTTCTCTTTCTTACGCAATGAAGCACTGGGTTATTTCTTCAGCAGAACTTCAGAAACTATTTACACTCTCCCATAATATTCGTGTTTATTGCTGCTGGAAACTCCAATCAGCAACTGTACTGAAGTGCGAAAACCTCAGCCTCGCCGTCCAGGTGCCTGAAAGAACCTCAATTCTGCATCACCTTTCTAAACCAAAATTGTATTTGCGCTGTAACTTGTATGACTACTACCTTTGTTGAAGCCACCGTTAAAGCTCATTCAATTATTAGAACTATCGTCTCGAAAAGATGGTGGATTCCTTTGCCTCTGCCTCGGAAAGATCACAATATCACCACTTCATTCCCCGCTTCATCCTACGAAACTATTCGCATCTCAGCGAACCACCGACTTCTACTCGTACTTCCAAAAAGCAAGGCAGACGCAAGAATAGATCGCGCTCCATGGAGCCAATGCTGTACGGTATCAACCTCGCTAGCGAAGAGCCGGAGATCACGGAGACATCGGTGGCGAAGACATTTGGAATGATAGATATGTATCGCGATGTTAGCGCATCTACGAAGCAGCATCACATTGAGGAACAATTGTCTGTGCTCGAATCCCGAGCTGGCGAGGTCATAAGCACAATTCGCAAGGCTTTCGAGGCGGGAAAGACAGAGGTTTGGATCACACGGACCCAGCGGGATACCTTGCGGAAGTTTCTCTTTATCATGAAATACCGAGGTAGTGGGTTTCACAGCCGCTATTGCCACGACAATGCTGATGACTACGACTCGAATGACAGAGAAATGATGTTGAAACATATGAAGCAAAGGGGAATCAAGAAACCAATTGACGTATGGTTCGATAACATCAAGGGTATCCTCGACTTGAAGATGGATTGTGGCTTGGAGTGGATGGAAAAGTTGAGTAAGCGGATCTATCCTGACGATGCGAAATGGTTCATCAACAATGTCCAGCAATTCTACATGGCTCTCGTTACTCCAACCAACCCGGACGACGAATTTCTCCTCACGCAGAATGCTTATAGCATACATGAAGGCGCAGAGACGGAGAGATTCAATCCAGTAACTGGCAAAATGGAATGTTCGGCCTACACGGAATTCCACCTCTTCGCTCCGATAGCACCGAGACTCCTGATCGTGCTTCGGACCTTCTTGCTACCTGTACCTGAGGAGGATTTCGATGAAACGACTCGAGAATGGAGAGAGGCGGTTTATAAAGTTGTCGTCACGGAGCCACATCTCCATCCTGAAACAGCAGGGCTGTTCCTGAGAGATCTTCCTATCCGTAAAGCACTCAACTCATATTCCAAGATCGTTGACGGTAGACTTGTCCTTCTCAATGGGGGACCAATTGGGACAAATGACAGGTTTGGTTTCCGATTCTTCCCTTTATCGGAAGAATATGTCAATAAGATCAATAGCATCATGCTGAATGAGAGTTATCGAATTGACTTGATTGTCTTTAATAATAAGGCTACCACTTACAAGACACTTCAGCATTACCTAACTAGTTATAATGGGTTTGAAATTGGCAATGATCGAGCTAAAGGTCGTATGAAACTCAGACGAGCAGCAATGTTATTGACTTCAGCATCCTCATCACAAGAGGTCCCTGAAACGCTGCCGAGTTTGTCGAGTGGGGCCCTTCCGGAAGACAAACTGTATGCATTATTTACTCCAGAAGAGAAAGCAAAGAAGCTTTACCTCGAGCTCAGTAAGTCCACGCAAAGTAGATATGATGGTGGCTAACCCTTTCAAGGTGGAAAATCTCTCGATATAAAAGATTTCGATCAAGGTCGTAGATTACATTACATGCGTATCAAGCTGGACTCCATCACTCGCGGCCTCCCCGAAGAAACTCGGGAAGCTCGACGAAATCAATTTCTAGAATTGTATGACCAATTTCCAGTTCAAGTCATCTGGATCTATTTGAAACGCATACGATTCATGAAGCTGGGTTTTACAAGGATTAGTAGTTCAAACATGTTGGAAGACGATGTGCTACCACCACAGCATCTGTATGGACCAGAGGATGTCGTTGCTGCCTGTATGTGCCCTCTCTTTCTTTATTCGTATGATTCCAGTTGCTCATCTCGAGAATAGCAAGAAACCTGTTTCGGAAGAAAGCTTTCTGTCGCGTCATGCATCATGCTTCTTTCAATGGCTTTCTGATAGCGAAACCAATATGGGGCCTTGTAAGCGAGCTGACTCTTGACGAGAATGGATTTAGGCGACTGCAAGAGGAGAAATCGCTGGTTCTAGGCACTCAAGGTAAGTTTTCCATTCATATAATTTCGCCGAGTTGAGCTAACACTTTATGATTATAGGAAGCATTTGTGACTGCGGTACAGTTTCGCACGCCACTGGATTTACGCATCATGACACTAACACTGTACTAGGAATCCCCAAACTAGAAGCAGCTGCCGAAGTAATGCGTGAAATAATCAAAGAAAACGTACAGAAATTCTGGAATAATAATTTCAACATCTTCTCAAAAGATGTTGACTCTCTTATCTTCTCAGAAGATGAGAGAATCGAGATCCTAACACGTGGCCTAGCGCGGGGGTACGAGGACGAGGGAACTAGGAAGCGGCTTGTTGAGGATCCCGAGTTAGAAAAGGTTTTGTTTGATGTTGTGTATCCGTTGTTTGGTTTCCGACATAGGGCGAAAGTTGAAGCTGATGAAAGAGCGAAACCAGATGAAAGAGTGAAGACAAATGAAGGATGGAGCTACCTGGTACAGTAATCTGAGAAAGAAAAGGCAGTCGAGGATCAAAATTGTTGCAATTTGTATAAGATCCGAGCTTTGACTTACTTAAAAAAGTAAATCGTCAACCATCCTAAAAATTCTCAACTTCAGTATTATACATATGCCACATCTTTCTGCTACGCTGCCTAATTCCTCGTCTAAAAGAGGCAGGTAGGTATCAGCGCAACACACCGCCCACTCTTGTCGGGCCATAACCTCTTTTCTCCTTCCCCACACAACCACAGCCAACATCCTGCCCCCTTAAGCCTCCAACATGATATCCAAATTCACAATTCTCCCATGTGAACTCTCAGATCTACCACCCTGTGCATCCATCTTCCACTCAGCATTCGCCACCGACCCTACAATGCTCTGTCTCTATCTAAACTGCGACCCCGAGGCATTAAAAGCGAAGACATTGAAGAATTACGAAAAAAGTTTTAGTAAGCCTGGAGTGAGGTATTTTAAAGCTATTGACAAAAATCGGTATGTTTGTCTTGCAGTCCTTTAAATTAAAACCAACAGTTTTGCTACAATCGCGCTCCAAATAGTCAAAGCTGTTTTACGGAGGCGATGATACATATTAATGTATGAATACTAATACTCAAACCCCCTATCTCATAGCGAAATCCTAGCATTCAGCAAATGGATTTACCCCCACCCTCTCAGTACTTTAGTATCCTCCAATACCTCAGATCTCGCCGATCTCGATCCAGATGAAGCCATCCACAACGAGCCCCCATTCCCAGGCTCAAACCATCCGCTTGTAATCGATTTCCTCCTGTCTTTCCACCGAGCAAGAAAGAAATTGCTCATACGGGAAAGTACTTATTGTTCGTCTTTTATTTCCTCTTCTTTTTACACTCATTCCTTCCCCATCTACATCCCCACCTTACCCTCCTTCATCAATCAATTCACACCGCCCTCTACCCATTTCCACATCCACATCCGTACACGGTACACACATATCATTTTGATTTCAAGACGTTATCAAAGTCGTTATAGCTCAGCTGAGCTGGCTGAACCGAGGGTGATTATCGCCTGAGAAGAAGCCGCCTTGCTTCCCAACCGAATATGGAACGAGGATTGTTGGATAGATATGAACTACCTCCAGGCCTCGTTGCAAAACTTTCTCTTTCCAGCCTCATGAAGCCCTTTGTGTCTTTTGAATCAGATACATGCCAGATATAACCATAAAATCCCTGATCAAGTCAAAATTAGCATTATTCGTATAAATAAAGACGTCTACAGGGTTGTCAATAGTCTAGACTGCGGTCTGAGACCGCAGTCTATAAATTTTTATCAGGACCACGGTCTGAAATGGGTCGATTGGACTGAGGGTATTCCCAACTAGACTAGACTATATTAAATTTACATAGACTATAGTCTAGACCGCGGTCTCACCAGTCTGCACGTGATCCACCCCCATTTTTTCAATTTCTTCTCCAAAGACCTCCTCTAAGTACTTGAACTCTCCCTCCTAGCCCTTCATCTTATACCCCGACTTTAAATATTCAAATGCCTCAATAATATCTATACCTAGCTTATTCTAAAGGTCTATAATCGTTAACTTAATACTTGAGAATAACTATTCTAGATTAGTTAATATAATAAGAATTAATAAAATATTTAAAGTTAATTTACTTAAATTAAGATAATTAACTTATTATATTATCTTTATCTATTAAGTCCTTGAATTAATATTAAAAGTATACTTAATAGAATAATATCTCTTATACTCGTTATTAATACTTGAAATAGTTTAATAATACTTCTTTTAATTAAAAAATACATTTTTATTAAAGGAGGTTTCAAATATATTTATATTTGTATTTAAAGATATTATATCAAGGATTAAAATGACTAGTTTATATTCCCTTTAAAACTTTTTTATTATAACTTTAATCTTCTTTTATTATATTTTCTTTTAATTATTCTTAATATACTTTTATTTTATATTCAAATCAAGTATAATTATAATTATATAAATAAGACTTTTATTACTTATTTTATAATACTTTTTTATTTTTATTTAATTAAAATTAATTATTAAGATTATTATTTTATTATTTTTATAAATATCCTTTATCTTTTCGAATTATTTAAAAATATAATTTATAATAAATAAAATATAATTAAATATAAAAATCGAGGTCTTAAGAGTAAATATAATTTAAATAAATTTATTAAGGAAATTATAAATATTTTATAAAATATTTTAATCCTCGTTTAATAACTTATTCCTTTTAATATTCTTTATTTTATAATATTTAATATATAATTAAATAATCTCAAAAATAAAAAAAGTAATAACTCGTTTAATTATTTTAATTATTAAATTTTAATATATTTTATTATCTTATTTTAAGTATTAATAATAATATTATAAAATTTATTAATAAAATCGTATTGTTTTTATTTCTTAATTTCCTTTAAAGTCTTTTTAAATTTTATAAATTAAACTTTATTATTTTCCTTTAAATTATCTTTATTAATTATATAAATAAAGGAATTAATTATTAAATTAATAATTTATTTTTAATAATATAATTATTAAATAATAGGATTATATAAAATATTATATTTATAAAAGAATTTTTAAAAAGTTAATTAATAATTATAAAATTATTATATAAATTATATATTATTAAAAAGAATAATTATTATAATATTATTATTTAATATATTTAAACTTTAATATAATTTCTTAATTATTATCAATTTCTATTAATTATATTAAATAATTATTATATTTTCGTAAAATATTTATTATATAAAATAATAATTAATTCTTAATTAAATAAAGAAAAGTAATTAATACTTTAATATTAATACTCTTTTCCGGGTGTAACTAAGCCTAATTAGGACTAGCCCCATAACACGTGCGCGCTGTCACGTGACCAGTAATATTTATAATATATAATCGTTTTAATAATTATTAATTATTTTTATAAAATATAATATAAAATTCTCTCTTTTATAATTATTTTTAATCTTTTTTATAATTAATATAATTTATTTTAAAATTTTAAATCTCGAAATATAATAAATAATTATAATAATCTAGACTTATATAATATTATATTAATTATATATTCCTAAAGTCCTTAGTGTCACGTGACGGATTGTACACGTGACGAGTAAATTTAGACTTGGGATAGATTTGGACTTAAGAGAAATTTATAATACTAAATCTAATTGAAAAGGACTATAAACGAAATCTAGATATTTAAAAAAGTTTAATTCTCGAATTTCTCTTTTTCTTCTTAATTTAATTTTTTTAATAAATAGTATTTTTCTATAAATACTCTACTCGTGAATTCCCTTTATAGAATTATAATATTAAATTATAAGATAAATAATAATAGATAATAAATTAATAGAATTAGTGAATTATAAAACTAGTGAATTTAATATAAAACTAATTTTTAAACCCTTTAAGAGATTCAAGTAAATATCTATTATATATATATAAATAGTCACGTGTCTATCCCGTATTTATTTAATAAAGTATATAATAGTAATATAATTAATTTATAATTAATTAGAAAAGTAAAAGTATATAAATACTTATAAATACTTTATTAATAATATATAATCCAAGTTATATATAAACTTATTATATAATTTTCTATATAATAATTAGTATATATTATAATTATTCTTTTTTTTAATAATCTTATTCTCAAGATCTCTTATATTTATTTTAATAAACTATTTCTATTATTTTAAAATAAACTTTTAATTAATATTAAAAGAATATATAAATTATAATAATAATTAATATATGAATTATATTTATATTTTTATAAAATTATTATTAATATTAATTTATTAATAAAAAAGTAATTAATAGTAAATAATATAATAATTATAATATTATATATATTATTTATATATAATATACTCTTATTAGTCTAATTAAAAATTATATTCCTTTATATTAAAGTATTATTCTATATTTTAATACTTTTTTCTATTTAATATATTAGATATTTTAAATAATTTTAAAAATAGAAAACTTTATATATAAATAATATATAAAAGTTTTAAATATTTTAAAGGAAATAAACTTATCTATTAAAAGTCTTTAGAAATTAGTATTATTATAATATATTATATTCGAAATAGAATTAATATAAATTCGGGAATAGTTAATTCAGATATTTTATTAATATTATTTAAAAATTAAATTACTTTCTATAAAATAATCTTTTTTCTTTAAATTAATAATATAATATTTTATATATTTATATTTTCTAATTTATTCTTTTATTCTTTTTCAAGATTTTCTTTAATTAGATTTTTAATTTAATTTTCAAATTTCTAAAATATTATAATTTTATTAAATTAATTAAAAGTAATATAATAATCTTTTAAATACCTTTTTAAAGATTAACTAGTATTTTAAATACTTTAAATATTTAATTATTAATTCAGATATATAATATATTCAAATATTTAATTTAAAGAATTATAAATATTATTCTAGTAATAGAAGAAAATATATTCTAGTAAATTCCTTTAAAATTCCTATTTAAATTTCTCAAATTTCTTTGAATTTTCTAAAAATTATTTAAATTTTTAAAAACTAATATAAAAATATTAGATTCTATATATCCTTTCAGAAATTTATTAGATCTAAAAAGACTAAATTAATAAATAGAAAATATTCTTTAATATATATTCAGAAATTTATATAATATATAAAAAAGATATTAATAATCCCTAGTCCTAGATCTAAAAGAAATAGAAAAGGATTAATAAGTTTATTAATTCTTTTTATTATATAATAATTATATATAGAAAATTGAATTTATAAATTAGTATTCTTGAAATAAATTCTTATTATTCTTTAAAGTCTTTAATTAATCTATAATAGAAATATTATAAAATATATAATATAAATATTATATTAATTATTAATATTTTTAAGAAATTCAAGAAATTATTAATAGTAAATATTTTAAATTCGAATAATATAATAATTATTATAATTAAAGAATTGATTATAGAAATTCGAACTTATTATAAAGTTTATATAATAATTATAAATTTATTTCTATTTTCTTTAAATCTTATTTTATTAATATTTTTTATAGAATTATATTATTCTCGAGTTAAAAGAATATATTCTAAAGGAAATTATTTAATATTTTATAAATATTTAAAATTATTTAATATTTGAAATTTAGTATTTTTCTTTAATAGAAAATAATATTATTAGATTAGAAATTATTTTTTATTTAAAATATCTATAATTGGATTATTTATAATAAACCTCTTTTATTCTTTTTTATAATCTTTCTTTTAAAATATAAATATAATTATTTTATAAATCTTAATAAAATTCTAAAAATCCTTATAGAAAAAAAAAATTCAAAAAAAGAATATTTTAATTACTATTCAGAATCTTTTTTAGTCTATCTAGTCCTCTTTTTATTTATAAAGACTAATCTCTTTATTTTAATAAATTAGAGTTTTTTAATATTTTAAAAAGACTTTATAAAGTCTTTATTAATTCTAAATTATAATTTTTATTATATAATTTCAGAAAATCCTTAATATTTTCAAGATTAAAGAAAGTAAAGAATTATATATTATAATTATTCGATTAGGATTTCCATTTAATTAAATATTAATATTCCTTATATTTACTATTTTACTTATAATACTTTTAAATAATAGATTTAAAGATTAGATTTTTATTAAATATATTCTTTCTAGAATAGGGATTTTTATTAATAAGGAATATTAAAGTCTTGATAAAAAAAGATAAGATTTCTATAAGATTAGTAATATAAATCTCCTATTTGGGCCTAGTGTGAGCCCTTAAACCAATAAGAGCCCTTAAATCCAAGGGAGTAATCTCTCGAGTTTAAAATCACGTTCTTATTTAATATACTAGCACTTAATAAGTCACGTGATATTAGTCTAATTTAAATTATAGACCTGAAATAGGCCTATTTAGGAAAAATAAAATCACGTGCTTGTCCTTATTATTAAGAAAGTTCTAATTTTTTTAAAATTTAAACCCGATATTGAGATTTTGAAGTGTAATTATAATAATATTATTATATAATCGAGATCCCGTTCTAAAACACGACTCACTTTAAAACACGCGATTTTTACAGAATATCCCGCACGTTAAGAATTAATTATTAAATAATCATTTATCCGATCGAGTTAAAATGAAAAATATAGATATAATAAGATATAATCGTGAAATCTTATAGTCTAGTTATTCTTCCGAAAGTGTTATAGTAATCTAATTGTGTGACCGGATATACTCGTCTCTACTATTCCCGAAATGACTATATCCTCAATTGGGGCCTTAGCCAGACGCTTTACAGGTGATTTGGTGGAACTCTTACTTTAATAGGTGCTTTTCGTGCCTTTGGCACTATAGAGATATTCTTCTTTAGTATAGTTCTCACTGATTTTGTATGTGCTTTCGATGACTTTTTCGTAACGGGATTAGCCTTCTTGAAATCCTTTATCAACTAATATATAATTGCCCTGGCTTGCTTCTCCTCCCGTTCCTTCGCGTTTTTGAGAATATTCGCAGTTCGTTTGACCCTGTTATTATATTTACACTTCTCTTCTACCTCTTCTCTACTTCCTTTTACTCTTAGAATAATCTAGTCTTTACTATCTGGACTGGCGAGTAATAATTAATAGTGTTTTTATTAGATTCGCTATAAAGATTTAGTCGAATACCCTTCTTATTCTTCTTTTTTTATATCTCAATTACTTTAACTAGATTATTATTTTAGTATTTTAAAATAGTAATCTAAGCGGAGAGTTAAAGTATTATTAAAAAGAGAGTCTTAACTTTATTTGTTAACGAGTCTTTTTTATATATTATCTGAAATTAATAAATTAATTTAAATAATTACAAGAATTTTAAAATACTAGAAGTCTTTATTAGTAATATAATAATTGACTGTTTAATTACTTTAATGACTTGAATACTATTTATTAATTATATTCTTATTTTTTAAAATATTAATTATATATTCTCTTTTATAAATACTTAGTCCCAAATTCTTTTAAAAAGAGACTAAAAAAAACTCTTTAATATAAAAATAATATTTCTATTATCTTATATAAATTAATTAAATTTAGTAAAATAATATATAAATAATAATTAAAATAATCCGATATTAAGAGATTATAAATAATAAATTATATAAAGAAATAAAATAAGAATAATAATATTATATTTATTAATCTAATTAATAAATACTATATTAATATAATTTGAATATCTATTAATAATAAGAAAACACTTTTAGATTATATTTAAATTTAATATAATATTTAAACACTTTTTCAAGTTATATAAGACTAATTATATTA
Source organism: Hyaloscypha hepaticicola (assembly GCA_002865625.1). Classification (NCBI taxonomy): domain Eukaryota; kingdom Fungi; phylum Ascomycota; class Leotiomycetes; order Helotiales; family Hyaloscyphaceae; genus Hyaloscypha; species Hyaloscypha hepaticicola. Next base: position 812,355 of record KZ613485.1, read on the forward strand.
TTAGATTATTTATTTTATAATATTATAAAGTGAATTTGAGATTCTATTATAATTTCGTTAATTTCAAATACTTATCAAATCATCCGATTCGCTTTTATAAATTAATAAGAGTAATATTCAATACTTAATAGTTAAAATAGTAATTAAGATTAAAATGAATTCTCGATTATTATTTTATTTTAATTTTATAATTTGACTTAACTTTAATATTTAAATTATTATAATCCTTTTTATTATATATTTAAAGTCTATTAAGAATTTCTTTTTATTAAAATTATATATATTATTAATTATAATTCTTTACTTTTTAATAATTATAATAAATTAAAGATATTCAAGGAGATTAATAATTGATTTCAAAAGTATAAATATTAAATAATAATAAAAAAAACATTAATAATACTAAAAAAGAATTAAAATATTAGAGTATATTCAGTATTAGTTTATAAATTATTAATATTATAAAGATATATACTTTTTAGTTTAATATTATAATATTTAATAAATTAGTCTATTCAATTCTTATTAATAAACTTTTCCCTTATTTCTTCTATTAGATTCTTGATAATCTGACTGATTAGTAATATTCTCTAATTAGTAAAGTTATTAATTTACTAGATTAAGACTTTCTCCTATTCGTTTATAAAGTATTAATATCAGAATAAGAGAGTTTCCTTTCTTGACTTTATAAATTCCCTAATTCGTTAAAAGAGAGTCTTATAATTATATTCATAATAGTCCACTATATGAGTATATATAATAAACTCTCCTCTTTGAATTATAATAATTATAATATTAATCCGTTTCGATTTGAGATATTTATTATACATTTTGTAATTATTATAATTCTTGAAAACGTGTATTTTGGAATAGGATCTCGATTATAATAGAAATACTAAAATTATAATTTCTATTACTTATTTAAGATTTAGAATATTGTTTTAATAAACGGTACTATAAGGATTCCTTTTAATTAGTAATTTGGAACTAATTAATAAATTACTAGAGAAAAAAATTATATATAATTTAGACTATTATTCGTAATAATTTAATTTTTAAAAAAAATAAGTGTGAAATGAATATATAAGAGTTATATAAATATAATAATCTTAAATTTAAAAGTCTTTACGATTTGTATTATTTATTTAATATTTAAAATACTATATTAATTAAGTGTTTTATATAGATTTCGTTTAATTAATAATTTAAATCTAGTTAATAGATTACTAGAGGAAAAAATTACACGTGATTTAGACTATTATTCGTAATAATTTAATTTTTTTAAAAATGGATATAGAAAATGAATACGAAATGGATATATAAGAATTATATAAATATAATAGTTTTAAATTTAAAAGTCTTTATAATTTTTACTATTTATTTAATATTTAAAATACTATTTTAATTAAATATTTTATAGGAATTTCGTTTAATTAGTAATTTAAGTCTAATTAATAGATTATTAAGAAAAAAGTTTATATATAATTTAGATTATTATTTATAATAATTTAATTTTTTAAAAAATAAATATAGAAAATGAATATAAAATAAATATAAAATAGAATTATATAAGTATAATAATCTTAAATTTAAGAGTTTTTACGATTTTTATTATTTATTTAATATTTAAAATATTATATTAATTAAATGCCTTATATGAATTTTATTTAATTAATAATTTAGATTTAGTTAATAGATTATTAAGAAAAAAGTTTATATATAATTCGGATTATTATTTATAATAATTTAATCTTTTAAAAAATAAATAAAAAAAATAAATATTATAATAATTAAAATACTTATTATATAATTAATTTAATTATAATTATATTAGTTTTAAATTAAGGGAATTGATTTTTAAAAACTAATATTTATAATATTAATATTTTAAATTAAGAATATAAATAAATAAATAAATAAATTCTATAAGAAAAATAATCTTTAATTCTTATAATATTCTTATATTAATTATTTTAAAATATTAAATATTTTTAAGAAAGAAAATAAGGATTTAATTTTATATTAATTCTTTTTTAAATAAAAAATATAATTATAATTATAATAAAATAATAATAAAATAAAAATTATAATTATATTAATATTTATTTTTTATTTTTTATTATTAAAAGATTTGATTTTTTTATATTTTTATTAAAATTTATATTTTCTTATATATTATTTTATAATCCTTTTAATTCTCGATTTATTATATATAAAAAGTATAATTATTATTATTTAATCTTATATTCTTATTATATTTATTTAAAAGTATATTTTTAATTATTTATATAAATTCTTTTATAAAATACTCTTTAAAATATTTAATTATAATTTATAAATAAATTATAATTAATCTTAAATAAGAATATTTAAAACTTTTAAAATTTCCAGAAACTAGTAATATTAGAAATTAATAATATTTATAAATTTATAATATCTAAAAGTTAATAATATTAGAAATTAATAATATTAAAAGTTAATAATATTAAAAG
>KZ613485.1:817136-827768 GCA_002865625.1 Hyaloscypha hepaticicola
TATTATTTTATTATTTTAAATAAAAAGAATTTTATTTAAAATAATAAAAAAATATTAAAAAATTTATTAAAAAAGTCTTTAATTTAAGATATTTTTTATTATTAAAAATCTTTATTTAAAAGAATTTTTATTTAAATAATTATTATATTTAAATAATATTTTAAAATTAAAAAGTTTTTATTTAATTAAAGTAATATTTTAATTATTAAATAAATAATAAATATTATTTAATACTTTAAATTTAAAATCTTTATATTTATTAATTCTTATACTCTCTTTATTATATTTATTTTCCGTTTTAATTTTTGAAAAAATTAAATTATCACGAATAATAATCCGGATTATATATAACCTTTTTTTTTAATAATCTATTAACTAGACCTAAATTATTAATCAAATGAAATCCTTATAAAGCACTTAATTAAGACAGTATTTTAAATATTAAATAAGTGATAAAAATTATAAAGACTTTTAAATTTAAGACTATTATACTTATATAACTCTCGTATACTATTTCGTATCTATTTTATAATAATAAGAAGTATTATAAAGGTCGAGGTATAGTATTCAGTGATTTAGTTATATTGGGAATATTAAATTAAGGAGAAGAGAAGAGAAGAGAAGTCAAGGAGAGAGAAGTGTCTTATACCCTCCCAATACTTGCCTATACCCTTAGTCTGAAATGTCAATATTATAAATATCGGTTCTTTTAACTTGAAACTAATATAATTACAATCAAGCTAATTATATAACGGGTATCCCGACTATTACACATTTCGTATCCATTTTCCGCACTCATTTTTTAAAAAAATAAATTATTACGAATAACAGTCCGAATCACGTGTAAACTTTTTTCTTAATAATCCATTAACTAGACCTAAATTACTAGTTAAACGAAATCTCCGTAAAGCACTTAATTAAAGTAATATTTTAAGTATTAAATAAGTGATAGAAATTGTAAAGACTCTTAAATTTAAGACCGTTACACTTATATAACTCTCGTGTATTCATTTCATATTTATCTTTTATATCCATTTTTTAAAAAATTAAATTATCACGAATAACAGTCTAAATCACGTGTAAACTTTTTTCTTAATAACCAATTAACTAGACTTAAATTACTAGTCAAACGAAATCCATATAAGGCATTTAATTAATACGGTATTTTAAGTATTAAATAAGTGATGAAAATTGTAAAGACTCTTAAATTTAAGACCGCCGCACTTATAGAACTCCCGTGTACCCATTTCGTATCCATTTTCCGCACCTATTTTTTAAAAAATTAAATTATCACGAATAATAGTCTAAATTACGTGTAATTTTTTTTCCTAGTAGCCTATCAATTAGTTCTAAATTACCAGTTAAATGGAATCCTTATAATGCCGTTTATTAAGGCGGTATTTTAAGTCTTAAATAAGTGATAGAAATCGTGATTTTGGTATTTCTACTTTATATAATAATATTATTATAATTATATTTCAAAATCTCAATATCGGATTTAAATTTTTAAAAAATTACAACTTTCTTAATAATAAGACTAAGCACGTGATTTTATTTTTCCTAAATTGGCCTATTTCAGGTCTATAATTTAAATTAGACCAATATCACGTGACTTATTAAGCGCTAGTGTATTAAATAAGAACGTGATTTTAAGTTCGGGAGATTACTCCCTTGGATTTAAGGGCTCTTATTGGCTTAAGGGCTCACACTAGGCCCAAATAGGAGATTCACGTCACTAATCTTGTAGAAACCTTATCTTTTTTTGCCAAGACTTTAGTGTCTCTTATTAATAAAAACCCCTGTTCTAGAGGGGATATACTTAACGAAAATCTAATTTTTAAATCTATTATTTAAAGGTATTATATGAGATTAGTTTAATTTAAATTATAGACTTGAACTAGGTCTATTTAAGAAAAATAAAATCACGTGCTTAATCTTATTATTAAGGAAATTCTAATTTTTAAAAAATTTAAATCCGATATTAAGATTTTGAAATATAATTATAATAATATTATTATATATAATAGAAATACCAAAATCACGATTTTAATTATTTATTTAAAACTTAAAATACTACTTTAATTAGTTATATTATAAGAATTCCGTTTAATTAATAATTTGAAATTAATTAATAAACTATTAGAGAAAAAAATTATATATAATTTAAACTATTATTTATAATAATTTAATTTTTTAAAAAATGAATATAGAAAATGGATATGAAATAAATACACGGGAATTATATTAATATAATAATCTTAAATTTAAGAGTCTAGTTAATTTCTATTATTTATTTAATATTTAGAATTTTGTTTTAATTAAGTATCTTATATAAATTTTATTTAATTAGTAATTTAAATTTAATTAATAGATTATTAGGAAAAAAGTTTATATATAATTTAGACTATTATTTATAATAATTTAATTTTTTAAAAAATGAATATAAAAAATAAATATAAAATAAATATTATAATAGTCGGAATACTTATTATATAATTAATTTAATTATAATTATATTAATTTTAGATTAAGGAAACTAATATTTAAAAACCGATATTTATAATACTAATATTTTAGATTAAGAATATAAATAAATATTAAGAGAATATAAAACACTTTTCTCTTATTAATTTCTTTTCTTTTCTCTTTTTCTTAATTTAATATTCTTAATATAATTAAATTTTATTAAATATTATATTTTAATCTTTATAATACTTTTTACTATTATAATATCTTCTAGATCTAAAATACTATATTTATAATAATTAAATTTAAACTCTTATAAATAATATAATCTTGATTTAAAAATTCTTAAATTGATTAAAGACTCGATTATATTATAAATATTTTATATAAATTTTATTTAATTAATAATTTAAGTCTAATTAATAGATTATTATAAAAAAAGTTTATATATAATTCGGATTATTATTTATAATAATTTAATCTTTTAAAAAATAAATAAAAAAAAAATATTATAATAATTAAGATATTTATTATATAATTAATTTAATTATAATTATATTAATTTTAAATTAAAGAAATTAATTTTTAAAAACTAATATTTATAATATTAATATTTTAAATTAAGAATATAAATAAATAAATAAATTCTATAAAAGAAATAATCCTTAATTCTTATAATACTCTTATATTAATTATTTTAAAATATTAAATATTTTTAAAAAAGAAAATAAAAATATAATTTTATATTAATTTTTTTTTAAATAAGAAATATTATTATAATTATAATTATAATAAAATAATAATAAAATAAAAATTATAATTATATTAATATTTATTCTTTATTCTTTATTATTAAAAGATTTGATTTTTTTATATTTTTATTAAAATTTATACTTTCTTATATATTATTTTATAATTCTTTTAATTCTCGATTTATTATATATAAAAAGTATAATTATTATTATTTGATTTTATATTCTTATTATATTTATTTAAAAGTATATTCTTAATTATTTATATAAACTCTTCTATAAAATATTCTTTAAAATACTTAATTATAATTTATAAATAAATTATAATTAATTTTAAATAAGAATATCTAAAACTTTTAAAATTTCCAGAAATTAATAATATTAAAAACTAATAATTTTCACAAATTTATAATATCTAAAAGTTAATAATATTAAGAATTAATAATATTAAAAGTTAATAATATTAGAAAATAATAATATTTATAAATTTATAATATTTAAAAATTAATAATATTATAAATTTATAATATTTAAAAGTTAATAATATTTATAAATCTATAATATTTAAAAATATATAATATTAGAAATTCTAATATTAAAAATAAAATAAGAATTTAAAAATAAAATTTTTAATAAATAATAAATATTATTTAAAAATAAAAATCCAAAAATAAAATATTTAATAAATAATAAATATAATATTTAAAAATAAAAATCTAAAAATAAAATATTTAATAAATAATAAATATAATATTTAAAAATAAAAAATCAAAAATAAAATATTTTAGAATAAAATATTTAATAAATAATAAATATAATATTTAATAGATATAATATTTTTTAATACTTTAAAATAATAATTTATAAATTCTATTTTCTATAATATAATCTATAATATAATTTATAATATTTCTATTATAATAATAAATATTATAAAAGTTAAAATATAATATTTAATAATTTAATTATATTAAAAATACTAAATTAAAAAAAAGAAAAAAGAAAAGAAATACTTTTAAATAATAGATTTAAAGATTAGATTTTAGTTAAATATACTTGTCGGTCTACCGGTAATATATAATAGTCGTCACGTATTCGTGAGAATACTAATTATATAAAGTAGTGATTGATTCAGGAGAGGAAAGGTTAATAATACCGTGGTGTTATTGACCCATCCTCGGAAACTAACTAAGCCTAATCGGGACTAGCTACAGGGGCTTGAGCGCGGTTGGCCGCGCTGTCACATGACAACGTCACGTGACCAGCGCAACTGTAATGCAGCTGTACCAACACTGGAACCACTCTAAAAGTGGCTCAAAAACAGTGTCTCTATCCGATCGAATACTGATTGTCTAAAGCAGTCTAGTATAGTCTTCCCGTCTATTTAATATATTCGTATATTTATATATATCTATTACTTTCTCCAGTATCTATCACTTTCCTACTAGTATACCCGTTATCCGTATTTAATTCACTTTTCCATATTTAACTATAGGATATTCGTATCGAGCAATTATATTAGAATATTCGAAGGTTTCGCTTTTGTTATAGTATTAGCAGGATTCGAATTGCCCTTAATCTATTTAATCTCTATAATCTTATATTATTTATAAATCTAATAGAGATATATTATATTAATTATAAGTCGTTTTTCTTATATAATACCTAATTTAACGAGGTATTCGTACAGTGATTTCGAATCCGTATAAATAACCAGTAGGAGATCGATTTGTAATACCTTATTGACTATAGACTTAATTGACACTCTTATATCAAAGCCGTGAGCCATTCTGTATAGCTCTAATACTAGAATACTCCTAGTAACCCGTTTACACTTAGTGAAAGACTAATAGAGGATATTGGCACGTCCGGTACTATTAGCCAGTATTAAGATATAACCGATTTGTAAGGAGAGGTCTCTGTTATTTGCGAACGAAGTGTCTGTGAAGACGAGGAGGCAAAGTGTATCTTTCTCAAACTTAATGAAGTATAATCCTCTAGTAGCATTTTCGATTTACTATTGGATACGCTTATTGAACTTCTTGATATCGTTTTCAGTTAGTTCGATAGTTTGAACAGTAACTAATAGATTATATACAGTTTCCGATTAGTATACTAATGAAATATATACTCCTCTAGTATATTGAGTAATATATTAGTCCTTGATAGTGAGGTTTTAATATACAGTACCTCTATTACTAATTGTGGTGATATTCTTATTACTAATGATTTTGAGGTTCTTATACTAGTATACTTATATAAGGGTAATACTAGTATTACCGGTATAAATAACTCCTCCATTGAACTTGAGATCGTTATTAAAGGTAAAACACTTATATTCCTTGACCAAAAACTTTATCTTTTCCAAGTCTATTTACTCTTTTTTAGCGAAATCGTTATCTCCGATAAAGAGAATATTATTAGTTTACAGACTAATAATACCAAAAGGTCTATTACTATAAAAGAGATAGGGGTTATAGATTGACTATTCCATAGCCAGTTCATTAAGGTAATGGGAATAATAGGTCTTGAACCAGTGATTTCCAGTTTCAGGAATACTATATAGTAACTTAATAACCTTAAGGACTAAGTTATCTGTCAGATTCAGTTATTTTGCGAGTTCTCGAGGTGAGTTAATATAGAAATCACGGTTTAGTATAATTATTAACTATATATAGGCCTATAAGATATTATAAAGATATAATCCTATAGTTTCAGTAATTATAGTAGTAATATTGAGAATAATCTGTTAACTGATATACTAGATAGTTAGTAATTATATTAATATAATATACTTGGATTTATTATTATAGACCTGAATCACGAGTCTCGACTTTCTGAACTCCTTTTCAATACTCTTATTCTTGATTTCGTTAACGAACCTGGAATTAAAGATATATACTCTCTCTGGCATATCAGTTCTGGAAGTGACTGTAAATATATCCTTTTCGAGAAGGTTTGCGATTTCGGTCTAACGAGAATCCTTATACTGAATATTATCTTAAAGGAATATAGTAATATTAACGTTTTTACGAGATCGGCCTCTATTATATTTCGGAGAGATAATGGGTAAAGTGTCTATAATAATTATATCCTTCTTATTTTCGGTTTCCTGATTATTATATTCTGGTTCGAGCGGATCGATCTCAACTTCGATATCTGGTATATTAAAGGGTTTTACGGATATCGAACGGAATATTATATTACCGCGAGATAGTACTAGTATATAAGACTTATTATTTATAGCCATAAGCTTATATAGTCCTTCCCAACTGTCAAACTGGCCAGTATTACCCTCACGCCAGACCAGAATATCTGAATTGAGTATAAGTTTATAGATATCAATTATACTTGGGCCATTTCGTATATTCAGGATATTATTAACTTGTCATTTGGCTTGTAACTTCTAAATCTCTATTATGGCCTTTTTCAGGACCGTGGAACATTAGGTAACAGTGAGTGATAGAGTGTCATATTCGACTATTCGAGGTAAAGCACTATAGACCAATAGGGTAGACACTAATCCGTCGGGTCCTGTAGTGTTATTAATAGCCTTAAAGGCTATTTGCAGTACCATATCCTTGTTAATACCCTGGATTTCGATTATAATAATGAGATAGACATGTCGGATCGGGCTATAGTAATATTCTACAATTCCAATTGAATTGTGGGCCTCTACGGGAATAATTTTGACTTTAATACTTATAGTATTTGTATACTGGACAAACTCCTTACTCGTAAACTGCTTTCCGGAATCCGTAATAAGCTAGTCGGGAGGGCCTAAATAGATATCAATCCAATACTTCTATAAGGTATTCCAAGTATAGATTACACTGATATTTTGGAGTCACTAGCCGGCTTGGTATCGAGTACCTTCGTTAATAACGTGAAGTACAGGTTTGCCGGAGATATAGAAAATATTAATAATAATCGAATAATTAAAGTTAATATTATCTCTCAGATTGAACTTGAATTATCCGGACAATTAACCGTATTTCTGGTAGTACTTATAGTATTTCGTAAAGTATTCCAGAGTTTCTCTATTAATATTATACCCTGTTTATTCGAGTATATTTTATAGTCTATCTACTAATAGGTAACCAAAATGATAGTATAACTATTATAATTCGATACTTGTAAGGAAATAGGGATTATAGTTAAAGGACTCAGTAATAAAGCTCTATAATAAAGTATTCCAGAATAGAAAAGAATAATCAAAATATTATACTATTAGTATATCTCTTCTAGAAGTGATAATATAGTTAATCAGATTATTAAAATAGATTTCTAACTTATTCATATCCTCTAGACTAAGTAGGAATAGTATTTTTGCAAATATAATATGGAACTCTATTTGTCTAATTGGAGTTTCTATCTTTATAGAACTAATTGAGATATTATTACTAATACTAAACTATATGATTACTTAATTCTTAGTGATTTCATCGAGTGTAATATCTTTGTTAATATATTATAATACTTGGAATTGATCGAAACCGGTAGTTAAGTATTTAGATACTCTAATATTAATTACAATTCCGTAAAAGTAACGGGAATTATATCTAGATATACCTTTTATTACAAAAATATAAGTATCTTTTATAAACTATTTATCAGATTCTAATATAGGGTTTTCGCCCGTTAATTAATAAATAAATAAAAGGGAATTGAGATTATCTATAAGGATTAGTACAGTTAGGAGGCTCTCAATTAACGTGAACTAATTGGTTCCAGTCTCTTTAATATTATTAGTATCCGTTAATAGGATTACAAAAGTACTAGTAATACTATCCAGATTGTCTTTGTCTTTACTACTTTCACTGCTTTTGTCTGGTTCACTTTCGATTTCAGTAATATACTATAAGTAAGTACTATTAAAACTCTTATCGAAGTCACGGGAATTGGTATTCTTGAATCGATAGAGATTCTTAGTCCTAAATCGAGTCTTTTCCTCCGTTTATTCCTTCGGTATATAATTCCAGGAATAATAGTCTGGTTTCTTATAAATAAAGTATAATTTTATAAGGTTAATATAGTTACGGGATCTAGAGATACTCCTGTAAGGGTTCACGTGATTATAGTAATAGTCTCTATTTCAACGATTATATCTGGAGTTTCTCGAGTAGTATTTTCGATCAGTGAAAAAGGTTTTATTATTATATTATTACTCTTTCTCGTATATTATTATTAATAATTAGAATTTATTAATCAGTTAACTGAGCTTTCCAGAAGGGTTTATAATCGTATATTAATATACTAGTAAGTTTTGGTAAGCGGTAATGATTTTATTAAAGAAGAAGTTAATATTATAAAGGTTTAGTGAAAGTCTATACTATAACTCATATAACTCATTAATTAGTAATTGAATAAGTTCTCACATCGATTTGTCTAGGTACTTAATTATTAGGGAGTCTAGAATAATCGAATTCCACTTACTGAAATTCGAATATTAATATTCAGGGCTTTCGAAGAAGTTCCGGATCTTATTATAGGCATTGATATATATATACTTCGATAGTCGGGTATTATAGTAATAGTCTTATACTAGTCCCTTGAATATTATAAGGAATACTCTTATAAAGTCTTCTTATAGAAGGTTAATACACTAGTATATATCTTCGAAAATAGTAAGTTTATAATTAAAGTTACTATTAGTTCTATTATATTTTATATTCTGGATATAAATCTTGATTATTTCACTAATAAGTTTTGCATTTAGTATAACTTGAGGAATAGGTAATAGTTATTATAAAGAGAATAAGATTATTTATAATAGTAGTAAAACTAATAAAACCTTATAGATAATTTATTAGGAGTATTCAATTTGGATTTCAATAGATAATAAAGGAGAAGATAGAATATTCTTTAGTTATTCTATTACTTGATTATATTCGTAACCTTCTAGAATAAGATAGAATAAGGTAATTAGTTCTATTAAGAGATCTATTCGAATTTGGCTTGGTTATATAATATTAGTGTCTTTCCAGAGGTATATAGTCTCTTATTCAAGTATATCTATTAAGGATTATATAATAGTATAGTATTGTTTATTCTATTCGATATAGACACTATTATATCGAAAGTAGACTTGTAAGTATTACTATTCTGTAAGACTATAGTCTTATTTGAAGTCTATAATAGTAAAACCCTTGAAATCGTTACGGAATAAGTCCTAGAGGTTATTATCTATTAAAGAATTTATAATATACTAATATAGTTTTGTATTTATATAATCCTTGAAATCCGCTTTTAATATTATATCCTTTTATATATTATCCTTTTACTTCTCTATTTTAATATTCCAATCCGATTCTATATTAGATTATAATATTTAGAGAGATATAGATACGGGATTAAATATATCTAGTATATTATTCGAGAGTATTTACTCACAGATAATAAACTCGTTTAGAGAACTAGAGGCCTTTTAACTATTATCTAGTAATATCCTTATTCTCGAGTATTTCCAGTTTCTAGTATTTCCAGTATTTATATATATAAGATCGAGTCCGTATTCGAAGAAAATACTATAGTAATAGTCCGTAAACTCGTTAAGTGTTTTTCGTGAAAATTCGAAGTTCGGAACAAGTTAAGGAAAGGCTATAAGGACTCAGTTTTATAGAAAAGAGAATAAAAGATCGAAATCGATTCGAGAGTATAGTTAAAGTTATTATAAAGAGAAAGAGTTCTGAAGAGAAGGTAATAGATAATTAAATACTAACTAGAATAGTTTTATAATAGATTACTGAATACTTTTAATATATTACTATACTTGACAAGAAGGTAGTATTCGATTCCCCAAGATATCGAATACTTTCAAGAAATCGATTTTTCACTATTTCCTTCCTTTAATATAGAAAAATAGTATTTTGCTCTAAAATATCGAATACTTTCAAGGCTTAATTGAATTCTTCTCTAATCTATATATATAAACTGATTAGTATCGGTCTACCGGTAATATATAGTAGTTATTATATATTCATGGGAATACTAATTATATAAAGTAGTAATTGATTCAAGAAAGGAAAGGTTAATAATACCGTAATATTATTGACCCATTCTCGGAAACTAATTAAGCCTAATCGGGACTAGCTACAGGGGCTTGAGCGCGGTTGGCCGCGCTGTCACATGACAACGTCACGTGACCAGCGCAACTGCAATATAACTGTACTAATAATACTTTTCTAAAATAGGAATTTTTATTAATAAGGAATATTAAAGTTTTAATAAAAAAAGATAAGATTTCTATAAGATTAATAATATAATCTCCTATTTAAATCTAGTATAAGTCCTTAAACTAATAAGAACTTTTAAATTTAAAAGAATAATTTTCCGAATTTAAAATCACATTTCTATTTAATACACTAGCACTTAATAAGTCACGTGAGATTAGTCTAATTTAAATTATAGACTT
>KZ613486.1:5647-26156 GCA_002865625.1 Hyaloscypha hepaticicola
TTTAAATAATTATTATATTTAAATAATTATTATATTTAAATAATTATTATATTTAAATAATTATTATATTTAAATAATTATTATATTTAAATAATATTTTAAATTTAAAAGAATATTTTAAATATTAAATAAATAATAAAAATTATAAAAACTTTTAAATTTAAAACTATTATATTATAGTAAAGTATATTGAAAATAAGTGATTTTAGTGATTTACAAAGTGCAATTATACGTGGTCACGTGCTAGCGTCACGTGAGCGTAGCGAACGGATATATAAGATCGCGTTTTTATTAGTCTTATACTTTTCTCTTTAAATAATTTATTTATATTTTATCTCTTTCTATTTTAATAATTATATTATAATAAACTATTTTATTATAATATTTATATAATTCTTATATATTATTTTATACTTATTTTTATTATCTATTTTAATAATAAAAAATTATTATAAATAATAATCCAAATCACGTATAATTTTTTTTAATAATCTATTATTTAAGTCTAAATTACTAATTAAATGAAATTTATATAAGGCATTTAATTAATATAATATTCTAAATACTAAATAAATAATAAAAATTATAAAGACTTTTAAATTTAAGACTATTATATTTATATAATTCTTGTATATTATTTTATATTTATTTTATAATAGTAAAAAGTATTATAAAAATCGAGATATAATATTTAATAATTCAATTATATTAAGAATATTAAATTAAGAAAAAGAGAAGAAAAGTCAAGAAGAGAGAAGTGTTTTATATCCTTTTAATATTTATTTATATTCTTAATTTGAGATATTAGTATTTGTAATATATACTGGCTGTTATGTGAGAAATCACGTGGCAGGTCTATATATGACTTGGATTATACACTGTCAATGAGGTACTTGCAAGTGCCTGTATACTTTCACTCCTTCGGTTAATTGTAAATTAATTATATTACTATTATATATCTTATTGAATAAGTGCGGAGTAGACGCGTGACTACTTATATATATATAGCGGATATTTACCTGAATCTTTTAGGGGGTTCAGAGATTAGTTTTATACTGAATCCACTGGTCTCATAATTCACTGATTCTATTAATTTATTACCTATTACTATCTATCTCACAAGTTAATCTCTCTGTTCTTTAACGAGAGGTAGTTTAATAAGTAGTAATGCCAAACCGCTATTCCAAAAATACTATTCCGGTATCTGATTAAACTAGCGGAGTTAATCAAATTATTAATAGGAATAGTAAAGGGTTATTAAACCTTACTCTTAATAATAGGGAATCCCAAGTCCCTATTAATAACTATAATAATAATAATAACAATTCTATTAATAATAATAATAAACTTGTTCTCGATATTCAAATTATAATAATAAGAGATACTGAAATACTCCTGATTTCTAATATTAATTATCTATAAGAAAAAAGACAGGAAGTTAATATAATTAATTATTATATCTTGGATCTTTAATAGAAGAAGAATATCCTATAAGAAGACTTGAGATTAATTATCTCTATTAATAATTCATTTACTAATCTGGTTTCTGTCTCCTCCCGATCCTTGAATTCGGAAGATATTGGACTGGAATAGGAAAGTTCTTTTATATCTAGTCTAATAAATATTAATAATTTTAATAATATTATTATTCCAGAATTATAATATAATAAACTTAAAATGGAACTTGATAGGGAAAAGTCCTATAAAGTCCGGACTCTTGATATATATTATAAAAAGAATCTGGATAAATGGAGAACTTTTACTTTCTCTTGGAAATAGGTCTTCAGGATCTAGTCATAAACCTATAATAGGTATTCAACTCGAGTAAATATTATAATAAGTATATTATAGGATAATATTTATAATATCTGAGAGACTGGATAAAGGTAAAGTCCTTCTCTTTATAGGATTTATTAGGAAAGTTTCAAGGTCTTTTTGGCTAATATAATTACTATATCTTAAATATATTAATAAAAAGTGTTTTAGGACTTTCGAGAACTCTAATAGTTAAGTGAAGAATCGGTCTTTAAGTTATATACTCGGATAACTTCTCTTAAAGTAGATTAAGAATTATATTCTAAGAGAGATCGGATAAGGATCCTTAATACTATTTTAATAAATAGAGAGATTAAAAAGTAATTTATTTCTATATTTTATAGAAAAGAAATAAAGTCTATAAAGTATTAGATTAAATAGGTCTAATAGACTGAAAACTTTATTTATTTATAGATAAAGAAAGAAAAGATAAGGGATTCGAGTAAGAGTAGTTCTATCTTAAAAGATTTTAGAACTAGAGACTTAAATTTCCAGGAATATTAAAAGAAAAAGAAAAAGTCCAGATTATATTATAATAATATATCTAATAGTAATTCTAGATCTTCTAGATCCCTTTCCAGATCTAATTCTTTTATTAATATAATTTATTATATCTATAATTAGAAAGGATATTATATAAATAGTAAAAGATATTCCAAGTATAATAAATAGATAAAGTAAAATCCTGAAAAAGTAAAGGTTTAGGAGAATTTCCGAAGCCTTTAGTAATAAGTAAACCAGATTATTCAAAAAGAATAATTGTATTCAAATCCCGTAAAGGACTCGGGAAAAGAGAAGACCAAGTTTTAAGTATTAATAATTATAATTCTAATAAAAAAGGTATATCTATCTGTATAATAATCTATATTCGATTGACTTAATCTGAGATAGGTACTTTTAAGATATTTATCGGATTAGGAAATATAAGAATAGATTATAATTTTCTTAATAATAAGTGAATTTAGAATAAGGGATTTATATCCTTGACTAAATGTGATTAAGAATTTATAACCTTTTATAGTAATAAATTTAAAGTCTATTAAATTTATAATCTTGAGATTTTTATTATAAATAATTATAATAAGATATATCCGTTCAAGTTCCGGTTCTATAATTATAAGAATATTAATATTTACTATCTTATTTTTAGTATAGAATTTTATAAGAAAACTATTATATAATATACTAATTATATTAAGAAAAGATAGACTTATATTCTGATATAATCTGATAATATTAAGATCCTTACTTTGAGAGAATTCAGTAAGGAGTTTAATAATCTACTAGACATCGAGTTTCAAGTATTATTTATAATAAAAAGCGAATATAATTATCCGAGAAATTGGAAATTATACTTTTATAATAGTTTCCAGATATTTATATTATTATATAATTCTGATTATAATAGTCTTAATATAATTATATATCAAATTAATATTCTCTATTAAGGAGTCTCGGAAGTGCTATTATATCTCCGAGAGTCTAGTTATAATATATCGGATTATTTTAATCCCGATAAAGTATTAGAGCTTCCTGATTTGAGAGATATTGAATATTCGATTAATATAAATAGATCAATTCCTTATAGTCTCTTATATAATTTGTTAGAAGTCTAATTAGAAATGTTATATCTGTATTTATAGGATATAATCTATAAGTATTAGATTAAATCTAGTATAAGTCCCATTAGAGTCCCTATTCTCTTTATTCCGAAAAAGAATAAAGGCTTTTGACTTTATATTAATTATTATAGACTTAATAAAGTTATAATAAAGAATCGATATTCTCTTTTTCTTATTAATAAGACCCTTAATAGACTAGTGAGAACTAAAATTTTTATTAAATTTGATTTTAAGAATACTTATTATTATATATATATATATAATAATTATAAGTAAAAGATAGTATTCAGGATCTATTATAGATATTTTGAGTATTTTATAATATCTTTTAGATTAGTAAATATACTAGTAATATTTCAAGTATATATTAATATAATTCTAGTTAGTTTATTAGACTATTTCGTAATAGTATATTTAAATAATATTCTTATATATTCACGAAATGAAAATGAATATTATAATCATATCTGTTAAATACTTACTAGATTGTGTAAAAATAATCTATTTTGTAAATTAAATAAATATAAGTTTAATATTAAGGAGGTCGAGTTTCTCGGATTCCTTATTAATATAAAAAGTATTCGAGTGGACTCTGAGTAAATCTGTAATATTATTGAATAGTCCAAGCCAGAATTGTTTTATAATATTCAAGTTTTTCTTAGATTTATAAACTTCTATTATAGATTTATTTATTAGTATTTATATATAATCCTTGGACTTATAGACTTATTAAAGGATATGGAATAAGGTTATAAAACTGGCCTATTCTAATAGATAGAGATAGTATAAGAGAGTTTTTAACTCTTAAAGAATATATTTATTTTAGTATCTATCCTGGTCTATTTTAATCTTTTTAAGAAGATTAGAATAGAAACTGATATATTAAAATTTGTGATTATAGGGATTATTTTATAATAATATAAGATCAGTAATAGTATTAAGTAATACTAGTACCCGGTAGTGTTTTAATCCCGGAAGCTTACTGGAACTGAGTATAATTATAGTATTTATAACGGGAAACTTCTTATAATTATAAAAGCCTTTAAGTATTAATACTATTACCTTAAAAGTATTAGATATATAATCGAGGTTATTACTGATTATAAAAACCTCTAATACTTTATAGAAATAAAGTATTTAGAGAATCGTTAAGTATATTAGATAATATATCTTATAATATATAACTTTGAGATTATATATTATAAAAGTGTTTTAAATCTTGCGAATAGATCTAATAGACATCCCGATTATATTAATGGCCCTATTAATATAATTTGACTCTTGACTTTTTAGAATAAATTTAAAGGAGCTTTTATTATTATAATTTAAGTAATTATATAAGTTATTGAAAAATCGCCTCTTGAAAATAAGTTTGTGAAATTTATTATCTCTATTATAATTTGAGAGGATTATTTATTATATAAAGAATAGAAAGATCTTTATCTGAATTACTTATAAGAGAATTAAAATAATAGAATATACTTTAAAGGTATTATTTTAAATACTAATATAAAGAGGATATTCTTGATCTTATTACTTGAAGATATTAAAGACTTATTTCCTCGAGTCTTCGAATTAGATAATTATAAATATCTAATTCTATAAATATGGATATATACGATTATTAAAAGGGTTATAGTACTGGTTCTTCTGTTTAAACTATTATTGAATATTATTCAAGTAATTTAGAGAAATGATTTCCGATATTAAAATATTACAAAAAAGAGATTTGGTAAAAGAAATACTAATAGAAAGGAAATCTGAATAATGGATAACTCGAGTCTATTTAGGTATAAGTTAAGAGTTATTATACTAGAGAATCCAGTATTATATAAAGAAGTTATAAAGTTTTATTATAATAATTCTTTAATAGAATATTATAGAATCGAGAAGATACTCGAGTTCCTTAAAAGATTTTAATATTAGAAAAATATAGAAATTAATATTCGTGTATATTATAAAGAATATAATATCTGTTAAAGAATTAAAGTCAAATAGTATATATTATATAATCTGTTGAGTAATTTACTATAACCTGAGAGGCCCTGGAACGAGATCTTTATAGATTTTATTATAGGTTTACTATTATGTAAAAACCCGATAGAAGGTCCTGATTTCGATATAATTCTTGTTATTATTAATTAGTATTCGAAAATGACTAGATATATTACTTGTAATAAGACAGTTAACTTTCCGGAACTTATTAAGTTTATATGGGAAAATGTATTCTTACTATTTAGTATATCTAATAGAATTGTTTCTGACCGGGGAATAGTATTCACAAGTCATTTTTGATCTACTTTCTATTATTATCTAATATATAAGTAATGTCTAAATATAGTATTCTATTTATAAATAGATAAATAGATAGAAAGATAAAACTAGACTCTTAAATACTATCTAAGAAGTTATTATAATTTCCGAAAGAATAATTAATTTGAGAAATTGTCTTTTATAGAGTTTATATATAATAATTCAAAGTATTAGGTTTTGTAAAGTATATTATTTGAGGTGTATTATAGTTATTACTCAAAACTTCTATAAAATCCTGAGGACAGGATTAAAGGAGAGATACTAGTTATATATAAGAGACTGGAGATTCTTTTTGAAGAGTAGAAAAAGTTTTAAGAGCTTTGGGATTATATATAAAATAATCAAGAGATCTATTATAATAGGTATTAATTAGTGAAATACTATTTTAAAGGAGTCTGGATTATATTATTAATCAAAAATCTCAAGTTAAAATCGGGGAAACTTATATTCAAATTCATAAGTCTATTCAAGATCCTTGAATATATTAGTGAATTTATATATAAATTAGAATTTCTAAATTTGTATAATAGATTATATTTAATTTTCTATATTTCCTTCCTTGAAGAGTATATAATAAAGAAGGGATAGGGTCTCGATTTATACTTTATTAAAGAGTTTCCGGAATTTGCGGATAATAATAAAGAATAAGAATAGGAAGTTGAAATTATTATTAATTATAAATAAGATAATAGATATAAGGAATACTAGTATTTAGTTAAATGGAGATTCTGGCCGGATGATTATAATATATAATTTCCCGCTTTCTCTAATCTTGAAAATATTAAGGATTTTCTAAAGTTATATAATAAAAATTATAATTTGGAACTAGTAAAGATCTTATAAGATTCTTTTAAAATACTGAAAAGTTCTAATCTATTAAAATAAAGAGGTTAGTCCCTATAAATAAAGAGAGGATTAGATAGACTAAAAAAGGTCCTAAATAGTAATTAAAATATTCTTTCCCTGAATTTTTTTTTCCTATAAGAATTTTTAGAATTTTATTGAGATTTATAAAATAATTATATTTATATCTTAAAAGAAAGATTATAAAGAAGAATAGAAGAAGTTTATTATAAGTAATCTAATTACGGGTATTTTAAATAAAAAATAATTTCTAATCTAATAATATTATTTCCTATTAAAGAAAAATGTCAAATTCTAAATATTAAATAATCTCAAATATTTATAAAGTATTAAATAATTTTTTCCGGAATATATTCTTTTAATTCAGGAATAATATAATTCTATAAGAAGTATTAGTAAAATAAGATTTGGAGGGAGTGGAAATGAACTTATAATAGTTATAAAAACTTTATAGTAAGTCCGAATTTCTGTAATTAATTCTCTGATTACTATAAGTATTATATTTTCCGAATCCGAAATACTTATAATTGATATTTTCTTGAATTTCTCGGAAATACTAGTAATTAATATAATATCCGTGTTATATATATTACGGAATTCCTATTATATATTAGTTAAGTATTTGAAAGGATAATAAAAACTTACTAGTGGAATATTTTCTTACGGGTCTGGATTATTCTTACTAGAAGTCTTTATATAATAAGAAGAGTCAGTAATCTTATACTTATCCTTCTATTTCTCGAAGATCTAGTCTCGGGAATTATATATATTAATTTTATATATACCGGGATAGATATCGAGATATATTTTCTAGATCTCGATTATATCTTTCTAGACCCGATAAGTTTCTGAAAGGATATAAGGAATTTGATATTTCTATATTAATTTTTGAAAATTTGAGAAATTCAAAAAAATTTAAGAAATTCAAGTAAAAATCTTAAAGGAACTTATTAGAATATATTTTCTTCTATTATTAGAATAGTATTTATAGTTTTTCAAATTAGATATTTGAATATATTATATATCTGGATTAATAATTAAATACTTAAAGTATTTGAGATATTAGTTAATCTTTGGAAAGGTATTTGAAAGATTATTATATTACTTTTAATTAATTTAATAGAATTATAATATTTTGGAAATTTGGAAATTAAATTAAAAATCTGATTGAAGAAAGTCTTGAAAAGGAGTAAAAGAAGAAACTGGAATGTATAGGTATATAGAATATTATATTATTAATTTAAGAAAAAAAGATTATTTTATGGGAAGTAATTTGGTTCTTAAATAGTATTAGTAAAGTATTTGGATTAATTACTTGCGAATCCGTATTAGTTCTATCCTGGATATAATATATTATAATAATATTAATTCTTAAAGACTTCTAAAAGGCAGGTTCGTTTTCTTCAGGATATTTGGAATATTTATATATTATCTATATATAAATTTTTCTATTTTTAAAGTTATTTAGAATATCTAATATATTAGATAGGAAGAAGTATTAAAGTATAGAATAGTATTTTAGTATAAAGGAGTATAGTTCTTAGTCGGACTAATAGGAGTATATTATATATAAATAATATATATAATATTATAATTATTATCTCGCCTATTACTAATTACCTTTTTACTAGCGAATTAGTATTAGTAATAATTTTACAAAAATATAAATATAATCTATATATTAATTATTATTATAATTTATATATCCCCTTAATATTAATTAGAAGCTTATTTCAAGTAATGGAAATAGTTTATTAAAATAAATATAAAAGATCTTGAGGATAAGATTATTAGAAGAGGAAATAATTATAATGTATATTGGCTATTATATAGGAAATCATATAATAGGTCTATATATAATTTGGATTATACACTATTAGCGAAATGCTTACAGGTACCTATATACCTTTACTTTTCCGATTAATTATAAATCAATTATATTACTATTATACACTTTATTAAATAAGTGCGGGATAGACGTGTGATCACTTATATATATATAACGGATATTTACCTGAACCTCTTAAAGGGTTCAGAGATTAGTTCTATATTGAATTCACTGGTTTCACAATTCACTAATTCCATTAACTTATTATCTATTATTATTCATCTTATAGTATTATAGATATTAGTTTTCAGATATCGGTTTTCTTAATCTGAAACTAATATAATTATAATCAAGTTAATTATATAATAGGTATTCTAATTATTATATATTTTATATTTATTTTCTGTATTTTTTTTTTTAAAAAAAAAAATTATTATAAATAATAATCCGAATTATTAATTAAATAAAATTCCCGTAAAGTATTTAATTAAAGTAATATTTTAAGTTTAAAATAAATAATAGAAATTATAAAGACTTTTAAATTTAAAATTATTATATTTATATAATTCTTATATATTTATTTTATATTTATCTTTTATATTCATTTTTTAAAAAATTAAATTATTATAAATAATAGTCCGAATTATATATAAACTTTTTTTTTAATAATTCATTAACTAGACCTAAATTATTAATTAAATAAAATCCCTATAAAGTATTTAATTAAAATAGTATTTTAAATATTATATAAATAATAGAAATTATAAAGACTTTTAAATTTAAAACTATTATATTTATATAACTTTTATATACTCATTTCATATTCATTTTTCGTATTCATTTTTTAAAAAATTAAATTATCACGAATAATAGTCTAAATCACGTGTAATTTTTTTCTCTAATAGTTTATTAATTAGTTCCAAATTATTAATTAAATGGAATCCTTATAATACAATTAATTAAAGTGGTATTTTAAGTCTTAAATAAGTGATTAAAATCGTGATTTTAGTATTCCTATTCTATATAATAATATTATTATAATTATATTTCAAAATCTTAATATCGGGTTTAAATTTTTAAAAAATTAGAATTTCCTTAATAATAAAATTAAGTATGTGATTTTATTTTTCCTAAATAGGTCTAGTTTAAGTCTATAATTTAAATTAGACTAACCTCACGTGACTTATTGAATACTAGTATATTAAATAAGAATATAATTTTAAATTCGGGAAATTACTCCCTTTAATTTAAGAATTCTTATTGGTTTAAGGGCCTATACTAGGCCCAAATAGGAGATTTATATTACTAATCTTATAGAAACTTTATCTTTTTTTATTAAGACTTTAATGTCCCTTATTAATAAAAACCCCTATTCTAGAGGAGTGTATTTAATTAAAATCTAATCTTTAAATCTATTATTTAAAAGCAAAAGTATATTATATTAAACTTTTAAAACTTATTTTAATTTATAAAATACTTAATTAAATTTATATACTCTTATTAATTTATTTTTAAATTCGATTAATTATTATATATATATTATTTCTTTAATTTTATTATAAAAAAATATAATTTTAATATTTATTTAATCGATTTTTTAATTTAAAATTATTATTATAATAAAGATAAATTTAATTATTATTATAAATATTTTATTAAAATAAATTTCTTCTTTTTATTAATCTTTATAGATTATTTAATATATTTTATAATAAATAATTTAATTATTTAAATTTTATTTATATTTATATATTTATTTTTTAAAAAGTATTTATTAATTAATTATTTAATTTATTAAAGTTTATATTTTATTATTTTTAAATAATTAAAATTCTTTTTATATTATTTCTTTTTATTTATTATAATTAAAATTAATTATAATCTTTTTATAATAATATAATTTAAATAATTTAATAAAGTTTACTTTAATAAAAATGACTTTTATTATTAAATTTAATAATTAATTAAATTTAAAGTTTTTATAATTATATAAATTAATATTTTCTTTAATTAAGAATTATTATATATAAATCAATTTCAATTATATTATTATTAATTCATTTAATAAAACACTTATTATATTCACTTAATAAAACATTTATTATATTTATATAAAAATTTATTAAACTCAAAATATATATTTTTAATATTCGTATATTTTCTTTTTATTCTTCTAATTAATCAAATTAATATAATTTAATATTTATTAAAATATTCTTATATTTTATTCTTATAATATATAATAGTTATAAACTCGGTTTATAAATATTAAAACTTTTACAAAAGTATAAATAAAATATAATAGATTATATATTTCAAATTTCTTAATATTCTCACTTTAATATACGAGTAATTATTTTCGAATACTATTAATATAATTATAAATATTTTATAAATATAATAGAATTTAAAAATATATAATTAAAAGAATATATCTTTTATATAAAATAATAATTATAAATTAAATAAAAAGTTTAAAACTTTATTAATCCCGATAAACTAGATACTCTTATATATAATATTTTATTACTAGTTCCTCTTTTAATAATTAATGAATTTAAAATAAAATTAAATATAAAACGAATATTTATTTATATAATTATTATTAATATATAAAATATTTAATAATTTAAAAGTAAAAAACTAGACTTATTTAATAAATTAAATACTCTTTTATTTATTATATTTGAGAATATAAAAGTAAAATATATAATCCTTTTTTAAGATTATATTATTATATCGAATATTCATAAAATATACTTTAAATAATAGAATTATTTTCTTAATTAGTTTATTAAAACTATTAATTTTAATATATAAATAATTATAATAACTATTCTTTAAACTCGAATAAGTATTTTATTAAAGAATTTATTAAGAATACTATTATTAATCGGAATATTTATATCAGTTCAGAATTATAATTTTATTTAAAAAATCTTATATTCTCTTAAATATTAATATATTCCTTTAAATATAATAATTGTTTTGATTATTTATAAAACTTATAAAAAGATTCTTATTAATAGAACTAAAAGAGTAATAAACTAGAAATATTAATATTCGGAATAATATTTAATATATAAAAATATTAAACTTTATAATATTTTCGAGATTTAAAAGTCCTTTATTATTAAAAACTTTCTCGAGTATATTACTCGAAAAATATAATTTAAATAAGGAATAAATAAACTTTTTACTTTTTTCAAAAATAATAAACTTAATATATTTACTTTTATACTCGATTAATATAGAATTCTCTTCTTATATATAATTTTTAAAAGTTTAAAAGTAAAATCAAGAATTAGTATTTCAGTATTTATTATATTTGATAAATATTAAAATATTTTCCTTGAATATTAAATCGAATTAAGAAAAGTTAAAAGATTAAAAAAGAGATTTAAAAGTAAATCAAAAAGGAAATATAAGGAATATTTATATAATTCTTATAATAAGGAATATTATATTTAGAAACTTGAGATTTATTTCCGAATAGAGTTTATAATTATTAATTCTTATACTTATAAGAATAAGTCCGAATTTATAAAAGAGTATTATACTAAAATTAAGAAAGTATTATTTATATTAAAATAAAAGGTTCTTCAAATTAAATTTAAAGAAAAGTATAAAATCAAAGTCTAATATAAAATAATTACTAGTAATAATAAAAGTTCAAAAAAGATAAATTATTATAGTTCTATAAAGGGAATTCACGAGTGGAGTACTTATAGGGGAATATTATTTATTGAGAAAACTAAATTAAGGAGAAAAGGAAAAGCTCGAGAATCGAGTTTCTTTAAATATTTAAATTTCGTTTATAGTCCTTTCTAATTAGACTTAGTGTCGTAAATTTCCTTTAAGTCCAAATCTATCCTAAACTTAAATTTACTCGTCACGTGCACAATCCGTCACGTGACACTAAGGACTTTAGGGACATGTGACTAGTGTAATATTATATAAGTCTAGACTATTATATTACTTTTCCCCTTGAAAAAGCTTATTCTCAAACGAATAGATAATATAAAATTATTATTCAGATTATTATAATTCTTAATACTATTCTTCTAAATTTATATTTATTTAATTAATCTCTTCGAGAATTCTAATTATTATTAATTATTCAAATAGTAAATCCTTAATTTATAAAAAGAATATTTCAGATTAGAAACGGAATACTAATTAAGATCTTTATTATATTCGATTTAATTAATTCTATACTAGAATTTCTTTTATATTATCTTTAATACTAGAATCTCTTATATCTTATATTCTTTATTAGATATTATCTCGATTAGTAATAATAGTTTATTCTTTTAATCGAATAACGAATTATTAATAGTCTTTTATAAATAGTTAAAAGAGAAGATATTATAGATTTTAATACTTTTAAATAATTTGATTTTATAAGAGTTATTAATCTTATATATAATAGAATATAATCCGATTATTTAATAGTCTAGTTTATAATTAGAATATTAAATCTTCTAATTCTTAATCGAAATATATATTATATTTCTCTTTTTAAAGTCTATAGAATAATACTTTATATTAATATACTTTTCTATTCTTGATTATATTTATTCTATATTCTCTTTATTCTTCTTTATAATATTTTCTATATATTTAATAATCTATTAAGTTTTCTCGATATTAAACTTATTTTAAAGTTTCGTTTTCGGAATAGACTAGTCAAAAGAGATTCGCGAAAGTCAATTATTAAGGAACTTGTAAAGTAATATACTAATAGAACTATAAGGGAATATAAATTAAATATAATCGATTATAAACAAATACTCATTTTAGTTATTCTAATAGTATATAATATACAAGTATAATTATTAATTAATATATTAATTTATAATTTCTATTTAATTATTTATTTAAAAGTAATATATTATAAATAGTTTTAATTTAATATCTAATATTCTATTAAACTCTATTTAAAATACTAATATAAATTAAGAATTATAATCAGAAATAATTAATATAAAAGAATTATAATATTAATAAATTATATAAAAATAAATTCGAATTATATTTTCTATTATTATTATCTTATAATAGAATATCGAAATAGACTATTTACTTAATCGATTAATTATAATAAATATCGAATTATAATCTGTTTTTAGAGTGAATATTAATTTAAAATCTATTATAATATATTATTAAGAGTATTCCGGAATTAATAAAGATTAAAGAAAATTAGGAATTTTATTTTTTGGAATATTAACTTATTTATAAGACTAATAATTATAAATATATTAGATAATATTATATTATATATTCTTTTAATAATATTTTAAATATAATAATTAGTATATTTTATTTTTTTCAGAATAAATAATAAATATCTAATTATAAATTTTATAAATTAGTTCTATTTAAACCTAATTAATTAATACTATTAGTTATCTATTATATAATAATAAACTATTCTTTAAGATAAAATTATTATTTTCCTTTTTAATTTATTTATAAAGAGTTTATAATAAAGAGATTATTCGGTTTTTATATAAGATTCTCTTAATTAGTTTATCTATTTTATTAAATAAATCTTCTTTTTAAATAGGGAATAGAATATTAATTTCGATATTAAGATTTTAGAATACTTTTAAATTAATTTAATTTTAAAAGAGAAAAGACCTTATTCGATATTCTTTTTTAATACTATTCTATTATACTATTTTATTATTTTAATATATAAAAATATTAGTCTTTATATTCTATTTATTTAATTTATATTAGATAATAAAATAATATTCTATTAAAGTTTCGATTTATTTAATTTATTTATTTATAAACTTTTTAATTATTATAAAATATTCAAATATATAATAATTTATATAAATTTATATATAATATACTATTCTTTGAAATTCTAATCTCTATTAGTCCAAGGATTATATAATAATAAATATTTTCTTATTATATATTTCGTAATTATATTCTATAAATAATATAATTTTTAAAAAGTATATTATAGAATATTACTTATTTTTATACTATTAAAAGAGAATATTAATAATAATACTATTTGAAATATTAATCTCGATTATAGATTATTTTTCGGAATTATAATAATAGAATAGATCTAATAATATAAAATAGACTTTAAATTTCTTAAAAGTTTTCTAATAGACTTTATTAAATGAGAATAATATATTTATTCAAATAAGATTTATTAGAGATTTAGTAATAATTCTATAATTATAAATAAACCTTTTATAGAAATTATAGAAATCCAAAAAGGTTTATATATCTCGAATTATACTCGGAACTTTTCAGTTTTTTATAATAGTAATTTTATTAGAATTAATTTTAATATTATTAATTAAAATAATAAATCCAAAATATTTTATATAAATAATATAAAACTTATATTTCTTGAAATCTATTTATAAACTAGTATTATAGAATTATTAAAAGACCTTTTTAATATAAACTTTATATTCCAATTTATTATTTGAGTAAATGAGAATATTATTAAAGTAAATTATATAAAAATTATTAAAATAATTAAAGAGAATATTATTTATATATTATTAATAAGTAATTAATCCGTTTATTAATCTAAAAGACAAAATCTTATATTTATATAAATTATAATATATTTTGAATATTATAAATTCTTTTAAATTAGAGTCTATATAAATTTAATAAAAAGTTTATTAAATATCGAGTTTAATAAAGATTTTAATATAATTAATCCGGGTTAATATTTTATTAATTAAGGGAAATGAATATTAGTCTTTTCAGATAATTTAATTAAGTTTCCGGTAATTAATATAAAATTATAAACTTTTATTAGTCTTTTATATAAAGAGTATAGAAATTATAAAAAGAGTTTAGTTAAGGATAATAAAATCCTTATTCAAATTCTCTAAAAGGTATTTCTTTATAGTTTTCAGTTTAGTAATTATTATCTTATATAAGAGATTATATTCTAAATTTCCTTTAATTTCCTTTTTCAATTATATCTTATAATTATATATTCGATAGAGAGATAAGATATCGGATATAGTCTTCAAGAAGATATTAGTATATTTAATATAAAAGTCAAGAATAAAAGGTTTTTTAGTCTCGATTTCTAATAAGAGTTCTCCTTATTATTTTAAGAGATTATTAATTTTATAAAGACTTATAATAAAGGCTTTATTATCGGATTATTAAAGGTTATAATATATACTTATATTATTAATACTTATAATATTAATAATAGAATCGATTACTATTTCCTTTTTTATTCAGGATTTCTTCTTATAGAGAATATCCTTTAGATATATAATACTAATTAATAAGTCCTCTATTTATTAATACTATTTTTGGATATTCTATTTATATAAACGAAGAGTTTTTAGTCTCTATTAAAAAGAGATAATAGAAACTGGTTTAGGCTCTTTATTCGAATCTAATTCTGAATCGAGATCCGATCCGGATATAATAGAACTTTTATATAAAGAGGAATTATTAATAATATTATCTTCTATATTATAATTTTCTATATAGGCTTATCTATTCGCTTTTTATTATTAGTCCTCTTAATCAAAAGTTCAATCTCGGTTTTTAATATTCTATTAGTATTTAAGACTAGAAGAGTATTTCGGAATCGGGAATATAATTTCTCGAGGAATAATAATCTCTTAAATAAGGAGATAAGAGAATAATAAATCCGGAGATTATATAAACTTTTATTCTTATATATTAAAAAGAAGATTAAAATAATCTAATTATTTATAATTAAGGATTAGATTATAAGAATTAAAGTCGAGGACTAATAAGGGAATATTATACTATTATTAACTATTAATAGTAAAGTATAATTATAAGATATAAATAATACTCTTTTTTAATTTATTATTATATTCTTTAATTCTGAGAGATTTAGATAAATATTGGAATTTGAATTTAAAGAAAGTTATAATATCTATAATAAAAAGAATATTAATAAAAGCGAAACTATTTACTCCGGAATTAATAAAAGAAGAGATATTAATTAAATATTTATTAAAATATAAATTATAAGATATAATAAAGTGTTTTCTATCTATTAATTAATTTAGATTAATTTCTATAAGATTAATTCCAATTTTGTCTAAAAGGGAGTCTTTTTCTAGATATTTTCATTTCCTAATATATTCTTAATATTAGTAATTTCCTTTACTTTTCCCATTTCCTTAATATTAATTATATATTTTAATAATAGACAATCACGAGTAATATAATCTAACTGAGAGTAATTATAATAGATTAAGGGAATAGGAATATCTTTCTTCTTAATAATAGAGTCTTTAATATCTGAGATTATTCTGATTAGTATAAAGGATTATTAGATTATAATAAAGAGTTAAAAAACGGTAATTATAAAGGATAAGACTATATCGAAAGTCTTGAAAGTAATAGAGATCGGGATAATAGTTATAATTCGAGTCTTAATATATTCGCGGATATTCTTATAATTCTATAAGGCCTTTATCTTAGAGTTAATAAATAAGATAATAAAATATAAATCCTATAGAGTCTTGATATTATAATACTGGTTTATAAACTATTCTTAAAGGAAAAGTATTAATTTATTATATATTTTATTCAAATAGTTATTAATATTAATTTAAGTTTTATTAATCAAATAGATAAACTTGATCTTGAACTCGTGAAAATTTTAAATCTTATTTATATATATCTTCTTATATTCCCGGTTAGCTTTATATATATAATAAGGATTAATAAAGTATTCTTTAAAATAATTAATTATTTTAGTAATTATTTTAAAGGGATTAGTAATATTAAACTAGTATCGAATATATAAATAATATTAAGTATTTCTATTAATAATATTAAAGATATAATATATATAAATATTCTTATTTATAAAATAATTAATATTAATCTTGAATTTACTAATAATCTGGATATACTAATAGTTATAAATCGGACTAATATTATTATTAAACTTTATTAGATTAAAGACTTTAATAGAATAGACCTAATAATACTTATAGTCTTCTTATTCGACTAAAGGATAAACTCAGACAAGGCCAAATACTTATTCTAGAACTCGATTAATAAAATATCCTCTAGAATTATTATTCTTATTTATAATATAATTTAGATTATTAATTATACTATTCAGGACTTTATAATTAGTTTAATATTACTTTTTATTCTCGATTTATATAATAATCTAGACTTATTATAAAGTAATTATATAAGAATAGATATTTTCCAAAATAATAGAATTATTTATATAAAATAAACTAATAATAGGATTACTTTCTTGGAATATCGAGTTAATTATAGAGATATAAATAGGAATTTGAGAATAAAGAATATAGTCTTTAGGAGGGATATTAGTAAAAGATATTTTAAGAATACTTATAATAGATTTAATTAATAGAGAATTATTTTTCGAAAGTAAATAATTATTTTTTTAAGAGGGGATATTCGAGAGTCTTTTTAGATAGAAAGAAAGAATTTAGTTTAATATTATAAATTTATAAAAGGAGTTTACGAATAGAGTATTTATAAGGGGAATTATTTATTAAGAAAACTAAATTAAGGAGAAAAGAAGAAGCTCGAGAATCGAGTCTCTTTAAATATTTATATTTCACTTATAATCCTTTTCAATTTAGATTTAGTATTATAAATTTCCCTTAAACTTAAATTTATTCCAAGTCTAAATTTATTTATTATATATATAATCCGTTATATAATATTAAAGACTTTAAGAATATATAATTAATATAATATTATATAAGTCTAGACTATTATAAATATCGGTTTTTTTAATTTAAAATTAATATAATTATAATTAAATTAATTATATAATAAATATTATAATTATTATAATATTTATTTTTTATATTTATTTTTTAAAAAATTAAATTATTATAAATAATAATCCAAATTATATATAAACTTTTTTCTTAATAATTTATTAATTAAACTTAAATTATTAATTAAATAAAATTTATATAAAGTATTTAATTAATATAATATTTTAAATATTAAATAAATAATAAAAATTAAAAAGACTTTTAAATTTAAAATTATTATATTTATATAATTTTTATATATTTATTTTATATTTATTTTATATATATTTTTTATATTTTTTTTTAAAAAAAATTTTTATTATAAATAATAATTCGAATTATATATAAGCTTTTTCTTAATAATTTATTAATTAAATTTAAATTATTAATTAAATAAAATTTATATAAAATATTTAATTAAAATAATATTTTATATATTAAAAAAGTAATAAAAATTATAAAGACTTTTAAATTTAAAATTATTATATATTTATTTTATATTTATTTTTTAAAAAATTAAATTATTATAAATAATAATTTAAATTATATATAAGTTTTTTTTAATAATTTATTAATTAGTTTTAAATTATTAATTAAACGAAATTCTTATAATATAATTTATTAAAATAATATTTTAAATTTTAATATTTTTATTATATATAATAATAATATTATAATTATATTTTAAATTTTTAATATCGGATTTAAATAATATAATTAAGTTTTTAATCGATTTAAAAGTCTTTAAATTAAGATTATATTATTTATAAGAGTTTAAATTTAATTATTATAAATATAATATTTTAAATTTAAAAAATATTATAATAATAAGAAATATTATAAAGATTAAAATATAATATTTAATAAGATTTAATTATATTAAGAATATTAAATATTAATTCTTATTAATTATATTAAATAATTATTATATTTTCGTAAAATATTTATTATATAAAATAATAATTAATTCTTAATTTAAGAAAAAAGAAATTAAAATATTAAAATATTATTAATTTATTCTCAAAAATTAAATTTAATTAAAATTAATTATAAAGGGAATTATTAAAATATTATTTATATTATTATATAATTAATATAATTATTTTAATATTAAATTAAAGAAAAGAAAAGAAAAGAGAATAAGAAAAAAGAAGTATTTTATATTCTTTTAATATTTATTTATACTTTTAATTTAAGATATTAGTTTTTAAATATTAATTTCCTTAATTTAAAATTAATATAATTATAATTAAATTAATTATATAATAAATATCTTAATTATTATAATATTTTTTAAAAAATTAAATTATATATAATTTTTTTTTTAATAATTTATTAATTAAATTAAAATTCTTATAAAATACTTAATTAAAATAATATTTTAAGTATTAAATAAATAATAAAAATCGTGATTTTAATATTCTTATTATATATAATAATATTATTATAATTATATTTTAAAATTTTAATAATAATTTTAATAATAATTTTAAATTTTTTAAAAAATTATAATTTTCTTAATAATAAAATTAAGTATATAATTTTAATTTTCTTAAATAAATTTAATTCAAGTTTATAATTTAAATTAAATTAATATTATATAATTTATTAAATATTAATATATTAAATAAGAATATAATTTTAAAAATAAAAAATTACTTTTTTAAATTTAAGAGTTTTTATTAATTTAAGGACTTATATTAAATTTAAATAAGAGATTTATATTATTAATCTTATAAAAATCTTATCTTTTTTTATTAAAATTTTAATATTCTTTATTAATAAAAATCTTTATTTTAAAAGAATATATTTAATAAAAATTTAATCTTTAAATTTATTATTTAAAGACAAATTAAAGTATTTTAATTTATAAAATCACGTGATATTAATTAATTAATTTTAAATTTTAAAAAATTATTAATTAAAGAATTATTAATTTAAATAAAATAAATAATTTTATATTATTTTATTATTTTAAATAAAAAGTATTTTATTTAAAATAATAAAAAATATTTATTTAAAAAGTCTTTAATTTAAAATATTTTTTATTTAATTAAATCTTTAATTAAAAGATTATTTATTATTAAAGAACTTTTATTTAAAGAATTTTTTAATTAAAAGACTTTTATATTTAAATAAAATATTTTATATATATAACTTAATATAAAATATAATTAATTAAATTATATTTAAGTTTATTTAAACACTTTTTAAAATATTAAATATCTTTTTAAAATAATTAATTATATTAT
>KZ613486.1:26706-274522 GCA_002865625.1 Hyaloscypha hepaticicola
AATATTAAATAAATAATAAAAATTATAAAAACTCTTAAATTTAAAACTATTATATTTATATAATTCTTATATATTTATTTTATATTTATTTTTTATATTCATTTTTTAAAAAATTCAATTATTATAAATAATAATTTAAATTATATTTAAACTTTTTCTTAATAATTTATTAATTAAACTTAAATTATTAATTAAATAAAATTTATATAAAGTATTTAATTAATATAATATTTTAAATATTAAATAAATAATACAAATCGTAAAGACTTTTAAATTTAAGACTATTATACTTATATAACTCTTATATATTTATTTTATATTTATTTTATATTTATTTTTAATATTTATTTTTTAAAAAATTAAATTATATATAAACTTTTTTCTTAATAATCTATTAATTGGACTTAAATCACTAATTAAATAAAATTCATATAAGGTATTTAATTAAAATAATATTTTATATATTAAAAAAGTAATAAAAATTATAAAAACTTTTAAATTTAAAACTATTACACTTATATAACTTTTATATATTTATTTTATATTTATTTTCTATATTTATTTTCTATATTTATTTTTTATATTTTTTTTTTTTTAAAATTAAATTATTATAAATAATAGTTTAAATCACGTTTAATTTTTTTTTTAAGAATTTATTAATTAACTTTAAATTATTAATTAAATAAAATCCTTATAATATAATTTATTAAAATAATATTTTAAGTTTTAAATAAGTGATAAAAATCGTGATTTTAATATTCTTATTATATATAATAATATTATTATAATTATATTTTAAAATTTTAATATTAAATTTAAATTTTTAAAAAATTATAACTTCTTAATAATAAGACTAAACACGTGATTTTAATTTTCTGAAATAAATTTAATTCAAGTCTATAATCTAAATTAGACATAGATCACGTGACTTATTAAATACTAGTATATTAAATAAGAATATAATTTTAAACTCGAGAGATTATTCTCTTGGATTTAAGGACTCTTATTAATTTAAAGGTTTATATTAAATTTAAATAAAAGATTTATATTATTAATCTTATAAAAACTTTATCTTTTATTATTAAGACTTTAATATCCCTTATTAATAAAAATCTTAATTTTAATATAAGTGAATTAAATAAAAATTTAACTTTTAAATTTATTATTTAAAAGTATAATTATAAGATTATCCTTTATACTTTTAAATTCCTTTTATTAATTATTTAAAATAAGAATTAAAAAATCTCGTATTTTAAAAAAGCAATCTTGAAAGTTATTAATTATAAATTTAAAATTAATATTTTAAAAATATTTAATAATTACAAATTTTATATTTATTATAAACTCTTTATTAAATATTTATAATTTAATATATATAAAATATTTATTAATCTTTAATTAATTAATTATTTAATTTATAACTTTTCTTATTCCTTTATATACTTTTTAATTAATTTATTAATTAAATATTAAAGATTTAAAGATAATTAATATAATTATTAAATATAATTAATAATATAATATATATTTTTTAAAAAGATCTTATAATTCTTATTAAAGCTTTTTCTTTTATTTTCTTTTTAAATATACTTTATTAAATTTCTTCTTTTTATTATCTTTTTTTCTTTTATTTATATATAATTTAAAGGAATTAAAAATAATAATTTATAATTTATTATTAAATTAAAAATATATAAATATAAATATATATTAATATTTTATTTAATTTATTAAATTAAAAATATATATATATATATATATATATTAATACTTTATTTAATTTATTAAATTAAAAATATATATATATATATATATTAATACTTTATTTAATTTAATAAATTAAAAGTATTAATTTAAATCCTTTTATTAAAATAAATAATAATATTAAAATAATACTTTTTATATTTTATTTTATAATAAGAGTTATTAAAACTTGATTTACTTTTAAAGATTAAAAATAATTTATATTATAATTTAAAGTATAAATTATCTCTTATTATAATTACTTTTATTCTCTTTTAAATAAATAGTTTATAAACTTTTCTTTATATATATTCTCTTTTTAAAATATTTAAATAATATTAAAGATTAATTTATATTATAAATCTTAAAGAGTTTAATTTAATTAATAATTAATATATTAAATTTATATAAAATACTTATAATAAACTTTTTTTTAATAATTATTATATAATAATAATAATTATTATTATATAATTATTATTATTATATAATTATTATTATTATATAATTATTATTATTATTATATAATTATTATTATTATATAATAATTATTATTATATAATAATTATTATTATATAATAATTATATTATATTTAATTATATATTCTTTTTATATTTATTTATAAAAAGATTATATTATTTAATTAAAAACCAAAAACCGAAATATTTTTTTTTATTAATTTTATAAATAATAATTTAATTAAAAATAAAATTATATATAAATTATTTATTTATATAAAATCTTTAATCTTTATTATTAATATTTTTAAAGTTTTTATTTAATTTAATTTTTATATTAATTTTATAAATATAAAAAACTTTATAATATAGATAATATAAATTTTTCTTTTATTCTTTAATCTTTTTTTTATTATATATTTATTAATAAAATATAAATTTTATAATTTTAAATTTCTTAATTATTAAATATTTAAAAAATCCTTTAATAAAAAGTTATTATTTAAAACTTTTTATATTATTTAAATATAATTAATTATAATTAATTTATATTTATAAATATATTTATAATATTTAAATAAAGAGTTATTATTTATAATAATTTAAATTTATATAATATTATATTAATTATATATTTTTAAAATTTTTAATA
Source organism: Hyaloscypha hepaticicola (assembly GCA_002865625.1). Lineage (NCBI taxonomy): Eukaryota > Fungi > Ascomycota > Leotiomycetes > Helotiales > Hyaloscyphaceae > Hyaloscypha > Hyaloscypha hepaticicola. The sequence continues at coordinate 29,561 of KZ613486.1, forward strand.
TTATATAATAAATAAATTTAAACTTAAAGGAAATTTATAATATTAAATTTAATTAAAAAGGATTATAAACGAAATTTAAATATTTAAAGAAATTTAATTCTTGAATTTCTTTTTTTCTCTTTAATTTAATTTTCTTAATAAATAATATTCTTTTATAAAATTTTTATTTATAAATTCCCTTTATAAAATTATAATATTAAATTAAATTCTCTTTTTTTATTTAAGAAAGTTCTTGAATATCTCTTTAAAAAAATAATTATTTACTTTTAAAAAATAATCTTTTATTAATTAAATTTATTATAAATATTCTTAAAATATCTTTTATTAATATTCCTTTTAAAGATTATATTCTTTATTCTCAAATCCTTATTTATATTTTTATAATTAATTTAATATTCCAAAAAGATATTCTTATTATTAATTTATTTTATATAAATAATCTTATTATTTTAAAAGATATTTATTTTTATATAATCACTTTATAATAAGTTTAAATTATTATATAAATCGAGAATAAGAAATAATATTAAATTAATTATAAAACCTTAAATAATATAATTAATAATTTAAATTATATTATAAGTGAAAATAATATTCTTAAAGAATATTTTATTAATTAAACTTTAAAATAAATATTTAATCCCGTTTAAGTCTATTTCTTAATTAAATAAAAAGTTTATAAATATTTTTAAATTCACTTTATTAAAATCCTTAATTTAATAAAGTTTAATAATAATATTAATCCGATTTATAATTATTAATATATTTAAATTATTAATAAATTCAAGATTAATATTAATTACTTTATAAATAAGAATATTTATATATATTATATCTTTAATATTATTAATAAAAATATTTAATATTAATTTAATATTATTAATTTCTTTAAAATAATTATTAAAATAATTAATTACTTTAAAGAATATTTTATTAATCTTTATTATATATATAAAATTAAATAAAAATATAAAAAGATATATATAAATAAGATTTAAAACTTTTACGAGTTTAAGATTAAGTTTATTTACTTAATTAATAAAATTTAAATTAATATTAATAATTATTTAAATGAGATATATAATAAATTAATATTATAATATTAAAACTCTTTAAGATTTATATTTTATTATTTTATTTATTAATTTTAAAATAAAGACTTTATAAAATTATAAAATATTCACGAATATATTAAAGTTCGAATTATAATTATTATTTTAATCTTTATTACTTTTAAAACTTTTAATATAATCTTATTCTTTATAATTATTATTCTTTAATTCTTTATTATAATTTAATAATCCTTTATATTAATTAAAATAATCTCAAGTATTAAAAATTTTATTATTAAAAAGGAAAATATTCTTATTCTTTTAATTTATTATAATTACTCTTAATTAAATTATATTACTCGTAATTATTTATTATTAAAGTATATAATTAATATAAAAGAAATAAAAGAAATAAAGAAAGTAATTAATATTAATATATTAAAAAATAAAAATATTTAAGAAAAGACTTTTTCTTAAATAAAATTGAGATTAATTTTATAAAAATTAATTTGAATTAATTAATAAGTGAAAAGTATTTTATTATACTTTATAATTTATCTTTTAATAAATACTTAATTAATGTCTTTTCTCTTATTAATTTTAAAATAAATAATTTCACTTTTATTAATATTTTCTTTAAATTCAAATTTTAATATTTATTTAAATCTCTCAAGATTAAAGAATATAATAATAAATTTAAAAGAATATTATTTATATTTTATAATTATATCTTATTATTAATAATTAATAATAATATAATATTTTCTTATTAATTCTCGATTTTAATTTTCACGATTTAATTCTTAATTATAAATAATTGAATTACTTTAATTTTCTTTTTAATATATAAGAGTAAAAACTTATATAATCCTTAAATTTATTACTCTTTTATTTTTTTATTTAAAAGATTATTATTTTTTAAAAAGTTATATTCTTAATTTTAAAATACTCTTTTAATTTTAAATATTAATAAAATATTAAAAATCGAGATTAAACTTTTAATTAAAAGGATTAATAATAAAACGCGAATAAATAAACTTATATAAAAAACTATAATATAAAAAATAATATTATTAATAATTTCTCTTTATATAAAAGCTTTATTATATTCGGATTAAACCTTAATTTAAAATCAAATCCGGATAAAGAACTTAAATTAATTCTTATTATTTATCTTTTATAAAAACCGAAAATCCTTTATTTATATAAATGGAATATTTAAGAATAATATAAATAAATAAAGAATTTATTAATTAATATTATATACTTAAAGAATATTCCTTATAAGAAAAGACTTTAAATAAAAAAGAAAATAATAATTAATCTTATTATTAATATTATTAATATTATTAATATTAATAATATAAATATATATTATAACTTTTAATAATCGAATAATAAGACCTTTATTATAAACTTTTATAAAATTAATAATCTCTTAAAATAATAAAGAGAATCTTTATTAAAAGTCGAGATTAAAAAATCTTTTATTTTTAACTTTTATATTAAATATATTAATATTTTCTTAAAAATTATATTTAATATTTTATCTTTTTATTAAATATATAATTATAAGATATAATTAAAGAAAAAAGTTAAAAGAAATTTAAGATATAATCTCTTATATAAAATAATAATTATTAAATTAAAAATTATAAAAAAAATATCCTTTAAAGAATTTAAATAAGGATTTTATTACTTTTAATTAAATTCCTTTTATAATTCTTATATTCTTTATATAAAAGATTAATAAAAGTTTATAATTTAATTAAATTATTTAAAAAGACTAATATTCACTTTCTTTAATTAATAAAATATTAATTTAAATCAATTATATTAAAATCTTTATTAAATTCGATATTTAATAAACTTTTTATTAAATTTGTATAAATATTAATTTAAAAGAGTTTATAATATTTAAAATATATTATAATTTATATAAATATAAAATCTTATCTTTTAAATTAATAAACGAGTTATTTATTTATTAATAATATATAAATAATATTCTTTTTAATTATCTTAATAATTTTTATATAATTTATTTTAATAATATTCTTATTTACTTAAATAATAAATTAAAATATAAGATTTATATTAAAAAAGTCTTTTAATAATTTTATAATATTAAATTATAAATAAATTTAAAAAAGTATAAGTTTTATATTATTTTAATTAATAATATTAAAATTAATTTTAATAAGATTATTATTATAAAAAATTAAGAAATTTTAAATATAATTTAAAATATATAAATCTTTTTAAATTTTTATAACTTTTATAAAAGATTTATTTATAATTATAAGATTATTATTAAACCTTTAATAAATCTTATTTAAATAAATATATTATTTTCATTTAATAAGATTTATTAAAAAGCTTTTAAGAAATTTAAAGTTTATTTTATATTATTAAATTTATTTTATTATTATAATTTTAAAAAATAATTTATAATCGAGATTAATACTTTAAATAATAATATTATTATTATTCTTTTTTAATAATATAAAAACGAATAATATTTTATAATATATTTCCTAAAAATTATATTATTTATAAAATATAATTATAAAATATATAATAAAGAAATATTTATTATTATATAATCTTTAAATTAATAAAGATTAAAACTTTAAAAAATAATATATTATATATAAATTTATATAAATTATTATATATTTAAGTATTTTATAATAATTAAAAAGTTTATGAGTAAATAAATTAAATAAATAAAATATAAAAATTAATATTTTTATATATTAAAATAATAAATAATATAATAAAATAATATTAAAAAGAAATATTAAATAAAGTCTTTTTTCTTTTAAGATTAAATTAATTTAAAAGTATTTTAAAACTTTAATATTAAAATCGAAATTTTATTTTTTATTTAATAAAATAAATAAATTAATTAAGAGGATTTTATATAAAAATCGAATAATTCTTTTATTATAAACTCTTTATAAATAAGTTAAAAAAGGAAATAATAATTTTATTTTAAATAATAATTTATTATTATATAATAAATAATTAATAATATTAATTAATTAAGTTTAAATAAAATTAATTTATAAAATTTATAATTAAATATTTTTTATTTATTTTAAAAAATATATATATAAATTATTATATTTAAAATATTATTTAATATATTTATAATTATTAATTATATAAACGAGTTAATATTTTAAAAAATAAAACTTTTAATTTCCTTTAACTTTTATTAATTTTAAAATACTCTTAATAATATATTATAATAAATTTTAAATTAATATTTATTTTAAAAATAAATTATTATTTAATATTTATTATAATTAATTAATTAATTAAATATTTTATTTTAATATTTTATTATAAAATAATAATAATAAAAGATATAATTCGAATTCACTTTTATATAATTTATTAATATTATAATCTTATTATATTAATTATTTTTAATCGTGATTTATAATTTATATTAATATATTAAATAAAATTTAATAAAATATTAAATATTAAATTAAAATTATTTATAATATATTATTTTTAAATAAATAATTAAATAAAAATCATAAATTAATATATTAATTAATAATTATATTTATATATTATATATTAATTAATAATTATATTCGTATATTATATATTAATTAATAATTATATTCGTATATTATATATTATTAAAATAATTAAAATAAGTATTTATTTATAATTAATTATATTTAATTTATACTCTTTTATAATTTTATTAATATATTATTTTATAAACTCTTTAATAATCGACTTTTACGAATCTCTTTTAATTAATTTATTTTAAAAATAAAAATTTAAAATAAGTTTAATATTAAATAAATTTAATAAATTATTAAATATATAAAATAAAAAAATATATATAATTAAGAATAAAAAAATATATTAATATAAAATATTATTTTATAAACTTTAAAAAGAAAAATATAATATATATTTTAATTAAGAATTAAAAGATTTAATACTTTAATTATAAATTAAATTATTAAATTATTAAATTATATTTTATTATATATAAGATTAATAACTCTTATAAAATCAAATTATTTAAAAGTATTAAAATTTATAATATTTTCTCTTTTAATTATTTATAAAAGATTATTAATAATTTATTATTTAATTAAAAAAATAAATTATTATTATTAATTAAAATAATATTTAATAAAGAATATAAAGTATAAGAGATTTTAATATTAAAAGTAATATAAAAGAAGTTTTAATATAAAGTCAATTGAATTAAATATAATAAAAATCTTAATTAATATTTTACTTTTAATTTAAAATATTCTTTTTATAAATTAAAGACTTATTATTTAAATAATTTATAATAATTAAAATTCTTAAAAAGATTAATTAAATAAATATAAATTTAAGAGAATAATATTAAGGATTATAATAATTTAAATAATAATTTTATATTATTTATTTACTTAAAAATAAACTTTTTTAAAAAAGAAAATAATATAATAATTTAAACTTATATAATATTATACTAATCACATGTCCTTAAAGTTCTTAGTGTCACGTGACGGATTGTGCACGTGATGAGTAAATTTAAACTTAAGATAAATTTGAATTTAAGGAAAATTTATAATATTAAATTTAATTAAAAAGGATTATAAACGAAATTTAAATATTTAAAAAAACTCGATTTTTAAATTTCTCCTTTCTTTTTTAATTTAGTTTTTTTAATAAATAATATTCTTTTATAAGTATTTCATTCGTGAATTCCTTTTATAAGATATTATTATTATTATTATTATTATTATTTATAAGAAATTGACTTTTTAAAATATTTTAATTATTAAATTTATTAAATTTATTATTAATAATTTAAGAAATATATATATTAATAAATAATTCTTATATAAACTTTTTATTATTTTTATTAATTAAATATTTATTATATATAATATTAATAATATAATTAAAATCTTTAAAAATAAAACTTAAATAAATTAATTATATATAAAAAAGACTTTTAAAAGAATAATTTAAATAATAATTTATTTCTTTTTTATAAACTCGTTCGCGTGAATAATTAATATAATATTAAGGATTATATTTAAAGATTAATAAAATATTAAATATTATATTAAAAAAGTAATAAGAAATAAAAGAGTAATTAAAAAGTATAATTTAAAAGAAATTTAAAAATTAAGAAAAAAATAAATTGAAAATTATATTCACTTTAATATAAACTAAACTTTATTAAATTCCCCTTTTTTATAATATTAAGTCCCGATTAATTAATATAAGTAAAACGGATTAAAAGATTATAATCTTATAAATTAAATAATATAATATAAGCCTTTTAAGAATCTAGTAAAGGCCTTATTATTTATAAAAGTTAAGATTAACCTTTAAAGATACTCTTTATACTATATAGTATGTGTGATATGTTATAAGGGTGATACTAGAGTGGGTTTTAAATAATTGTAATAAAAAAGCTGTTTTTGCGATTTCGCGAAATTTCTATAAAAGGTTTTGGTCGCTATGGTCGACCGTACTAGCGGAATCTGAGAACTCGGCTAATTAATTGGAGCTTCCGAAACTAACAGAAGGAGGGCTCAGACAATGAGTCAGAGAATGAACAAGTGATTCATACGCCTCTACTTCCTACGACACACGCTGCCAAGCCACAGGAAACAATAGAATGTCTATTTGCGGCTCATGCCCCATTTCAAAACTCTTACAGAGCATGTTTGCGTCGTCGCCTTTGTCGAGTGTGACGTACGTCATCTTTTGCATCTGTTAGATCTCTTAATAGAAAGCCTGAAGGAGTCACACTTCCAAAGGCTGATTACAACTGTTGGCACGCTTCAACACCCTATCTGTCTGCGAAGTCAATACGTGTAACAACGATAAGATGGGCGATCCTAATCATCCTTTTCAACGTGAAGCGTTCACCATCTTCCAAGCAGCTTGGCTGAGCCTGCAACAGGGCCAACATCAATTTTCACCAACAGTGACCGATGAGATTGTAGAGCAGGCCTCTGACGAACTTGTAGCCGCAACAGTGACCAAACAGGCTGACCAGGTGGGAGTGTTCTTCTACAGCACCTTATCGGCCATCGTGGATCACGCAACTCAATCTCCCGCGTCTCTGGACCTGATGCTACAGGCTTACGTACATGCCGCAAACAAGCTTCCCACCCAGGTGTCCAGCGATTACGGCCAAGGCACGCAAGGAGCAATGGGAGAGCTCAATTGGTGGATTATAGAAGAGGCGGACGGGTTTATTCCTCCGCTACAGAACTTCGCTACGGGCGAAAAATCATCTGCAGAGGACCACTCGAATCCACAGTTCCAAGAAAGAGAGGTCAAAGATCGTCTAAATGGCGTTCTTGACAGAGCACAAGAATGGAGACAGCACCGGGTGAGATGTACACTCATGTCTGCTGCAATGGGTCGATGCTATGCCCTGAACTTGGTGAGGGGGTCAGAGGGTCGTAACGTTATTGCGTTTGTGAACTCGGCTTTGAATCTTGGGGGACAGAAATGGAGCGAGGCGCAGTTTGTCGGGGCGGCGATCATGCTTCGAGCTTGTGCAAAGTCGTTGGCTGCGGACACTAGTCAAATGTCTGAATGGATGCAGAAAGTAGAGGCCCTCTTGTGGGGTGATAGTGTTAGTTTCGCTATCAAATCACATTCTGAGGTGGGCTCGAAGACTCCAATTCTCGGTATAATTGGCTAACCAAGGTCTATCTATAGCTTCTATTAAGGAATCTCAGGAGTGGACCACATGATGAGACGAGTATACAGCTCTTTCAACTGAAAGATTGGCTATTTTGAGTTTCTAGGATAGAAACTAGGTCTGATAAATCGTGTATTTCAATTCAATGATGAAGGCATGATACTTCCTCTCTGTAGTATTCTATCACTTATACTGTGCAATGGATGCTACTCCTCAAAATCGTCTCTCCGCTTATCTACAAACGAGGGGATTCAGCGACATCAAACGCTTTTGAAATACCTAGACTTCGCGGCAGTCACGAGAAGTGCCATCATGGTAAAGTAATTTCATTATTGCACGCCAACTATCTTTTAAACAAATCGTGACTGCATTAAAAGTAGGCTATGTATACCAGATAGTACGAACATCGTGGACAGTGTAACAAGTGACTCTATTGCTACGATCGCGAAGAGTTTGGGTTGGATAGTGGAGAAGCGTAAGGTAAGTGTTCATTTTTCTGATTTCACCTACTCTTACACCAAAGGTTTTAGAACTAACCCGTTTCCAATCTAAAGATAAACTATACCGAGCTTCGCTATCTCACTGAAGTACTAGCAGTTGGGGTTGCAGCTTCTATTGTACCGACTGCGGAAGTCCGAGGGTGAATGGAGAAAGACCAAATGGAGAGAAGCTAAATGGAGAGAGTATAAATAGAGATGAGCAGGCTGAGGAAGTCTAGAGATAAATCGGGAGAAGGTTTGATAAGAAGCGAAGCCAATAAATCTGCCTTGTCTTGTTGCCATTACTTGTACATCACCATGTTCGCTTAGAAACGTTGCTTTTTGTCACTTGATCCTCTAAAAAGCCTTGACTATCCATTCCGCCCTACAGAAGATCTGTTTAAAGCTATTTAACAGAAGCTGTGGGGGCCTGAGAAGTACAGTACGTGCTCAGATTGATGACAAACAGGCTGAACTGTAACAAATGAATTAGGAGTCGAAAAATGTTAGAAAGCGTCAACCCACTCCTGGCTCCCCCACCTTCGGGCTGCCGTGCAAACGTGAAAGAGGGAGATAGTAGAGCTCATCTTGGCAGGCAATAACCATTTATCTCCGAGCGAATTGGTTACATGGAATATCTTCCACTTGAAGGTCAGGGTTATGGCTCCCAACGAAATCGAAAGAAAGTAGTATATATCTTAATGGATGAATAAAATCGCGCACGTATATTTTACTGTGCCTCGCCGTTGAAGGCATCATGCTCTGGCTATTGACTGACCAACGCCTGTAGAATCATGGAGACAAAACCCCATTGCTTTTCAACCAAGCGAGATCGTTGAGATCATCAGCTTTAAACTCCTGAACTTTGTTGAAGGTTCCCCAAAACACCAACGCTAGATGCAAAATAACCACATTTCCATCATCATCTGGTCGCATGTTGAATCAATATATCGTAAAAAATCAGTGCTCTACGGACCCATTCGTAAGAGGTGTGTTTTCGATCGCATTGGGCTTAGCATCAACGCCGTTGGTTTCGACAGTGCCATTCGTTTTCCCAACCTCGACAGGCTTGTCCAGGTCCTCTACCTCGAGATCGTCAAACAATGGAAACAAGCCATGAGCCTGATGGAAATCATTGTGGACTAACATCTATATTAGCCTGAGCTCACACATATAATCGAACTGCGAACATACCTATATTGACAAGGTGCCAAGTTTCCATGATGTTCTCGATCAGATGGCGACTGGGACTCAGCGAGGAATAGCAGTGTGCCCAGTCCATACCTAGACGGAACGCCTCGTCCTTCCATGCTAGGAAACTGATAGTCTCAACAATGGTAGGCTGGACGATCTCTTTTCCTGGGAAGACACCCCATGTCACAGCGTTGGGTCCATCACTTGGGGCGTTCGTCCTCAAATTGCCAACCTTCTTAACAGCATAGTAAGTCAAATCAGGGTTCCGTTCAATTCTGGCAATCAGCTCGTCAATAAGCTCGGGAGATACCAAGAGTTCCAGGTAAGCTTTCTGGTAGACGTAGCCATTGTTTGGGCCCCACCCGTAGACCGGGTCTGAAGATTTAACTCCATCAACCGCAGGTTGGGAGTTGATTGTGAGAAATCCCCGCCCATTGAGATTAATGAGCTCGCTTTTAATGGCATCAGCCTCACTAGTGATGGGCGCCTCACTCCATGGAAGACTTTCAACACCATTCTCAAGGTATTTCACGAACACGTTGGCAATGTCCTTGACGGACTGAGGTTCACCCCAAAGCTTGCGATTCTGCTCGTTCGTGCCCTTCAAGCGGATGCCATAAGTGTCCAATTCACCAAAGGCTGGGGATCTCGAGTCACCCCATCTCCCGTTGGGAAACTCATCCCAATCCTGCGTTCGGGCTACGTAGGACTTGTTCCGGTTCTTCCAGAAAATTGGACGAACATCTTCATCCCTGCGCCCCAGGCCAAGAGACTGTCTCCACGGTAGTGCTTGCTTCAAAGGCCGTTGATCAGAAGGCGTGAGTTTCAGCTCATCCAGAACCATACGGGTTGCCTGAGCTAAGTTCATGGTATAGAAATGCAAATGATGGATCCCCGAGGCCAGGATTTTGCGGCACATTGCGGCAACCAGACCCGTTCCTATACTTCGAACAGCAGCATCATCATTCTTGACTTGCTCCAAAGCCGCGCTCCATTTAGGGGGAATTTTGCATTTCATATGATTGCACCTCCGCAGAAAACTGGCGTAAGTGTTTACTGGCATGATTCCGGGAACGACCGGAACTGTAATGCCCTTGGCCCTGACTTTTGAAACCCAATTGATAAAATTGTCCACATCGTAGAACATCTGGGTGACGATGAACGTAGCACCAGCATCAATCTTCTGCTTAAGATGATCCAGCAGCAGCTCGGGGTCATCCTGGTCGTCGCAACCCTCTGGGTATCCAGCAACTCCAATATCAAAATGGTTGCCGTACGTTTGGCGAATATGTGTAACGAGATCTTTGGCGTAATGAAAGCCCCCTTCCGTAGCCTCCCACTTCTCCTTGTCTCTCGGAGGGTCACCACGAAGTGCGAGGATATTGGTGCAGCCGGAATTGTAAGCATTCTTGAGAGCTTTGTCGACAGCATCTTTAGCCATATCCGTGCAGGTCAGATGCATGCACGTCTCCAAACCGCATTGAGATTGAGCTACGCTCACCATCTCACATGTCAAATCCGCCAGTTGGCCCCCAGCTCCCCATGTTATGTCAATAAAGCTAGGCCCAAGTCCATGCATGCGGTCCATCCGATCATACAAGTTCTGAACGCCCTGCGCTGTCTTTGGAGGAAAGAATTCGAAAGAGAACGTTGGCCGGCCAGACCTCTCGGCCTCAGCCAGCATGTCTTTGATATACATACCGGCGGTCTAGAGGTTACTTCGCGAGGTATATCGCCTTCGAAGACGGTCTAGAAAGCGCAGCATTAGCAATGGTCCATGTTTCGCGGCAATGGCGCCAGATTGGGAAAGCTTTTATGTTCCCAGCCCTAGTTTGAGGGCCCCTGGGAGTAAGCTACCACTCTACCAGGAGGAGGATCGTCGTACCTTGCACTCTGGACTTATGCCACCTATGATCACGGTAGCCAACGCTAACCGAAGTACCGTTTTCGAGCCCAACGATCTACTACTTCCCGCTGCATACGAGGCTGTAGGAAATGCGCTGTGGGCGAAGAAGGAGGTGCAGGGTCTACAAAATTCAGATTGTGCGAGGAAACTCACTTGTGTAAGGTCCCTCAACAACGCCGCCCGAAAACGGTCATGGAGACGAGGCGGTGTCGAAAAAAATCTTATTGGGGTTAGCTCCAGAGGATGAAGTCAACCCACATCAGGACGACGGATAAAAAGTAGGTACGCATCACTTGCAACCAGCAACACAAACCTGAAAGAGCAGGGCTGATATTCATATCCAAGAGACACCCATGTTCTACAAGACCAGCACATTCGTAGCTACAGTGAATTGTGAATTGTGAAAGGGTAATCAATCTGTGCAATCAGACGTCTCTACACACCCCTGTACTTTGCCCCTCCATACTAGAGTGCCTACCCCGCCGAAACACGTGAGCTGCAGCTTGGAAAGGAGGCGGGAGGTAGCAGCTACCTCCCTAAGCGAGTAGTAACGGAGTCATCATTAGATCACGATGCTTCCAAGGCACCTTTTCTCCCTCCTGGTCGGTTTGCACATCTAATCCATAATCTCTTCTGGGCGGAATGAATCATCGCGTGTCCGAAGCTCATTGTATCTATACACGCCCATCACAGGTATCAAAACGGTGATACTGTAAACAGCGACCCAAACCATTGATGGATATCGTTGACGCCGGACCACACATATACGCCTCAAAATGTAACATTTTTCAGCCCTCTCAAGCCTGAGCCCCTCCATCCTCATCAGCCCGAAGGCCACTATATTGCGTTCCCTGGTTGGCCGTGCTCAACCTCGCACAAAGTCCCAATAATACCACCGTCTCTGTCGCTGCATAGTGGTTCAAGGCATCTAAAAGAATCTGCAGATGTCTGCTGAAGTTATTCTCATACTTCTGAATGCTGTCGAACATCTTTTCAAGTCCACCACCGGCAGTGGTTGCCGGGTCGGCTTGTCTCTGAGCTTGGGTTTCCTTGAATCGATTCCATTGTTGCGTATTCATCTGGGGAGGCTTTTCTGTGCCTGAGAGGTCCGGATCCGCCCTTTCCAATTCTCTGGAAAGCCAGCCAGTATATGTTGCGAAGAATGTGCATGTCTGCATCAATTTCGAATGAATCTACGGATAATTTCAGCCACGTCACCTTTGGAAGAGCTTGGAAACATACCCTTAACAATCTACTGTTGGTGAGCATGCATTCTTTCAGGCAGGTATCGAGAAAGTCGACATGGTCTTGCATGAGCTCATCAACCGTCCGAACCGGAGACATCCCACCTTTGCTATCCCCCTTCGCATTAAGCTTCGCCATTAGTGCCTGCCAATTCGGTTCAATGACTTCAGCTGTGCAGAAGTAAAGCAACTGCTGAACGAAGACGAGCATACGAGCACGTAACGTGAACACCCGCCGCTTCCACATCTCCACAACACGATTTGAGCTCTTGTGGGACCAGCTAGCAGCTCTATTGTGAGTTTGCCAACATGAAACAAGTTGTTGCTCCAGGTGCCGCAGAGAGAGGAGGTACCGAAACAAGGCCTGGTACCTCCAGACAGTCTTTCTGCTGATGACCAGTGATACGGGGAATGGGACGGAATAATCTAATTGAAGAGAAGTGAAGCCGACTGCCGTTTTATCACTTTCGTTCGTTGGTTGTGAAGCAGGTGTTTGAAGGCTTTCCCCTTGCTCTATACCGGAAATGTTCACGACTCGCGTCAATGAATTTGTTAAGCTGATTTCGTTCATCTCTACTTTGATGTCTTCCTTGAAAGGATCTTGTGCTGCAACACTGCCAGGCTGGCGTAGTACAAGATCAAGTAGTGACTGCAACTTGCTTGCATTGACATTCTTAACTGGTTTTCGAAGTTCAGATGCACCAAGCTCGAGGAAGTAGGAGAAGAAATCCGACCGATCCAGGAAAAAGTAGTGTTTAAGCGATCTTAGGCGAGCAGGGAGGGCATGTGTAGTAAGTAAAAGTGTTAGCAACGACTCATTAGCATGGGCATAGGCGCTGTTGACGTTGTCCAAGAATCGATTGTCATCGAATGATCGAGGCACGTCCGTAACGGCCTTACTGACATCAACGCCTCCACACTCCCGGACCACGTTGAGGTATTTCCCTGCCAGCAGGACCTTGTCCTTGACTCCTTCAAGTTGTGGCGGCACGTCGTGGTCTCGAATGGTATATCGCCTTTCCCAGTATTCGTCCGTATAATCATCTTCTAGCCTTTCACGCTTGATGCTCTTCTGCTCTCTCACCAAAAACTCGGCGTGAGGATCTTTGATGCTCCCGTGGTGTAACCACTCGTTTAGCATCATCATATATGGACGGCTGGCATCCCGCAATAAGGAAGTAAGGAGTGACCGAGCAGCGGGGTCACCTGACATTGTTTCTAACCGTTTCGTGATGAGACCCAGGACGCTGCCACCCTTGCAAATTTTTTTTCCTGGTATATTTCCCGGTCCAAGATCGCCACCTTCCCTGAGACTCTCCAAAATATTTTCGATATCGTCATAGCCATCATCTGAATCTTCGTCCTCTTCCAGCAACGAATTTCTTTTTAGGATCTCGTGAGCTAGGGAGTACAGCTGAAACATCATGTGACTGGTTGGAAGAGTATGGAGGTTCAGTACATGCAGAGTAAAAGACGGGTTGGTGAGAAATTGAGTCTCTAGCTGCGCGATCAAGATCAAGTAATCTTGCAGAAGCTTTCGAATCGCAGCACAAAGGGCGTGGTTCACAGCCCCAAACTCTTCTCGGCTCTGAACTTCCACAAAAGCCTCGATGGCGCCATAATGAGTTGCCATTTTCAACATCGTGGTTGTCAGGTCTTGTAGACTAGGGTCCAACCCCGGCAGAATCTTGAATTCAGGTCCTACAAGTCGGTCCTTCTCGACAGCGGGGTTGTACTTCTTTGCAAATCGGACATACTGCCCTTCATAGCCCATGAAAACCATAAGTAGATCCTCCAGAATCGTGGCCTCCTGCACTTCTAAAGATAGCTCATGAAGCGGTTTGGGCTGCAACGACTCTGGCGCTTGAGATGCAAGTGGTGGTATGGATATTCGTGAGGCTAGAGGGGCAGATGTATGCGGTACTAGACAAACTTCTGGGTTCCAGGGTGCTAAAAAAAGACTATTAGACTGTAAAAGAAGTAGAGGTTTCAGAAACTTGACTCTTACTCTGTTGAGGCGCCTCTGACTTGCTTGCTTTCGGTCGAGGGTCTCCTATATATGCGCTACTCGGTTCTGCTGGCCGTTGCCGCTCGGTGGGCTGTGCAGAAGGGGCGGAGCGTCTATCAGGGCTTCGTGTTCTTGTTGTAAGAGTTTCTCTTGTGGTGACTTGCACTCTTTCCGTTCGCCTCTCTTCTAAACCCCTATTCGTGCGCTGTGCGCCTGAAGCTGTCCTTTTGTGGCTCGTCCCTGCCACTGAGGGCTGAGGCGATTGGGTTCTCCTTGGAGCCAGCCTCTCGTCTTTGCTTCCAGTCTGCCCGGATGGGGCGCGTGGTTGTGCGCTTCCATCGTCGTTGGTTGTTCTTCGCTCAGCTCGGGACGAAACTCTGGCTGTAGACGAAGAAGACATGACAGTCACATTTGCACACGAGAGGCAAGGAGGACCAGCATAGCATGCCACGACTAGCAGACGTGGAAGCTATTTTCGCGGTGTGGTGTTGATCATGGATTTAGTGGGGGACGCGCTTTCCCGACTTATCGCGACAACACGCGATGGTGCTTTCCCTGCTGCACTAGACCTAGTTAGGAACTCGGCTGGAGCCGTACCTGAGCTTCGTGGATCTGCACTGCCTAGACAACAGCTCCGACAATACCAACCTCACCTTCTCCTCACCAGCTTTTCTTCAGTCAACGACGCCATTCGAGATCTTGCGGATCTTACTGCAGCTCACTGACTTGATTTCGATCTCTCCTACCGCAGCGACTGTTTCTTCAAAGCAATCAAAATGTTTATTGCTCGATCAGAATACGGTGAGTGATCTAGAGCTTGCCATATACTTCTCAGGACTATCACTAATGCTGCACCAGATCGGGGTATAAAGTATGTCATCCTCTGCCCTCTTGAGGTTCTCCATATGCTGTCTTAGCATGAAAACTGATCCTTCCAACAGCACCTTCTCCCCGGAAGGACGTCTATTCCAGGTCGAATATTCTCTAGAGGCCATCAAGCTAGGATCGACAGCAATCGGTGTAGCTACAGGTGGAGGAGTCGTTTTGGGCGTCGAGAAGCGAGTCACATCTACCCTCCTTGAGACCGATTCCGTCGAAAAGATCGTGGAAATCGACCGCCATATTGGTTGCGCTATGTCCGGACTTCAAGCTGATGCACGGTCGATGGTCGAGCACGCCCGAGTAGAGTCTCAAAACCATGCTTTCCATTACAATGAGCCTTTGAGGGTCGAGAGCTGTACGCAGGCTATCTGTGATCTGGCACTGAGATTCGGCGAGGGTGCTGATGGTGAGGAGAGCATTATGAGTAGACCATTCGGTGTTGCTCTCTTGATTGCGGGTTATGATGAGGATGGACCACAGCTGTACCATGCGGAGCCTAGTGGAACATTTTACAGATACGACGCGAAGGCTATTGGATCAGGTTCGGAGGGCGCGCAGGCTGAATTGCAGAATGAGTTTCATAAGGTATGATTGATCGTCATAGGTGTAACATTTCTAACCTCATCATAGTCTCTTACCATCGAGGAAGCCGAGACGCTAGTTCTGAAGACTTTGAAGCAGGTGATGGAGGAGAAGCTTGATTCGAAGAACGTCCAATTGGCGAGCGTGACCAAGGAGAGAGGTTTCCGTATTTACACAGATGAGGAGATGGCCGCAGTTGTTGAGAGATTACCGGCAAACTAAGAAGATGATACCTGGAACGCAAAGACAGGCTTGTAAATCACGGAGTTATGAGGCAAAATGAAGTCAACACTAGACGCGAAAAATCGCATTTTACAGCTTGGAAAAGATCTTTCAGGATCGAAGTCTCTGTTTTCGTTTCATTGTGGGCATACCTTCGGCCGATCTCCTAAATGCATCAAATTTTGCCACCTCGGAGAATATTTACATTGGAGGGGGTGGTTGGGTCTCATCACCGTCCAGATCCAAGTTCTCGAAATCCTCCTGGATGCTGAGTACCCCCAAGGCGTAATGCACCCGCCCCGAATGTTCGATCGTGAATCTCCTATCCTCAGCACTTAATCCCACGAGTGCTCTATCAATTCTCCTCGAGCTGATCCAGAGATCAGGTACGAGATTTTCCTCAAATGTTTTATTGTATGGCGGGCCTTTGCCCAACTCAGCAGTCTTGGACCATGATGTCTCACAGCCGGCAGCAATGGCGTATGCGGTTTGCCAACCAGTCAGACGACCTATATCGCGAAGTCTGCGGATGGTCCATGCACGCTGCGCTGCGTCTTGGTACTGGTTTGGATGTTAGTAGAGGAGGCGTTGAAATTGTGTATACATATACTTACTTGCACGCCTGAGATGAACAGACACGTTGACGACTCTATCAAGGCCGCGCCAACATTAGGATTCACTTGAGTTGTCGAGCTGCATTCAGGGAAAATCCCAGCCGCTATGCGACCTAGCTCGTTTGCAAAAGAGGCAGTCTGTCTGGCTGCTATTCCAGCCGCCATCATGGCGGCCGGAGGCATTGATGGGTGTGATCGGTGGCAAGCGATCAGGCCCATGTAAAAATTCATCCAGATGCCAGCAATTGCATATGTCCGATACTTGAGAGCTGGTCCAAATGGGGTCTCCATGGGATCAGCGAATTCCGGGCCTAGGGCCTGGAAATCTTCTCCGAAGTAGTCCTCGAGCACACTAAAAGCGTTTCGGATCTCCTGCCATTCCTCTTCGGCCTCTTGAGTACGTGCTTGCAGGTCCATTTCCTCACTTTGTGTGCTTCGGGGGGAGTCTTCTCGTGACGCCTCAAATCCCATGGGGAGTTGTGCGTTCTGGACACCCGGCAGCATGCCGCTGAAAGCGGGCATTTGGGGCTGTTTTGGCGGAGTTTGCGGGAACGTCTGCGAGCCAGAAGCCTGCGCTGCTTGAGCCTGCATGTTCATATATTCTTGTGGTGGCTTCCAATGGCCCCCGTTAGCCTTTACTGCCATTCGTTTTCTCTTGAGGTCTTTGGCAGCAAAGTCTGCGAGACGGCCCATGAGAAGTATCAAGTGGTCAAATGTGCCATAGCTATTTTTGGTAAGCGCTGGAGAGGGGAATTTTGGATGTTTCTCTTACGTGGCAGTAAGTTGGCCTAGTGGCGATCTCGGTGGGCAATGACTCCAAAGAGAGTATTCCATGCTGCGTCCTGTTAACTCGGGACCCTCTCACCCACCATGTGGACTTACAAGAGCCGGCCTCCGCCAAGAATGCTTTGGTATACATCCTGTTTGCAGTACCACCAGAACAGGTCGCGCTGAGTTTCGTATGTTTCCAGATCTCTCTCACTATACTCCTTGATAGGATGACCTGATTCATTGTCGTCAATTATCTGTCCGTATCGATCATAGAAAAGCTTCTTCCCCATCAACATGGAAACTATGTTTTCATCGACTTCATCGACGTTCGGTTGAAACTGCGCTCTATCAAGTTCGTATCCAGCTCCCGGTGCATGGGCCTGCTGATATCTTAGATGCTCTTCTTGACGCTGCGTTCCTTCTCTGGTCTTTATATAGCGTGTCATGCCGGCAAAATCAATCTCCTTTACCAACTGTTTGGCTCCGAGGATGTGGTTGCTCCACTTTTGATGATCTGCCGACCAGCACTCGTAGAATGCTAGTAGCATTGCGGCTGCCAGTGTAGCAGGTTGCTTTCGTCGACTTTGGATGCTGACGCTCTTTGCAACTCTGCGGAGTCCGATTGCGTAATGCTTAAAGGACGCAGCTATGGGTCCATTCTGAAGTTTCGCGATGTGGAGGCTGCCGAGAGCGAGCATTGAATGCAAAAGCGCAGGGTTTTGTAGTGCTAAAGTGGGAAAGGTGTCTATTTCAGTAAGCCTTGGTACTTAATGAAAGAATGATAATAGCTCACAAGCCCATATGTTCTGCTGAGACTTGGGCACGGGTACTCCTTGAAATACTAGCGAAGGGTTTGCTGGATGCCTTTCGAATAGAGATATGCAAGGTCCAGTGACATTGACGAAATGATAGAATATTCTCGCTGTTATCGGGTCACGTAGAGGAGTTGATTGAGGAGAAGGCATGTAGGTTGCAAGCATATCTGGGCCATCGATGAAAGATGTGAAGGAACGAAGACCGAGGTCTTGATTGTCCTGCCTGGCTTGAAGTGCAACAAGAATGCCAAGGTCGTTGTTCTTCAAATGGCTGTCTTGTATATCTTCCTGCCACGCTCCAGAACTCTCCTCCTGTTCTTCCATTGCGGTGTCGTCATCGGAGACGTCGAAGGGATCATCCTCATCTTCGACCATAGCGGATGATGGATCTTCTTGGGATAAATCCGGTTGGGTTGTCGTCCCTGTTGTCGCTAGTGGTGGGTAGCTTTGAATTCTCTGTTGATGCTCCCGCCAACCCGGAGGGAAGTGTTCAAGGTCCCTATCCCGCCGCTCAGAAGGCGTTTGTGGGCCATCGGCTCTCGCTTTGGGATGGATCTCAGGTTGGACAGGAGCAGGGAGAGACTGGCCGACAGAAGCTGTTGTAGTTACTGGTTCCCAAGTAGAAGTGGTCTGGTAAGTCTGGTAGAAGGGCAAAGCAGCTGCGAATTGTCTGTTAGAGTCATGGAACAGTTCCTGCGGGTGTGAAGGGAACCCACTACTTGGGCCTGCAGACCAGTCCAGGGGACTTGTTTGCGCCGGAGTAATGGGTGGAACTTCTCTGTCCTCCTGTTTAACGAGAGCGTTGAAGTCGTAGTGAGCCGCTTGAGCTCGCGGGGAGTGTTGTGGTCGGGGATCAGGTACATGAGACCGGTCGATGGTGTCGGTCTGAATGTCAAAAGGGGGAGAACTTCTGGGCTGGGGGCTTTTGTTTCCGGCAGCAGGGCCTTTGATGTCAGAGAAATCGTAAACCCTACGCTCGCTGCCAGGTGATGTAGCAGCAGGCAGTGGAGGCATACCGACAGCTTTGGAAGGTCCAAAAGCCCCCTGGAGCTTCGGAGCAAGAGGCAATGGGAATTGCCCAGAGGCAGGTTGAGGATATGCTTCACCATGGCGAACTCGTGGTTGAACTATACTCTGCCTTGAGAATGCTGCATGTGAAGATGATGTTGCGAACGAAGATCGATGAATGTTCAGAGGATCTTTGAAGACAACTCTTTGATTATAACCTTCGCAATGGCGCTTTGATTTCGTGCAGTTTTGACAAGTGGGTCTCTCCTCTCCGCACTTTATACGTCGCTTGCGACATGCTGAACAGAAGAGAGCGTGGTCAGCTACATGTCTTGCTGCAAGTCAGTAAAGAGATAGAGGCGTTCTAGACTTACTCAAACACCCCGTTTTCGTCCTCTTCCTCCCTTGAGCCTTCGATCCGGGCTTTCTGGGAGGTGGGTCCGGGCCGCCATCTCCGTTGGGACTCTGGGACTTCGACTTGCTGCTTGACTGGGCCACGTCCTGGAGAATCTCTGGACTGTCCATACTCAATAAGACTTTCCGGACCGATTACCACATGAATGACAGCAGCTTCATGTTTTGCGGTGACACACACGTGAAGCTTCGGTGGGGAAAGGTATCAGTTTTTTGACTCTCGTGGAACGGGCCGAGTGTCTCAACTGATAAGTAAGTGACTGGAGCCGTGGCGTAAGGTGTCAATGAGACAGTTGATCACAAGCCACGCGTGGTCTGAGACTGGTGCTCCGTAAGGCGTTCTAATTGTGGGATAAAACGCCTTCTATCGGGGAAAATGGAATGTTTTGTAATCTGATGCAAGAAGGAGCTACAGTGCTAGTGGCAGTGGGAGTGGCAGCGGCAGTGAGCGGAGATCTACTGTACGGTAAGGTAGGTAGGTAGGTAGAAAATGCTCAAGCGGCCCGTTGGAGGAGGTAGGCCGTCTCAGAAAGCTGGGGGGAGGTACAGTAGTGTACTGTCATGTCCTGTCCTGTCCTGCAAGTTCTGCAACCAGTAAGTGGTGGAAGCTGCCGGAAGAGGCTATCGAGGCGCCAAGACACGTTGCGAGGCGAAGTTAGTGTCTGCAATATCGAGACTAGTCTACACACAAACTTTCCCGGCTTGTCCCAAAGCATTCCAGTGGGAAGTTTGACGTCTTGGGAGAGGTCGGAGGCGTTTTCTGGGCTTGGCCCGCACCACAAGCCGTGCCGGGGTGGCGGATATCCAGAGCGGGCTCACTGGGCAATTAGTCTGTGGTATCAAATGGATGATATGGATCACAGTGTAGCCAGAGACTAATCTGCCAACCATTTCGGAGCTGGCCAGTGGTGACTTTTAAACTACTGGGAGATTGTAGACCCGCTCTCAGCTTGCATACTGGAAGCGCTTGGACTTTGGAGGTCCGGCTATGTGGAAGGGGGAGGGGGAAGATGGGCATGGGCAAGGGCAAGGGAATGGAGATGGAGATGGAGATGGAGATGGAGATGGAGATGGAGATGGAGATGGAGATGGAGATGGAGATGGAGATGGAGATGGAGATGGAGATGGAGATGGAGATGGAGATGGAGATGGAGATGGAGATGGAGATGGAGATGGAGATGGAGATGGAGATGGAGATGGAGATGGAGATGGGGATGAGGACGGGATAGGGATAAGGATAGGGAGGCGGCCATGCTAGCACTTGAACTTGGCTGCGACTTTCGACTTCGGACTGAGTTGACAACACTTTGTCTCAGAGCCTCAGCATCAGTTGGGGTTGCAACCGTGCAAGGGAAGGAGCCACGACAGGGCTGGCCTCCGAGACAGATCAACGATACAGCAGATCTTCCGTGGTGACATCCCGGAACTAGTATTGACAATTCGGCGATCGCCCGAAGAACCCCCCCTGCCTGAGTCTCTGCTCTCTCTCACCTCCTCCGTCATAGGAGAGGGGCCAGAGGGGTGTCACGGACGCGCCAATCTCTGGGAAGAACTGGAACCATTGAGCTGGCCGTTTAGATTTTGATGTGATGTGATGTGATGCAGCGGTGTGGTGCAATAAGATGGAAGCTGATTAGGGACACCCCCTGGCTAACGAATAAGGAGAGAGACACACGTACCGT
Organism: Hyaloscypha hepaticicola; assembly: GCA_002865625.1. Classification (NCBI taxonomy): domain Eukaryota; kingdom Fungi; phylum Ascomycota; class Leotiomycetes; order Helotiales; family Hyaloscyphaceae; genus Hyaloscypha; species Hyaloscypha hepaticicola. Next base: position 51,143 of record KZ613486.1, read on the forward strand.
ACAAGGAGACGGCAATCATGCGGGTTACAGTTGCTGTATGGATTCCAATGCAGCTGGGAGAAATAGGATGTGTCCCCCCTCGGCCCCTCGTCGACCCAGATGCTGCACTCCACGGGTATCTGGATTTTGAAATTGGCCAAAGCGTGCTGTCCAGCCTGAAGCTCGAGCATGCACGAATGATGTTCTGAGATGCGTAAGGAAGCCCGTCTTGGCTTGCCTGAGTGGGTAGGGATTGGAGGCTGCTGAACCCGGCAGTTTGGAATCGAGAGCGTTGTGCGGTTGAATTGCTGCGGCGTCTAGGTAATAAAGTTGGTAAGGCCACTGAGCATCGCTCTCTGTCTTTCTCGGGCCAGGGCGATAGCAAGAAGCGGGCTGGCTTGAGCTGGGCTGGAGATGATCAGCTCGAATTCATTATTATTGACAGTACAGAACACGATCAAACGCAGTGCAATGCGGTGGTGACAGCTCTGCATGGGTAATTCCGCCAGAGCTCTGCACTGTGGTGGCCGCCGACGAGTGAGGCGTGGAGGAGGGGATGTGGATGGGGATGCAGCTTCAAGAGAACGCAAGACCTAAGACCTTCGCTTGCTAAGTTGCTAGAAGTACTCGTATGTCTCTGTTCCTGGTCCAATAAATAAATTAGATAAATCCCGGAAGTCTGTGCGTGTCCGCCTGCTAGCAAGGTTAAGGTCAAGGTCGAGGTCAAGGTCGAGGTCAAGCTCGAAAACAGACAGGGAGGTTTCTCAAGCTCATCAATAAAATCCCTGTGCCACACTGCCAGCCAGATAAAGTACTGTTCATCATTCCTGCAGCCAGGGTTCTTCTCCACATCCATCCATGCTTGTCATCGTTTTGGGGGCCGGGGGGCTTCCATCCAATGTTTTGAACCAGGACGTTAATGGAAGAAAGACATGGCAAATCCTCACGAGTCACGGCCAAGGCCAACGTCAATTCGGAACATGGCCAGTGCCGGCGCCAGTGCCCTTACTCGTGCAATATGATGTGATGTGATCGCATCGAATCTGCTCTGCTCTGCTCTGCGCGGCTCTGAACTTCTGAAGCCTCCCGTCTGATCATCTGGATCTGCTCGGAAGCTTTCCTTCCACGGTTCTTTATCTCAAGAAGCCAAGATAGCTACTGTAGCTGCCCGGGAACCGCATCGTCCGGGTATCTTCACCGACAACCGTTTTCCACCTCGATTTTCACAGTCAATCAAGCAGTCCTGTCAGTCCGGGACTCAGACCTTGAAAGCACGTTGATGAAGCTAATAGCTTTCCACGGCGCCGATCGATTCCGGGGGTGTATTGCTCACCTGCTGTGTCCAGTGTCCAGTGTCCAGTGTCCACTACCCGCAACAGGAGTCCGCCCACCCTCGTGTGCCCCTGAGACATACATACCAATACCTTAAAATTGATGAAATCGCCAGATGCGCGCTGGAAAGATTCAGGTCGTTCGCGTTCGACGCCATGGCTATGGCCACCAGCTGAATCAGACTTACGAGTTACAGTACCACAGTATTTGTTCCTCTGGTCAATTGCACTCATTTATTGGGCAACTGGCTCTTGACAATCTTGCTGGGCTCAGGTGTCTCTCTCAGACTCTCATTTACAGTCTGCCTTGACCCTGACATGGCTGAAGACGTCGTCACGTCCAATTACACACATACCAATAATGCGCCCGCCACGCCGTCCAGCCCCTGCCGTCAAAGGTGGTGGATGAGGTTATTTTTGGACTCTTGCCCCCTGTCCAATTCCCCACGTCGACGTTCCACTGCATGAATTCAAGAGAAAGCGCCATTCCCCCCCCCCCCCGAACGGTCGAACCCGACTCGAACGGATTTCTCCCTCAATTGCAATCCCCGATCTTCATTTCTGCTGGGATTGTCAGACCGTCACCGTCTCCTACCTCTCCCCGCGACATCACAGCATCGTAATTGCGGTCCGCGAGGCTTCTGCATCTGCACTTTGGCGCGGTCTGGTGCTGTCTGCACTGTATGTAGGTGGGTGGCTTTGCTGTTAACCTTTCTGTCTGTGCAGCGTTACATTCGGGAATGCCATTTTCCATGCAATCCATGCACGCCACGGCAAGGATGACTTGCTTATTGTCTATCTTTGGTCGGATTGACACAGGGAACTCGGATGACACGAATCCCGAACCCATGGACATCGTCTGCTTTGGGACTTTGAGCCTCTTCCCTTTCCTTGCTATGATCCTATGATGCTGTCCTATCCACCTTTTGGTCCTTTTTGTCCAGAACTGCCTCGGCTTGAGGCGGGGCCCATAGACCTCGTGATAGTCATAGATCCGTGATGTAGGATCAACGGTCCGGCGTGCGATCATTTTCAGCAAGTGCAATCTTATCTCACGCACGCACGGAGTATCCGGTTGCATTGGGAATCCCTGAATAAGCGTTGGGTTCCTCGAAAGAGGCAAAGCGTCCATGAACAACATGCTGCGTGCTTATGATTTTCTCCGTTCTGTTCCTAGAGACTGGAGATCCTTTGTGGTGTTGTGGGCCTGTGGCTACTAAAAAGCTTCAAAATACATGCAAATGGCCGTCTGGAATAGTGTTCTAGAGTAGTAAGATTACAATCGCGCTGCAAAAGATATGCCTTTCTCACCCCTTCATCTGAATCAACATATTTCTATATCTCAGTGTTCCTTCCTCCCAAGCGATCTACCATCCGTGTACACATATATCTAGTTGTGATCACACCAGGGCAGCGTTTGAAACCTACGGATATCTCTAATTTCTATTTTCCATATGACTTTCATGCAATAAGAAACCCGCTCCAGGAGAGATTTATCTTCACTGAAGATGCCGTTTGTCTCATTCCACCATGGGATAGCCAAAGTGGGTACTTGTACAAATTTTCTACAACATGATGCTCGTGTAGGAAGTCTCTCAAAGAGGACCACCCCTCGAACAACGACACGACTATGCTCACGTGCAACTACAAACAAACCTCGGGTTGAAATTTTCATACGCTTCTTCCAACTACAGCCCGTGAATTCTTATTCAGTGTGCCTGCTAATGTCCCCGAGCCTTCGTCCATTGCCTTTCTCTCACACTCTGGGCTTTCGAAGGCCACCTCTCCTGAAGCTTTCGTCTTCGCTCGGCTTGCTCTGCCACAACTCGCCTCTCTCTGCATGCATTTCATACTTCTGACTCTCCTCAAAGAAAGCTTTCAGTAGAAATATATTTTGCTATTCAGCTAAACCATGCCAGTCATTCAGACCGAAAATCATTAAAACTCCTGCCCAGCGCCCAATTCCCAACCATTTTCAAAGAAGCAAACTTCAAAGCCATAAGCACCCCTACGCCGTGACTTATGTCCTAGTAGGAAAAACATACGCACGCCTCATTCCATTTTCGTTCACCAGCGTCTCAGTCCAGTTAGAAATTCTCAACTCTCAATCCACCGAAGCCTGCTCGGACACTTTCTTCCCACCAGTCTCTCCATCTCCAGCGTCTGTCTCCTGGCTCTCCTCGTACTTCTTTCCATGACTGCGGGTCCTGCTGCGAGTCCTCTGTCTCCGTCTTGGTCTCGGGGTTCCTTTTCCCTGTCCCCCATTGCTCCGACTTCGGCTTGGAGATTGACTTCTCCTCTTCTTCTCAAATCTACTTTTCAAACCAGTCAACTTCTTCTGATACTTTTTCCCAGGCGACTTCCTCTCTGGAGATGCAGACCGAGCACGATCTTCAAGGGACGAGCGGGTGAAGGACTGGGATTGTGATACCGAGCGGTGGCGACCGCGACCTCGAAGATTGGTCGAGCCGTTAGATGTGAGATGGGCAGGCGGTGTTACGGAACTGCGGCGTCGCTTGCGACCCCTTTGCAACTCTTCGTCAGTTGGGACGTCCAGGAAGTGGGACTGAGGTTTGCTTGGCGAGGAAGTGACGGTAGCCATGTTTGGAATGAAAAGTTGGATTTTGGAAGTAAGAGGGCGACGTCCTTGGGGTAGTGATTGAGTTTTGTTGTGAGATTAATCTGTGATTCTTTTGCACAGTCAAGCTGGGGGAGTGTGGTCTGGGCTTGGGTCAGCATTTGCGACCATGAATGATGCAGCCAAAAGGCTGAGGAGCAAAGCAGAAGGCATGACATGAGAAAGCAGAATTTTTGGCGCCGGTGACCGCTTCTAGATTGGCTGAGGCATATCAACCAAGATCAAGAGTTGGGCGTCAAGTAAAACGTGATGCCCATGTGACCGTCAAACCACGCCTTACTGTGTTCTGGGGCGAGGGCAGTGAAAAGGTCTCCTGTGCCAGAATGATGGGGATGTGTGTGAAGATTGATCGGAACCAGAGCACCTGAATGGAGCCTCCTCAATATTCTTGCTTTCCACGAGCATTCAAGCTCAGCCGCGGCAGATGCGGGGTGTGGAGACTGCAGAGATGAAACGAGCACGAGAGCAACTCACAGTTCAATCCCTCTTGCCGTCCAGCGGAGTTCGGAAGAATGGGTGAGTCGATATCTCACATGGTTCTACAGAGAAGAAGACAGCGCGGTCGTCAGAAATATAGCTATCCGCTGACGTATGATAGTCGTTCCTTCCGCCGGATTGAGAAACATGGGGCAATGGGTACCTGTGGGTGGAGGTGGTTAAAGACGAAGCGAGGCTTGGAGATATTTTGAAAGCGCCGATCCGCTCAGTGTGACCCAAGGCTGCCAGCTGCAGTACAACCCAACAATACCAATTGAGACATCACGACATCTCTCCTCCCAAAACATAATACCTGACGAAAATGATCCCCCGATCAATGCTTAGAGCTTCGCGGCTCTGCTCTCGCTGCTATGCAACAGACACGACCACCACACCCCCCATGCTCCTCAAAATAAGGCACGCTTCCTCCCTCTTGCTCCTACCTCGCGCTGACCCTTCCCCTTTATGTAGGAAAGACATGAAAACCGCCATGCAAAACAAAGATTCCAACCGGCTCTCCGTCCTGCGCTCTCTCCTCACGCAGACCCTCAACGCCTCCAAGACCTCGAATCCCATAAACACAGACATGCAAATTCTCGCCCTGCTCCGCAAATCCGCAAGTGCCTCCCGTGCGGCGTCTGAAGAATTCAAGGGCGCGGGTAGGGCAGATCTAGCGGAGAAGGAGGATTTGCAAGTCAAGATTATGGAGGAGTATGCTGGGGGTGTTGTGACGATGAGTGATGAGCAGATTAGAGGGGCAGTAGAGGAGGTGCTTGTAAAGATGAAGGCGGAGGGAATAAAGATACAGGTTGGGGACTTGCTGAAGAGGGTTTTTGCTCCGGAGGCGTTAGGGGGGAAGCCGGTGGAGAAAGCGGATGTTGCTAGGATTGCGAGGCAGATTTTGGCGGAGACTCCTTGAGGCAGAGAAGGGTTGGGCGGACTTGTATCAAAATGTAAAAAAATGTGCTGTATAGCGCAGGAACTAAAAATCCCTCCTCCCTTGTTGGAGATACTCTAGTAACTTACAGGATCGTGGGTGGAAAAAACCTGCACGTCCAGATGATCATGAATTGTATATTGTGAGTCGGGTTCTGCTTCGAGGAAGCTTAGATGAGGTCAACTACATTACTTACAGGTCTGTCTCACTTGCTTAATATATGTGTGGCATCGCCTTCACACAGTCACTCAGCGCTATTTCATATTCTAGGTGTGTTTCAATTCTCATGCTACGTACATCATGAAAAGTCGAAATGCCGACGAGGAACAGCAAGGGAAGAAAAATGTATGGAGATGTATCATGAAAGCATTCAGCGTGCTTTTGTGCCCAAGTTGACCACCAATCCGATCGATCGATAGGTAGGCGGGACTCTTTTCATGACGTCGTGATGAGTGCCAGAAACGCTGACAAACTGTCTTGAGTGTAGATGCGTAACATGGGGGACTTGGGGTGTCTATCGGGGAAGATAGGATGCATCTATAGCTTGTCATAGTACTGTGATATGTCAGAAAGATGAGCATATACAGGGGGTGCAGGTGAAACTTACGTTCTCGTAGCCTGGAACCTCAACCTTGATACCCTTGCGCTTTCGCATCTCTTGTACGGTTTGTCCAACCTTTGAAGTCCCATCGATGGGCGATCCACCAGGGAGAATTTGCCAATGATCGAAGACGGATTGAGGGAAGGCCTGGCCAGAGGTATGCGAGCGAAGATCAGCGTTGAATCCGAAGGACTCCATGACAGGGAGGTAGGCCTTGATAGTGAAGAGAGGTGTTCCTGGACGTTGCTCCTCGCTGAAAACGTGACCACGTCTTCGGGTAAGAACGCCGTAGACACCACCCATAGCACTCTCGGGAACTTGAATCTCGACCAAGAACACTGGCTCAAGAAGACCAGGCTCAGCGAGGAGGGCAGCAGCGTAGAGAACACGACGAGCAGTTGGAATAAGTTGACCACCACCACGATGAATGGCATCGGCGTGCAGAGTAACATCCATGATGTTGAATCGGCACGATCTCATTGGCTCTTCGGCAATAGGTCCTTCTCTCGAGGCCCATTGGAAACCAGAAACAACTGAATCTTTGATTTCGTTCAAATACTGGACGGCCTTGGTCTGGTCAACCAACAAGTTGGCACCGTTGGTGTCAGGACCGAAGCACCAAATCTTTCGGGCATCGGTGACATCCCAGCCGAAGTCGTCAGCCAAGATACGGGCACGAGCCTTGAAATCGTCACGAGGGCTAATTCTGCCGGCCTCGATCTCCTTTGAAACCTCCTCATCAAGAGGCTCAGCGGTCATGTAGAGACGGTTGTGCTTGTTGGGCGACTTTGACAACGCAGTCATGCTGGACTTGGCAGTGACAGTCTCACGGTAGGCAACGACGGGATCGGAGATGCGGAGTGGAACACCTGCGTGGTCTTCCTCGAGATCCTTCAGGCAAATTTCCAGGTGCAACTCACCGGCACCAGCCACAATGTGTTCACCGGCCTCGTTAATAGAGGTCAGCACACAAGGATCGGATTTAGAGAGACGCTTAAGACCTTCGACAAGCTTGGGAAGATCCTGGGCATTCTTGACCTCAACGGAGCGTTGGACGACAGGAGAGACGGAGAACTTCATGACCTTCAAATTATGGGCAGTGTCGCTGGTGGTGAGGGTACCAGACTTCAACAAGAACTGATCGATACCAACCAGACCAAGAATGTTACCGGCGGGGACATCATCAATAGGATCAACCTTGCCTCCCATCATGAGAACGGTACGTTGGATGGCCTTGATGAAGAGATCATCTTTCTTGCCGGGAGTGTAGTTGGGGCCTTGGATGCGGACCTTCAAGCCAGATCGTACGGTACCGGCGAAGACACGACCGAAAGCGTAGAATCGACCCTTATCGGAGGTTGGCACCATCTTTGAGACGTAAAGCATGAGAGGAGCCTTAGGGTCACAGTCACGGATACCAATGCAAGCCTCATCATCAGGGGGGCCTTCGTAAAGAGTCTCGGCACGGTATCTCTGGGCAGTAACAGGGGATGGCAAATGCAGAATCATCATCTCCATGAGAGCGTCAGCCGCAGGAAGGAAAGTTCGCATGACAACTTTGAGGAGTTGCTTGCCCTCCTTCTCCTTGTCGTCAGGGGAAAGCTTAATGTTGAGCTTCTCAAGTAGAGTTGGGATCTCATCCTTCTTGAAGTTCATGACAGCGGCGAAAATTCTGAAGATCGGGTCAAGAATGAATTGGTTGAAAGCACGCTCCAATTGCTTGCCCTCGTGGGTTCCCTTGTTGGTCCACTTCTTGGTGTGGGGGTTGAAGTAGTTGTCACCCTGAAGTCTATTAATAAGAGGAAATCTTCAAATTTCCAAGCGAGACATACCCAGAGACGCTCCATCATCTTATTTCTATCAACACCAAACTTCTTGGCATATCTCTGTGCAAATTGTCTGATTGTAAAGGCCCAGCCGTGAAGACCAGAGCCGAAAGCCACAGTTCCCTTATAAGGGTAAACCTGGACATCACCGAGGGTCTTGTCGAAATAGGTGGAGATAACGACGTTAACCGACTCGATCGTTCTCGAGAAAGATTGGTACAAATCCTCCTTTGAGACTTGCAACTCGAGGAGAGCACGATCAACCTTGTTGATGATCACAACGGGCTTGATACGCTCACCAAGAGCCTGTCGGAGAACGGTCTCAGTTTGCACACAAACACCTTCAATGGTGTCGACAACGACGAGAGCACCATCGGTGACACGGAGAGCAGCTGTAACCTCGGAAGAGAAATCAACGTGACCAGGTGAATCGATTAAGTTGATCAAGAAATCACGGCCGTCGGTCTTCTGGCCAACGATGTCCTTGAGATCCTCGTCGTCCGCCAAGTTTCCGTACAGGGAGATGGCAGTTGACTTGATAGTGATACCACGCTCCTGTTCATCTGCACGAGTATCGGTGGCTCGAGCATCACCGGCCTTTGCAGCGGAGATAATACCGGCCTTCGAGAGGAGGGAATCGGTGAGGGTGGACTTTCCGTGGTCGACGTGCGCAATGACAGACATGTTACGAACATTCGTAGGCTTTTCCATCAAGGCATGGACCTCTTCGATCGTGAAGCTGCATTGCACACAGATGTTAGCCTCTTGTGAATCACCTTAACTCCGATGGATGATAATTGTTATCATCCGAGCTCATTTCTGGACATCTTGAGAGCGCAGCAGATCGTCTTCGAAACTGTCGGATAGATTGAAGGACAAGAATGTACTTACTTGACCATAGTGGCGGTATTGCTTCGAAAAGTTGATTAATTGAGGATTTTTTCAATGACGCCGGAGCGTAAAGATTTGGAGTCTCAAGAGTGGCGTAAGGAACCACCTGAGTATCTGATCTATCTAAACTGCCTTGGACGAACCTTGGCAGGAGATAGAGCTCGTAGCGAAAGTCGAGATACTTCCGATGGGGAGGGTAAAGGTGGAGGAGGTTGGTGAAGGAATCGAGGCGGTAGAACTTTTGGGTCGGCGTAGTGGGGTTTCGCTTCGATAGTAATATAACGCTAGTAGATAGAGGGGTCAATAAACACGTGACACGCCACCTCCAAGGGCTTTAACCTATTCTACTTATTCGGCAGAGGAGTCATAACCCTCTAGTGAATACCAATGACAAATGATGCGTAGGGAAAGATATACCACTATTTTAGAACATATTTTCACAGTTCTAGACAGTTTTGTGACTTTGGGATAATTGTTTGTCATGTAATAAAATGCGCTAGGCCCACGCCACCTGGGTGTTGAATCTTTACCGAGCATGCACTGTCCGAGGCGAAGGACAACTCATTGACTTTTGGAAGAAGGGCCCAATGGGCACTAATTAATTACTATGTGCATATTCCCTGTGCGTAATTGCAGGAAGCAAAGTCATAAAACGCCTCCTCCCAGTGATTCATGCTTTCCCTTTAACACCGACGCTATGCTGATATCAGGGGTACGAGTGGTTAAATGCACAAAGATGAATTAAGAAGATCCTAGGATTTTCCCATAGGCATCTTCGACCTCGCTAGCTAACTCCAGTAGAGTCACAATCACAATCTGGTGAGTCAGATTGGGTAGTCTATCCCGATGAAGTCCTATCCATTCCAACCTAAGGAGGTCAGCAAATGCTATCGGTAATCAGAAGAATAAACATACGGTGGCGTCGCTTCACCCATATCCCTTAGCTGAGGCGTCTCAATAATAGGTGGTTCTAGTGCCGTGTAATTATACTTTGACTGCGGCACTGTGACCTCGGCAGTGATTTTCTGTTGCTCGCCTTCTTTCCGGCTCTCTTCGTCTGGCACTCCGGTAATCTTGACTGCGGAAGGTGGAAGTGGCTTCCCCAGTCTCTGAGCCAAAGCCTTGGAATGCGAAGCCCACATGCCACGAATATAGCTGATCCGAGAATAGTTCCAACCAACCTCCACTTTCCCTTCAAACGAGCTCTTGAAGATGTAGTCGATATGATTTGAGCCAGGAACCTGCCAAGTCTGCATAGTAGCGTCAACTTTGGGTACCTTGAGAATGGTCCCACCGCGCGAGCCCGTAGCACTAGCAACAACGTCCTCAACAGACATGTCACCAACAGATATCGGTAGATCCGGTTTCTTGACACCTGCAAGGCCAATTCGAAGTTGACCAAGCGTGAGACCCAATATACTGTGGATCTTCCCATTGTCCATGGTCACAGCAAATCGAGCTTGGGCATTCAAGGCTTCAAGCTTGAAAACCTGGTGATCTGAGAACGTACTCGGGAAGACTCCCATATTTACAGCATTAAGTGTGACCAAGACATCGGTGTGAAGGGTAATGGGCGATTTTGCCACCTTGTCTTCATGTACGGTCTCCAAAGTTCGTTTGGCCGGGGCCGAAGCTGGGTGAGCCACAGATTTGCGCCTCATAAATTTCTCGATCTCCGTGAGAGACGTCTCATAGTTTGTTCGTTTCTCCTGGACAAGTCGCTGGAAGGCTTGATATAATGCGAGTGACTGGGACGCTGTGGTTGTTGTGCAGAAGACCTGGACAGCTTCGCCGTCGAGAATAGCAACAAGTTGATCGCCCTTTGCGTGAGTACTGTTCCTGATATTGTACATCATAAATCTGAAAGATGTTATATCCGCAACCAAAAATGCTTGATAATCAAAAGCAGCCTTGATTCGCAATTGGCTGAAAGCCAAGGAGCCTTGGACAAGAGGTGTCTGGTTCAAAGCCATTTCACGCGCGGGCCATTGAATTGATGTCCGCATCTTGAATTCTTGCAGCGCTACGAAGCCACTCATCCGACCCGTGCTATCAACGCCAATTTTGTCGAATCCCAAGCATAGGTTTTGTTCCCAGTCCGAATTTTTCTTTGATGAAATCCAGAAGTTCGAAATAATGAAAGCTGATTTTCCAATGGCTTGCCCAAGATCTAACTGAACGTCTAGATCTGCGATTGAGACCGTCGCGTTCCAAGGAAAGGCTCCTGTGGCTGCAACTTGCTGATACCTCTGAACAAGGTAGGTCTGTGATTGCAAACTTGAACTTGGTGCCGGAGTCGGCGCAGTTTGACGTATCTCTGGCGGGACCCAGATCTCTCTGAAAAGTAAAAAATCCTGTAACTGCTTTGCGTTCACCAAAACTTTCATCGGACTTATCTTCAAGATCGCTGAGACACCACTCGTCCCGCTGACATGCTTGCTGTTCATCAAAGAGAGGAATACCGTTTCGACCTCGAAACTCCCGGTTGATTCCCGCGAGTAAACATGCTGAACAGAGGCCTGGAGGCTAGTGAATGCTGCTGAGATGGCGAAGAAGTGGCCGTGTTCGGTTGACCTGACCGTGTTGATTGTGATGTAGATATCGTCGAACCGAGCCGTTGCTGCAACCCGGGCTATAGGTTGACAGCTTAGACTGAATTCTTGACGGCAAATACGAAGACCGAGATTGAGCCTTGTTCTACCAAGTACTGCGCTAGGATCTGTTGTCAAGATGTTGTCTTCCTCTACGCTCATGAACTTTTGAGGTGACGCCTTGGGTTGTAGAGGTTTCTTGACATCATCTTCGCTGACAATCTCTTTGACCGTCGAAGAGATCTCCATAATGAGTGGTACGACCGATGGATATAATATGTTTGAAGAGGCGTCCACCTTGACTTCAGCGTTCAGCGAAGGATCGTCGAGGCCATTGTCTTTGTATTCGACTTTCCAAGCAAGTCCTGGCGCTCGTAGGACTGTATTGCTACTGGCGTCTGTGTGTGTGAATTGGCCATATTTTCCGCCCTGAGGAACCCTGCCACTTTGACTCCCAAGATTTATGTTCGAGGTCTCTGTCACTCGTTTCCCGGAGAGATATACAACCGCGCCTGCGAAATCAGCATCGACGAGCAGGGATTCCATCCGCTTTGTGCCAAAGAAAGGTTGGCGACGACTTGCTTCTGTTGGTGGTCCAGGTACCTGGGTACTCCATATTGCTGCTGCTGCTTGAACCTTGTCGGCGGCAGAGGCAATTGACCTTTTCAATTCAGCAGCGGGTATTATGAATTGGGAAGTCAAGCGTAGGTCAAGAGACTTTCCAGCTGCCTGGAACGCCAACCGACGTGCATCACTTGTAGAAACGTAGCCAACGTTAAAGATGACTTCGGGCAGCAGAGCCGAGTTGAGAGACCTTTGAGTCTTGTCGTGAGATGCTGGAACCATCTGTAATTGAAGATTTTCAATTGTCAACCTGGCCGAATTCTCCTTCCTCGTTGACAGGTTGATGCGCTTCAGAGACAGAACGAGATTCTCTCTTTCTTGTTGCGAATGTTCACTGACTTCATAGGTGCCGACAAGCCAGCTGACTTGTATGTTGACCAATTCCAAGGAATACATGGAAGAGAAAATTATCGTTGAGCCAGGTGCATCATTATCACTTCCATCTTGAGTGTCGGCATCGTTGATTGCTATGCGAGGTTTTGACTTCCGCAGGTTGCTCAGATACTTCTTTTCTCTGGATAAGTCGAGATCTTTGATCTTTTCTTGCAAATGGCCCACAATATCTACCACTGATGACGCGGTATCTGCAAAGAGGTTGATCTCGAGGCCATCGCTCTGGAGATGGAATGATCTGACCTCATCTCCCTTGTCATTTTGCTTCGAAGTGGCTGTAAGAAAGGCAGCAAAGGCGAGGTTACCACAGGGTTCCATGGTGCTATTGTTTAAACGAGAAAGTTCAAACATGATATGGCGTAGGCTGACCCGTAATTCTGGAAAGCTAAGGACTGGACCATTCGGTTCTGGGCGATTGCCAGCTACTAACTGCACACACCCGAGATTAAAATCTAATCTTGCGCTCTTTTGATCTGCATGAACCCCTTGTGCGTTTGCAAAAACGTCAAAGCCAGCCAGCGTTAGATGAGAATCATATATAAAGAGCTTTCCCTTGGGCTTTGGTGTTGGTAATGATCGTTTCCTTTTCGGACCGAATATTTCTTCGAGGTGGGTTTGAACACCCTTGATATCCTCTTGTACATCAGCTATCACGCTAGAAATCTCAGGCCTGTTGAGAGCCGTAAGAAGGCTGTGAACAGCGGCAGCATCCAGCTTAACCGGCTCAACCGAAGCGAAGAATGTCATAATATCTTCATTTTGTGCCATATTGTAGGTAACACGCCCATTAGTTGGAGGCATCTGCAGGAGCGATATGCTTTTGGCCTGGTTGGTAACAAGCGTTTGAATATCATGGGAGTGCTCCTTAACATCAAAATCGAAGACTATCTCCGAATCCAGTTGGGCCGCAACTGATGCTCTGGCCACAACGCCTGACACATTATACGTCAAGGAGTGTAGGAGTGGCAAGCTGATATGATACATATCTAGGAAGAGAGCAACGTTGACTTTCGTTACGGTGCTGGGCATTTCAAGATGTGCTTCTTCTTGGGTTTGATTCCGCTTTCCAACTGGCACATTCTCCGCTAGGCGATCAAGCTGGGCAACTTCGTCACCAACAACAAGATCTAGCACTTCGATCAAAGCCAGGATGTCTTGCTGCACAACAAAAGATAATTGCTGGCAATTCCCAGCAACTTTCAAGAGGTTGGTTGGAGACGCGCCGAGGGTATGTGACTCGCGCGAAGCGTATATACTGGGGTACCGCAGTTGGTACAGAGTCAAATCTTGTGAGTGGCTTTTAATCTTTGACGTGGCAGCATCGGCTGCAAGTACCAGGGTGGACATTCTTTCAGTATCACCAGTCTCTTGATCAAGCATGACAAAAGACCCCTTCAACCCTTTGCTGATTGATGTCGCTCTGAGGTTGATGGTGTCGATAGTAATGGAGCCCTTTTCGGTAGCTACAAGAATTTGCAAGCATTTTCTAGGCTTTGATACTCCAGACACTGACTTGGCAAGCAGTTGGGGCTTTGCGGATTCTGGAATCGACGGAGACTCGCTTTGGAGGTATAATTTCTTGATATCTTCCGCTAGTTCACACAGCTCCCAGTTGAGGTTGATCGAGATATCGTGACAGAAAATCTGCAGAATTGTGCTCTGGACAGTGTGTGCGAGTGCTTGCGGATCAATATCCTCAGTCGATGTCGAATTTTTCGTTTCGAGAGTGGCAGTAATGCCAGACAGTGCGATCTCATTTTGTTTGGGGCCTGGATCCAATACAAGTCGAACATCTTCGGTAGCGAACGTCAATTTGAATGGTTGTGCCAGCGGTGTCGAGATATTGCTATCTGCGATCGATCCGTAGACTTTGGCCATGACTAGACATTCGTGGATGTTATTTAGATCCCAGCTTCTCCACAGCGAAAAGCTAGCATGTACACGTTCTCTTGCATCCTGGGGGACACTCTCCGAATTACTCAGACATCGCAGAATTATATCTTGTTGGGTAGCGGGGCTAAGGCTTGCATACATATGGTGGAGGCGAGTGATGATTTTCCAGGAGTCACTTGTCCTCAGGTGGTCGTTGGCCGATCGGAGAACGTATGAAGGCCTTGTCAAGAACTGGGGGTCCGCAGCCTCTTGTCCGGCCCGAGCAACGAGATAGGTAAAAAGTTGCATACGATTGCGTTGTTGCTTGAGCTTTGAAGAGAACGTCTCCGCAAGTTCGCTTGCCAGAACTTCTGTACGATGTAACAATGATGCAAGATATTCGACCTTACTGCTGGAAGTAGCGACCTCGAGGCCTTGAAAGGACACGTTGGCTAAGGTTTGATCACTCGAGACCGTCCAGAAGACGAGGTCATCGAGGACGGCATTTATTGCTGCCTGGGGGTCATTTATATCGTTGTAGCGTTCTTTCGCTGCAAGATCTGCCGAACCAAGTGATAAATGTAGCACATTAGATTTTTGGACACCTGCCACGGGTTCTTCTTTTCTAAATGCAACAGTCTCAGATCTCGATGTGATCACAAGTCTGGAAAGCGCGAGATCATACTGATCATGAGTATTCGGATGAGTACTGGTTGGGCTTCCAGAGCTAGTAGAATTCAAGAAGCGTAGGTTGATTGTAGGTGCGCGCACACAAAAGTCTAACACCTTGCCAGCGAGTAGCTTTTTCTTCTGGAGGCGGAAGATTTCCTCCACACAGTCGATTTGAAGCTCGTCGAGAAGGTCACTGGGATCGACTGCTTGCAGTGCAGAGATCAAACCTGCAACTGCATGAACAGATTTTGGATTGAAAACTCCACTGATACCTTTCGGCAACTCAAGAACAAAGCTAATATGAGTGGCATCATCGTCGACGCTATCAGGTTGGATATCATCCAAACAGAGCTGGGTTTCACTCGAAAAGCCCTCGTTCTCCAAATCTGCGGGCATATCTGGAAGGTCTCTTCTGTCGGGCTCGACTCCTTCTAGCGGAAAATAAGGGGCAATGTATGAGCTGGAGAAGGTAACAGTGGATGGTGGTAATCCACGGTGATCCCCAACAGCACTGTAAAAAGAGGACTGTCCGCCCGTTGAAGCAGCAGACGCGTCCCTAAGCGGAACCCGCCGCCCAGGCCCAGCACTCGTCTGTAGACTGCGCGAGCGAGATTCAGCAGTCTGTGAGCCACTCATTCTGAGCGAGCTTCGTGGACGAATTATGCTAGCCTCGCTTTTCTGGCTCGAACTTGAAATGGAAAGGAACGAGCTTTTCCGGTCTACAGAGCTCCGTTTCTGACGCAAAGACGACTTCTTGGAAGTTATTGAGCGATTTTCTGGATGAAATATACCATCAGCGATGACTGGGAGAGGCATTGGCGGTACACTCATCGCAGGAGGATCTACTGGAACTATCATCGAATCGTCGAGCAGATCATGGTGTAATAAGAAGTCCGTTCTATGCGTCCGCTGATCGTGACGTTTGACGTGCTCTTGCTGAAGCTGGCGGTCCTCCTCAAATCCAAGCTTTCTCTGAATCATTCCAAGTGAGAGTGTTGTCTTGATAAAAGCATGAGTCTCAACTGGATGATGTGTTCTTGATCTGTGTCTTGAGGCGGATTCTGCATCAACACATCCGAGACATAAGTCGGGTATCTGAAGGCTAAGCTTTTTTGAATAATGCGAGCCGGCCCAATCATTGAAGTTCACCGAAACGGTTGAAGTTGAAAGAAGGAACGCGGCCTCATCCACATGCAGCCATACCCGAAGTGACTCGACTGAAGCTCTGAGGAATGTTATGTCATGCAAGACTGCTTCCGAAAGAGGGGGAAGGGCGTTCTCATCATCGTCGAAAGAGAATGCAAAAGCTCTCGCTCCACTTGCCAACCGACCAAAGAAGTCCGTTGTGCATTCGCCGGTCACAGAGCCTACAGTGAAATCCCAATTGCAAAGATACGTAGGCTCGGTTGGAGGAAGGCCAAACAATCGGTTGCCAGTGACAGTAATCCCATCCACGAAGAGCTGGGTGCTAGAAGTCGCACTTAACGGCGTTGCCGTACCATCTTCTTCACTTCCCTGGGAAAAAGCCAAGGTCTGTAATACAACCTCCACGTCCATGTAGTAGTTTGTAAATCTCAGATCGGCAGAAAGGCTTGCAATTTCGATTCGAGTATGATTTTTCGCAGAATAGAGGTTAGCCGGCAGTATGACACTGGATTCATCGGCAGAGACACTCAGTATCACGTCCAAATCGTTTGACTTTTTATGTGGGGGTTGAGCATTAACCATCTCCTCGTTATCGTCACGCTTTGCTCGGAGGACATCTTGATACTCTTCAAGCGTCTTGAATCTTATTTCATCACCGAAGTAATTGTCTTTGATCTTGAGAAAGTACCGAACGACAAATCCATAAAACCGAGCAGAAGGCGCATGTCCGTGAACGTTGAGAAGTAAAGTATCGGTGTTGCTGGTCGCCGTAGTGGAGCAATACTGGTATGTGCCTTGGATTGCGAGCACTTTCAATGTCGCCAGTTCTGTAGAACTCAAGAAGGTTGCTTGAGTGTTCCACGGAGGGATGTGCAGGTTCAGCCCGCCTTGCTTTGCATCGACATTGAATGTTATATCATTTCGATGGGGCCGGTACGTATCTAGTGGAATGCAAATATTGGCGTCCAGAGCGGAACCGAAAATGGAAATGAACGTGTTATCATCAAAGTCAGACGGGTTGTTGATGATATTGGAGTCGTTCACATTGAGATAGAGTCTGAATCCTTCCAAGTGAAGATTGACCCGATACTTGAATGGAGTAAATGTGAGATACTCTGGTGGAGGGCCACTGGCCCAATCATCAACGAGATCTATGAGCAGGAAGACATGCTCTCGCAAGATGAAAAGTTCTAGTCCGTTGCTATTGATATCAAACTTCCACGTTCGAAGACTGTTCCAAGACAATGGATTTGACAGATCACAAGATATTCGATTGTTAATGGATCTCCAAAGTAGTCCGTGGTTGACGCTTGTAGTGATTTCAGTGTTCGGGAGATCCAACTCAAGCTTGTTCGAATATCCAGAAGGCCCTGCAACCATATCCATGGCATATCTAACAGTTGCGTTGGCTCCGACTTTGACATCAAGCCAACCAAAGGGCCGAATCTCAGGGCCAGGATTTCCTTTGTCAGTTTTTCTTTTGCGCCCATTCTTGCCATTTCTTTTCTGATCACCAACTTTAGCACCCATGGTATCTGCTTGTTTGGCCCACTTCCAGTTTTTCGACTCTTCCCTGATGGGCACGCGGAGGGTAGTCTCCTCATCGAATTCAACATACAATTTGAATCCCGTCGGTACCCTGAATTGTCCTGGAACAAGATTATTGCTTGGAGTAGAATCTTTGCAAAGACTTGGAAAGAATACCCGCTGAATATCAGCACGTTGCCTATCGGCCCAGGGCCCATAGTTGATGATGGCACCCTTCAAGAACAAGTCGATCCCCCACTCCGGGGGAACATCGCCGTTTATATTTGCGACCTCTTTTCCTCTCTTGGTATCGGCTTTGTCTGTTCTGTCGGGAATTACCCCAGCAACATCCCAGTAAAAGCTCATACTGGCTTCCGGGCTGTCGACAATGGTGGAAACTGTAGCGTACTCTATGTCAGACCAGCGAGCCTTGTCATCCTGCTCGCTCTCGTCAAGATATCTAGAAAGCCCTTGCCAGTTGTGCAATCCGGGTCCGCCATCGGTAGGCGTTCGAGGGCGGCCCATCACGCTGGATGATATCGATTCCACAGAACTTTGGAAGGCGGGCACCAGATCTTGCAGTCTATGCCACGCTTTTCGACGCTGCCGATGAAAGAACGAATGGCTGTGGACATGAGGTCTCTTGGAATCGGACTGGTCCACTTCCCCACGTTTGATACGGGAGGCTGCTGTGGTTTGATCTTCCTTGTAATCATCATTGGGCTTCATCTGAACCACTGGGTGGTGGAATTTGAAGTTGATCAACTGTTTATACTGGTCTAGGCTTGTGGACTTCGTTGCGTCGATTTCTCCACTGGCGCGGTCAACTTTTGTGATAAGTACGCTCTTCGTGTTCTCGTTTCCCATTACCACGGCAGCCTTTTCGCATTCAATATGCACAGGTAGGAACCGAAGGATAAAGGGTCCCTCGGTGTTGATGTGAGGCTGCCGAAAGCCTTCATTCTCTGCAATCTGAGACGCTGCTGATGAAGGGTGGCGTTCACGGTCACTGGTGCCCAAGCTGGACTTTTCCTGCAGCAGGATACCGTCCTTCCCCAGATCCAGGGAAGTATTCTTGAACGCATCAAGCGCCTTTTCAGCATCCTTCGACTTGCTTCTCTTCCGCAATTTTCGATCAATTTCAGCATTTTCCCCATTTCCCGGATTGCCCTCAACATTTGCATTGTCATCTCCTGTAAGGCCACTAACAATCGTATCATAGGCCGCACTTCTATTGTAAACGAACCATTCCACGCCATTCAATTTAACATTGAGCCGACAGGGAAGTTTCGCAAGGCTCTTTGGGCCACCTTCTTCAACTCTATTTGTTGTTCTGTTGCGAAGGTCGTCGTCGGAGTCCGAAGAAGGGCGTTTGGTGTCCACCACTGGAGTCTTTCCAAGATCCAGCTCTCTTACATTCCTGAGCCAATAAGACCATGTAACAAATCCACTATGCACCAAAATGGTCTCGTTGTTGCCATAATAACTGAATTCCTTGAAGAATACTCTTCCACCAAGAAGCGAGATCTGTAGGGACGTGATATTGATGTATACCCGGTACCTATGCCACGTCCAAGCTCGCAGGCCGTAGGAGACGAGAGTCGCAAAGACTCGATTGAAATAGAAGAGGAAGAAGAGGGCTCTGCTATAGTTCAGCGAAGTAGCGCAGAGTTTCCGAATGAGACTTACAAGATTCCGCAGACCACCAACTCAATCAGAAATATCCTAGATTGAAATAAGTTCCAGCCATACCAGGTGTGTACAAGAAGATAATCACCAATTGAAGCCCGGGTTCTGACCCAAGGGGGTAGACGTCAATCCTCCACTGCTTGCCATCTTCTATCCAGACAGCTCGGGTGCTATGGGACCAAGATGTTCATGGTGCATCTCCATGCTACGACGGCAAGGGTCGTGGAACGACAATACACAGATACCTTGGAGCACAGATTCATCCAGAAGACCGTCAGCCCACCAAAGAGATCACAACAAGTGGAATTTCAAGCGATGGTTGGCAGAGGAGAGTAAAAAAAAGCCGTTGGCTCGTGACGATGTCGTCGCCAAAAAGACAAGCGGCCGCATGGAGCAACTTGATCTTGATTCAACTTCCAACCTCCCAGACACACCTCCGCCACAATTTGCACGCTTCAGCGTTATTGCAAAAGCTGCGCCTGGCAGAAGATGTTCTTCACGCCATTCGCTGACACGTGAAGAACTTTCCCTTCGCGGTAGAATTGTTTTCTGCATCAAGTCTTGCACGCGTCATTGCCTTTCCAGGCCCCCCTCCGCAGCAATGGCAGGAGGCCTTTCTGGAGGAACTGGGCAGAAACTGACCCAAGCTACGATCATTGTAGCTGGAGTAGCGGCATTGCTTGCGTCTCTACTGTCTGTTGTGTAAGCAACGTTCCGAGATCTTCTATTATCTTCATGCTAACGTGCTTATCAGATCTGTTTGGTTTCAAACGTAACTATTCTCAGTCTCCACGTATCTACCACAACTGATAAGAGTCCAGTAAAAACTACCGAAAACCTCTCCTCCAAAGATATGTCATCCGTATATTGCTTATGTTGGTCTTTCCCTCTCCCTGGCGTTCGGCAGCGTTATTAACCTGTTTAGGGTGCCAATCTATTCGTTATCGTCATGGTCCAGTATTGTATCGCTGAAAGCTGCTATGTTTGTGGATCCAATTCGTGATGTATATGAGGTGCGAATTGGTCGAAGATTCGCAAGGAGTTATGCTAAGTTGTCTAGGCCTTTACGATTTACACATTCTTCCAGCTTCTCATCAACTTCTTGGGAGGTGAACGGGCCCTGATAATTATGATGCATGGTCGAGCACCAGTTCACCACCTGTGGCCTCTGAACCATGTCCTCCCTACCGTCGACATCTCCGACCCACATACCTTCTTGGCCATAAAACGTGGGATATTGCAATACGCCTGGCTGAAGCCAATACTGGGTCTCGCATCAATCGTTATGAAAGCTACTGGGACTTATAAGGAGGGCTACCTTGGCCTAGACTCGGGATATTTATGGAGTGGAATCCTCTATAATATCAGCGTTACGCTCAGTCTATATTCTCTTGGCATGTTTTGGGTCTGCATGTCCAAGGATTTACAACCATTTCGTCCCGTACCAAAGTTCTTGTGCATTAAGCTCATTATTTTTGCTTCATATTGGCAAGGATTCTTTCTATCTATCCTCGTCTGGCTGGGTGCCATTCCAGATGATGTTAAAGGTTATACACCCGACAACTTGGCTGCTGCCATCCAAGATGCGTTGATCTGCATGGAAATGCCAGTTTTTGCAGTTGCGCACTGGTATGCTTTCTCTTGGCACGATTATGCGGATGCTACGATTTCAGCGGCAAGGATGCCAATCAAGTACGCTCTGAGAGATGCTTTTGGCGTAAGGGACCTCATTGAGGACACCAAAGAGACTTTCAGCGGGAACAAATACGAATATCGTTTATTCGATTCTGGAGACAATGTTCTCGCACACGAAGGCTCATCTTCACGAGTTGCGCGGATGATGGAAGGCATGCGATATGAGCGAGGAGGGAAGGGGAAGTATTGGATTCCGAAACCTGGTGAAGCAACAGCGAGGACGCCGCTTCTGTCCAGCGATAGTCGTCCCCGGAGCCTGTCTCCATCCAAACCACACCAGAATGATGCGCAGTAAGTCCCTATTTCTTGTAGCATTATTTCCTAGTTCGCATGCCTGTAAACCTTAGCTAGTCGGGAGTGCAAACTACTCGCAATGACCTTTCTCAGCACCTCAACATCCCTTTAAAGGCAGTGCTAACAAGAGATCATCGGTTAAGGTATCTGGGTTATGGAAACGGGAGTGTGGAAGAGCTTCAACTGGATGACGAGGAAGAAGGACTGTATGAGAGGGCAAGAAAGCTCGAGTTTGGAGACTTCAACTACCCGGTTATTACTGCTCACGAGGCCTCTCGAGAAAGATGGCTGAACGCAGCATCCCCCGATCTGCTGACTACTTCGGCCAACAGGAATTTACTTCAGCCAACACGAGACAACGAAATTCGCCGTGCAAGCAACATAAGAGCAACAGTTGAAGAAGTGACCAAGAAATCTCAACGCAAACATTCGGACAAAGGCAAAAATTCCAGGAGTAGCAACTCCAATAAAGGAAAGCAGATTGACACCACTTCAAATGGTGAAGAAGGCAGGGCTCCAGGTCCTTTGAGGGGGATGCTGCGACATCACTCCTCTTCAAGCTCGGCGAAATCCGATAGAAGCCAACTTGTTGACTTAGTTGTCGAGGATACCACAGCTGAAGATGCGGAAAGGGTTCGCGCTAGAAAGGAGGGCAGTGCAGGTTGGAATTCTCAGGAACCTAAACGATTCGTGTGGGTACATTCATCTGCTGTTTATTTTCGAGGACTAACATAAATAGCCGAACATATGGTCGGAACGCCGGGGAAGACATCCGTGAAGGTTACGAACCAACAAATGAAGCTACAGTTGATGAGTTTGTTGTCGGAGAGGATGATGAGAGCCGCGTTGAATCGGAGGAATCAAGGCAGTGGAAAGAAGCGAACAGCCCCGAGGTCCTTCTGAAGCCTAAGTACGGGCTTGACGGCGAAGCTTTCGAGAACGTTTGGACAGGCGGAGAGCCCTCAGAGACGCCAAAGGAGAACCCCTAGGTTTGGATGCTAGATACCCCCCTTTAAACGTATGAATTGGACTTCGGTAGGAATGCATGGCGAGGCGTTGGTCATACAATACTTTAGCATCGCGTTTGGCTCTTCTTTACTAGAAGCAGAATAGAAAAGAGTGTACGTCTTGAGACATGTCAACTGGCCAAAAGCCCAAATCTCCGATAATGGAGGGTCAATTTAAGATATCTTCCCAATCCATGCTAAATGTCTCACGTTAGCCTT
This sequence comes from Hyaloscypha hepaticicola, assembly GCA_002865625.1. NCBI lineage: Eukaryota > Fungi > Ascomycota > Leotiomycetes > Helotiales > Hyaloscyphaceae > Hyaloscypha > Hyaloscypha hepaticicola. The sequence goes on from KZ613486.1 coordinate 73,552, forward strand.
CTTAGCAACACTAGCTTGGGTACTTTTGCCGAGACGAACAAAAGGGGGCAACTAAATCACATGATGATCCCCTCTATGCACCGGCACATGTGGCTTACTTCCCCGGGATCCGGGTGGTGAATAGAGGGTACAAGTGGCCAATTGTAGGGTCGTGGAAGCGCCTGGGGCATCCGACAGCAAGGTTTTGGGCCTGCTGTGGCTGCACGGAGCTGCACTGCCAGCGAAAGCGGCGTTGGAGACGGAGTATGTGCGGCTGTCCGTTGTGTTTCGACCGACCAGCGAGTCAAGGGGCGCAGCTAGTAGCGGGCGAGTGAAGTTGCATGCAATTCTGCAATGTCATTGTCAGTGTCCCCCCATTCGACCAGCGCTGGCTCCATGACAAGGATTTTCTTCCTCTCTCATTGCAGCAACCATCATCTCACTCGCTGAACCGATGCTGTGGTACCGAAGAGACGGAGGCCGAGACCGGCAAAGTTTTCCCTCTGCATCAGCAGGTTTCTAGGTGCCTCATTCTCCAACGCCTCCTGATACTCCTCGACTTCCGCATCGACGAGAAACTATCCTCTACGCCGTCCACGCTCTGCTGTGCACTCTCAATCCGATGCTGTCCTGATTCCCGATGCACCGCTCAACCTCCCCCTCGACAATTGCGGCCCCGGACTTTCTTCGACTATATACCCATCAGAGGGTTAGGCCCTTAGAACGGACTCTGCGGAGAATTTTGGACTACTACCGACGCGATTCCTCGGAAATAGATGTCCTCGAAAGCGCAAAGAAGGACGGCAGACCCCCAGACCGTTCCCGTCCGTTGACAGTGAGACAGAGTGACCATCCTCGTGGCTAGACGTGACTTCACGCGATGAGAAGTGGTTAATGTGGTGGCTACGGGGTATGCAGGGACGCTAAACCCCTAGACCAAGGCTTAAGCCTTTTGGGAACAGTCTCATTAGGTATCCATACTGTATTCGGTAAAGTGCAAACTCGTAACTAAGAAAGACCAACATCAATCAACAACACATCAGCTAACAGCTAGCAGTTAAAGGAAATTTTGAAATGTCAACTCGAAGGAATATGAATAACCACCTTTCCGATTGCAGACGGAGACTCCGAGGAGGACCGAGCGGACTGAGCAGTCAGAGAAACACAACAACACGAAAGATAATTGAAGGACAATTTAACTACTGTATTAAGAGACGCTCCTACGGTCTGCCAAATCAGTCAACAAGCGGGGCCAACGAAGGAAAGGAAAGCTGGGGGCAAGTTTCTCTGCGAAAATTCGACAGATTGACCCAAAAACTTTGCAAGGAGATAGACCGTACCAGTCAATTATGCGTTTCCTCATCGTCTGGACCCGCGGGATTTTCTACCGATGCAAACCCACAACGGGAGGTATGCTCTAAATCACGCTCAGCAGAGTTATTAACAAATTAGTGCAACGTTCGACTGACCTGAACGCAGGGTCATCTGCCTCGACCCTCGTTTGTGCTATCAAGAGGTGTACATCTTGAATGGGCATCCTAACAGGTTCCATTAGTTCTCGGACGGATACTAAACGGTAGGGGTTGTGTCACTGAAGCCTCTCTGTAAATGGGAAGAGGGCATGAGTGTTAAGCAAGCGCTGAACGTTGTCTCTATTTGCTACCCCAATCTCATTCTCCCGTGGCGCTGTAACATTTTTGCCTGTCAGCATTTCGTGCTTGCTTAAGTGATACTAGACATGAGAACATCTCTTATTTGACTACAGAGTCTCGAGTGGGCATGTAACGGACCTGTTGGCCATGCACAGGTAGGAAGCTGTATCATTCTCGATTCCACATCGACAAATCCAACCTCACGCATAAGATTTTGCAAGCGAGTAGCCACTCTGAACCCCATCAAATTAGTATAGATATCTCTGGATTTCAACAGGAGACGTGAGGGCGTGGGAGCTAGGCTTCTGAGAAGGCAAAAGCTTCTAGCCGACTACCAAAAAGACTAGAAATCAGTCTTCTGTGAATATACTTACCTGACATCCTTTAAGTTATGCATGCTGTCGTTGTATCTCGCACTCCACTGGCGCAGAGCGTGATCTGTTAACAATGTCAACGGATGATTCATGAATTCACCGGGCTCAAGTGCCTACTGACTCTCTGTTAGTGTACCATTGTCACTTTGAAAGTTATAGGAAAGTTCTATCATTTGGACCCATCCTCCAGGTCGGGTCACGCGGAGCATGTCTCGGACATATTCTGTCCAACGGTTATAGTGGACTGCCCCAGCCATCATTCGTGACTGCACGAGATCAAATTGATGCGCTTCAAATGAGAAACTGTTCAGGCGTCGTCAGCCATGTTGACAAGATGCGCAAAGAATCTCACCTCCGGTTGACATCGTCTACCTGCAAGTATAGGTTGGCAGGCGTATCCCGTGGCTGCATAGTTGGACATATATCGATACCTAGGACCTATCGGTATAAATGTATTAGCACGACCTGCGAGTACGAGTCCTGTCCCACGAATGTTATCATTCTCTCTTGTGCCCAGATTCTTCTGTATCCCTTCTGAGCCTTCTCTTGGCTTGCAATTCAAGACTGGCTGCGCATTGAGCCACCAATGTGATCTTTCGAGTTGACTGAAGGGTAGTGAAGGGTTTGAGAACGAATATGTGACTCATACTTCGCATTGGCTATAGTGTTCAGCAACTTCAAAAGCCCAGGAACCTGTGCCGTGGCCCAGATCCAAGACTCGTCTTTTTAGTAACGTTAGCTTTCTTTCTTTGCCGAGCTGGGTCGCGGCGCATGTAAAGCTTGCCAAGTGTCCGTCAAGCTGGGAAGCAAAGGATGAAGAGATTTGCTCCTGTAACACGCACCTAGGTCTGTTTATTGGCGCGAATAACAACCTTCCTTCGAAGATCATGCTAAAGACATTGTGCATGATGTGCAGTCGCTCCTCTTCCTCCTAGTAGAAGGTTTGAGACTTCTTGGTCGATAATTATCGAGAACACGTAGGCTTACTTCGTCTATAGGAACTAGGTACGCAAGATTATCGATCGCATAGCTTTGGAATACACGATTGTGATATATAGTCGTCTCGAGAAAAGTCTGATCGAGGGCTGCGGTGCCCTCTTCTAGATTGCTAGTGCCGACAAAGGTTTAGCGACCGGACCTCAGGGAAAGAAAGGGACCCATTACTTACGTTGCCATTTAGCGTTCAGGACGATGAACAGTTGATCTTATCTCTTCCCCAATGTAGGAGCACTCAAAATCGAAAGGAAATCGGACAGTTGCAAGCCAGGCAATGTTCCTCGAGACGAAACCTGGTGGACTGGCTCGTCGGGCAGGAAGCACTCCCTGCGGAGCATCACCAAAGAAACTCATCTGGCAGACTTCAGACCAACATCGGAGCACACCTTTGACATCGTTGGTCGAGCGTTCGAGGCTGGGTCGCAGTCTGACTGGCGGGATGTATCCCGAACAACATGCGGATTCGAGTCAGTTTTCCAAGCCGCAATCCCTTCAAGGCAACTAGCTCGAACAAACAAGTGGGATGGTACCAAAGTCCACCCTATAAAACGTTTGCTGCCAACGATTGAAGGTCGCCAGCCACACGGTACGAGTCAAAAGAGGCGAAGGAAAGACAGATCCCCCCACGACCTAAGCTGCCATTGCTTGGTGCACCGGCCAACAAGACTGTGGAGTTCACAACCCAGTGGGTCAGACCATCCAGGCTCCATATCATGCTTTGAAGACCTGCAATGGATTACGGTTGGCTCGGAAGTGTCGACGCGATGATTCTTGCGATCAGCTTCCAATTTGGTACTCAAATATGGAAATCTCTTTTGATAATGCTGTCGCCCAATCAAGGAGGGATATTGGATTATTGCTGTCATGAACCAACAAGCTTGGTGCGCAGCCTGAGGAACATATACGCCGCAGCAGATGGTGGAAACAGCGACGGCCTTAAGCAAGGTCTCTATCTAAAACAGATATAGTACCTCGGCTACCATTCCTATGTTACATAGGTCTTTTCAGTGGTGTATGGCACAAACCTGCAAGGCTACATCCAGAAATTCGGTAGCTGGGCGTACCTAGCCCCGTTGCACCCGTCTCCTGCGTTACGATACACAGCGTCTCTCGACGACATACACAGGAGATCTTGTGTTACCTACTCAAATTCCAAACCTGTTCCACGGTAGTAGTGGGGTAGGATGGGCTGCGTTGAAAATTTCTCGGCTTCCTGTCGTTGGCTGGCATCATGCAGCTCTCATGCAAGGCGCTAGCTAGTCTGCGCTGCGCTGTTCTTGCCTGAACGTTGGAACCGCTTCATCAGATGAATCTGTCTGAGATCCAAGATGCCGCCAGAGTTTTGGGAAGGGTAAAGAATTGCTAGCTGCAGGAATTAGTGGACGATACTACACATAGCAAGACGTTACCTTGGGCTTGACCACTCCTTCGGCTCGTATACCCGAATATTGGACACTGTCTAGGCGCTAAGTCGTAGACGGGTGGGTACGGGTGAGTTGTCCATTGACAGGTAATAAAAGAGGCGAAGGAATTTACGTTGGTGATCTCAGGGTGAGCGTTGTCCCATCTAGACAATGTCATACTAACCTCATCCCGAATCCTCTCCGTTCGTCGTGCAGGTGGCTGTGTCAGCTAGAGGTACACACATAACTAGAATTATAGCAAGAGGCGAATTATGACTCGGCATTACTCAATACGAAGATGTAATGGTTCCAAAAATCGTCAAACTCTTCGATAGAAGGAATCAATTTTCAACAGCTTATATGTGTCTTGAAAAGAGTCGACCTAACTAAGTACAAAGACGCCAGGGACTCAACTAACGAAGATTTTCAAGACCAAGTTATTCCATCATTTCATTAACATTGATCATCTTCTCCCTTCGGTTAGCTAAATATGAACGAGATGTTATTCCATCACAGCCGTAGTCTATAACTGCAAAGGGTATCCTAGCCCTGAACTCAGAACTCGCAGATTTGGATTATGATGCCCGCTCTGTCAGAGCTGCAGCTAGGGATCGTGATAGCGACTAAGGAGATCTTCATGAATCATAACGGAACTCTCATCGCTTGACGTACGTTCCCAACATTACAAAGTGACAATGCTCTTCTCCTCGTCACTATCGAAGATCGTGGGGGACAAACTTTTCTGACTAAACGCACAAGTCACGCAACCGCAATGACCTTCACGGTACTGCAGGCGAGTCAAGTCAGTTGAGAGTGTAGTAGGCTAAACTTACGCCTGGAAAGGAATGGTTAATAATTGTCAATCTTATCCGAAATCGAAACCTTGAGTGAGAAGATGGAGGAAGGGATATGATCAATCTGCCTAATACGATCGGTGCAAAGAGCAAAAATAAGGATTGGCCAAAGCTTCATGTTTTTTAACTTCCAGATATCTGAAATATAATGCAAGCCTTCTAGTTTTTAGAAAGCAGACTACTCCTCCACACATGCTCCAAGATAAAAGTTTTCACGTCCCTTATTGAGTTTAACTCTACTCCCAAACGCCAGGACAAGAGAAAGCAGTCATATTTACGAGGAGCAAGCACTTAACGACTATTGGTCTTGCCCATACCTCTTTTACCGGAGAACTATAATTCGTTAGAGACATTGTTAAGTAGAAGATAAAAGCAAAAAGTGGACATACCAGGTGTTTGGGCATTGCAGCGGCAACATGTCTATCAGCCTCACCCTGTCTCGCCATTCTGTTCATCTTCCGCTGACTCAACTTCTGCGCTCTCTCCGCCTTCGTCCTAGCAACCTCATTTGTAACACCATCATCGCGTCTATTGCTCTGGCTTCTCGCTCTGCTCTTCGCCCGCATCTTCGCCTCGTAATCAGGAGAATCAACATCCATGACATCTTCGGTCCCGGTGCGGCTACGCAGCTGACTTCTGCCTCTAGACTGCGAGCGGGCGCGCGCTCCGATCGCAGTAGTGTCCAGACCCAAAGAATCCAGGTGGTCCTCCATATCTGTCAACTTCTTTCGAGTAGCAGTGCGGGGGATGATAGCCCTGTTCTTGAGAGACTTCTTCATCTTTGCCTCGTTTCGGATCAGGATTCTCTTTTCACGGATCATGTCGGCCTTCATTCTGATTTCTGCATCCTCGGCATCTTCCAGGTCCTCATCAGAATCATAATACCCTTCTGCCTCCAACTTCTCCTCTTCTTCCTCCAGTGCTGCAAGCTTAGCCTCGATATCCTTGTCAATAAAATCGTAGACATTCTTGCCGTCGAAAATTTCGGGAATCTTATCGTGCTTCCACTCGTCGTTCTCGAGCATATATTTGTCCTTGAGATCGACGTTGTAGACACCTGCTCCGCCTTCCTCTTCCTCGATATCTCGTGCGAGCTTCTTGCGATTAGGATCATTCTTGTCATATTTCTTCAGATTCTTTACAGCTTCTGGGATGAAAGATTCGCGAACAACGCCGTCCATTGGTCTGGCCACGTGGATTCGAGTGAGAACGTCTCCTAGTCTGCCACCGACGGCACCGCTGCTGCTCGTCCCTGCCTTCAGCTTCTGGGCCACTCGGTCTGCGATCAGGCGCTCGCAGGCTGCGTTCTTGACTTCTTGGACGCCTTCGCTTGTGGTACAGGAGAGTTGGAGCATCTCAACATCTCCAGCTTTCAGGAGTCCTTGGAGCTGTGCTTGCGTTTCCTCATCTAGATCTTCTGGTCGAGTAACGTCGATCTTGTTGATGACGATGAAAACCAGCTTGTTTGCGAATAGGGGCTTGATACTCTGGAAGAGCTGCATCTGCGCTTGAACTGTGTATCCGCATTGCTCCGAAAGATCCATAAAGTACAGAATTGCAGAACGCAGATGGGCGATTGCGGTGATGGATTGCATTTCAATGGTGTTCATTTCCTCGAGAGGGTGATCTAGGATACCGGGGGTATCAATCGCTTGAAATCGAAGGTACTTGTAGTCGAAATGTCCAACGAACAAACTCTTCGTTGTGAAGGCGTAGGGCTGGACATCGACATCTGCTCTTGTTACACTTTTCAAGAAACTGGATTTTCCAACATTCGGATATCCGCAAATGAGAAGAGTTCTGGTGTTTGGGTCGATTGAGGGGAGACGGCCAAGATGTTGCCGAACTTGATCGAGGTAGAGGAGCGGATCTTTCAGTCTTCGGCAAATGGTGGCCATTCTACCCAATGCAGCACGCTTGAGCTGCTTGCACTGGAAAAGGGATTGCGCATATTTGAGAAGCCGGACATAATCACGGGAAACAATCTCGATTAGATGCTTTGCGGTAGAGAGTTGACCGAGAGCTATTCGGAAGTGGTCTGCGTCGTAGAGGGTGTTGAGGAGATCTTTGTGGAAGGGATGGATGTCTTGCAACCGCGGGAAGCCGTCAAGAATGAGAGAAAGCTTCTCGGTGAAGGTTTCTTGTGTAAATTTAACCTTTCTAGTATAGAAATCTGTGGGAAATCAGTGTTCTGAATACAGCCATGGGAAATTTTGCCTGGTACTTCTGATTCTGCTTATCTGAAATCCAGATCGGATTTGGGTCGGCAATCGTCGCTGAGTTCTGCTCAGCACGATGTCTAGAAATTCTTGAGATGTGGGAACGGGCTGAATATCTTTCCAAGTGGTCTTCATGATGGGCAATGCGGTGCTGGACGTCAAGGAGCGAGGGGTTGGAGTCTTGAATTTTTATCTCGGTTTTCGCAGAAATTCTAGCCAAGAGGCTAGTGTAATCGCCTCTTATCGCTAAGCGAGCCCCTCATCACTGCCTCTAATTTTTTTTATTTTGGCAGCAGCGACCGATACAATGTTATTATCATAGGGTGTCGTCTTCTAGAACACCTCTCCGAGAGACGAACCTTTGGTTGCATCATATTGAGATCGACACCAGTTCAATTTCTAAAAAAGAGCCTTTATTGTCTGGTCTGGGACGTCAAAATACTCCTCGCTCTCATTCAAAGCTCTTCTCCTCACATTCACCATGTCTTCCACCACCCTCTCCCAATACAAGACCGAATTCCTCCAAGCAGCCATCAATGGTGGGGTCCTCAAATTCGGCAGCTTCGAGCTGAAATCCAAGCGCATATCTCCCTACTTCTTCAACGCCGGAGACTTCTACCGTGCGGATCTCCTCCGAGCTATCTCCTCCGCATACGCGAAGACGATTATCGAAGTTAACGCCTCCTCTGCCCCCATCGAATTCGACATTCTATTTGGCCCCGCCTATAAGGGTATTGTTTTAGCTTCTGCCACGGTCGACAAGTTGGCGGATCTCCAACCGGAGAAATATAGCAAGTTGTGCTACAGCTTTGATAGGAAAGAGGCCAAGGACCATGGTGAAGGGGGAAATATTGTCGGTGCGCCGTTGAAAGGAAAGAGAGTGCTGATTGTGGATGATGTGGTGAGCGCTGGAACAGCGAAGAGGGAAGCCATTGCCAAAATTCAAAAGGAAGGTGGTATCGCCGTTGGTGTTCTGGTGGCATTGGATCGCATGGAGAAGTTGCCTGCGCCAAATGGAGATGATCCCAGTACGCCTATGCCGAGTGCCATCGGGGAGATCAGGAAAGACTATGGCATTCCGGTTTTGTCGATACTGACGCTGGATGATATTATTGAAGGTTTGAGGGGAAAGATTTCGGAGGATGACATTAGACGGATGGAGGACTACAGAGCCAAATACAAGCCAAGCGACTAGACAATGATACCCAACTGAGTTCAGGACTTCTTCTGTATTATATCGAGTGGACTGCAATGCAAAATTCTTCGCCCATTGTGCCATGCTGCTGTATTTAAAGACGAAACGAAGCGTGGGTATCACAAACAGAAAGCAGCAGCAGAGAAGTTTACCTAACCATATGCAGCTCTTGGTTCCAATGCTTTCAGCTCGAAGACCTACGAAGAATTAGCTAGGATCAGATAAAAGGAAGCCAGAGATACACACCAAGTCGTACCATCCACCACCACCAAATTGAGCCTTACTATTTCCCTTATTGGTGAAACCGAGCTTTTCGTACCAAGCCATCTTATGCTGTTGTCCACCTTAAGCTGCTTGTTTTATAAAAGTAATAGGTCTTCAAACTTACATCATGGGCAATCAACGCCAGTCTATCAGCAATGCCAGCCCCATTCATCTGTTGCATGTAGGCCATCATCAGAACTCGACCTAGCCCACGTCCTTGAAAAGCTGGTAATATAGCCACGGAATGAACCACAATGGTCCGCCCAGCTTCCTGATGACCAAGATTGGACGCCTTTGGATGTGGTGAGTCCCAATTTTCAGGAACACCCATGGACTCGTCAGAGGCTACTGGATCATTCGTTTTGGCAGCAACAACATGGCCAAGCAAAACGCTGATTGCTCCATTCCGTCGACTGGTCTCTACCGGCTTGCCGGTTGCAAGTGTTTCAGCGTTGATTCCAGACCCTGGCACGATAGTGCAGAAGATACCCAAGCAGAGTTCACCACACCTAGAAAGTCGATATCTGAACTGTGAAACAGTCAGTATAAGCTGCAGACACAGGTAATGCCGCAACTGGAAGGCAGTCACGTGCTCATCCCGAATGCTATTTCCTTCCCCAGATAACTTGCCTTTTCTCTCGTCGCACGTTCCCCTGGGTTAGTGAAGGCGGCATTCTCAAGAGCAACACAGGAATCAAGGTCCGAGACGGTCAGTGGGCGCGTATAAGGGTGGAGGTTGAAGTTGCTGGGTGGTGCCTTGCGCTGGTGCTCCTCGGGAATGATTATGAACTGCCGACGCTCTGCGGTTGGCGATTCTTCATGCTGGCTGGAACTCTCCGATCGCTCTGTCCTGACACTGTCTAGGCTCTCTGTAAGGGGCGCTGGAGATACCCGCTGCTGTTCTTCCAGAGCCATCTTGTGTAATCGGCGCCTCGGACGGTGTTCATATAATTTGGGTAATGAGCAAAGAGCGGGGTTTGCCGGCGAAGTTGAAGTTAAATACAGTGCAGTTTATTAAAGTGCTGATCGCATTGGAGCAGTGAGTTGGGTTGTTGTTGTTGTTGTTTGGGTAAAAGCAACGATAGCTCAGAGAGCTGTAAGCCCGAAGCGCAGCCTTGCCGCTGTTTGTTATGTCGTGTCATGTGTTCTTTCTCAAAGACGGTTGCCCTCCGACGCGGTAACTTGCCCCCCACACCTCCCAACCCTGCAGTAACAGACAGGCCCTCGTTACCAGTATCGAGCTGTAATTCCTTTTTGAAGCGGAGCACCCCTCATTATTCAGCTACTGTAGAAACCTCCGAAGTGACCGGCTAGAAGAGGAAATCGGCGGTTGTACCAAGGATGCAACCAGAACTTTCGTCTGATGCTGCTGTGATGATTAATGATTTTGCGGACTTGTAGACTTGGACGGCAGTGCGAATCCCTCTTGCGAGGCAAAGGATCTGAGGCAAAAGGTCTCGAACTAGCCTTAGCCAGGCAGGCGCGCATGACGAGGCTGGCCAAATGCCCCCTCCCCCCTCCCCCGTCATACAAAAACAAACAGGCAATCCCACTACATCCAGCCTGGAGCCTTCCATTGATACGAAGACCCTGTCCTGTCCCATAGACCGTTCTCTCAGGATTATGTCACCTTCTGTGTTATCTCTCCTCAACAACTAACTTCCTCTTCCTTCTGATTCTGAGTCTCCCACATCTGAAACTTCTGAAATCCCCACAACATCCGTTCCAATCCAGACGCCTCATTTCCCACATCATGTTTGTACATTTTGTTCCCTATTCTTCAAGCTGAATTTACTGACATATTTACAAAGGCGCATCACACTCAACATTACCGCTCCCACGCACGAAGATGCCGACCTCCTCTCGCTCGAGATTCCTCCGGACACCACGGTCAGCACGCTGAAGGAATCTGTACAAGCCGAATCTCAAATTCCGAAGACCTCTCAGCACCTCTATCACAACGGACACCTGTTGAACGATGACTCCAAAACCATGGAGCAGCTGCAGATTGGAGATGGGGAGATGTTGGCATTACACGTTCGAGATATGGTAGGAAGTCAGCCGGCAGGTCAACGACAGGCACAACCTTCTCGGCAACAGCCAACTCAGAGAGGAGGAGGGCAAGGCTTCCCAGATCCCGAGACCATCCGATTACAATTACTCGGAAATCCAGAGATGAGGCAGCAAGCCATGAGCACAAGACCCGAGTTGGCAGCCGTAATCGATAGCCCTGAGCGGTTTGCACAAGTCCTGAGGCAGATGCAAGAACAGGAGAGGGAAGAGCAAATGCGACGCAGACAGCAGATTGCAGACCTGAATGCAGATCCCTTTGATATTGATGCTCAGATGAGGATCGCTGAGATGATTCGGGAGGAGCGAGTTCAGGAGAACCTTCAAAATGCTATTGAGCATAACCCTGAAGGCGAGTTTGAAGCAGGGATGCTTGAACGTGGAGACTGACGGAAAGTAGTTTTTGGCAGAGTTCACATGTTGTACATCGATGTCGAAGTCAACGGCCACAAGGTCAAAGCGTTCGTCGATTCTGGTGCCCAAGCCACAATTATGTCTCCTGCTTGTGCTGAGGCCTGTGGTATCATGAGATTGGTAGACAAGCGTTTTGCAGGCATTGCTCGAGGTGTGGGTACAGCGGCTATTCTTGGACGCGTTCATTCTGCACAAATCAAAATCGGCACCTTGTTCTTACCCTGCAGTTTTACGGTGATGGAGGGGAAGGATGTTGATTTACTGCTTGGCTTGGATATGTTGAAGCGTCATCAAGCTTGCATAGATCTTTCCAAGGATAAGCTCGTTATTCAGGGTGTCGAGGTCTCTTTCTTAGGCGAAGCAGATATACCTAAGAATATGGAGGAAGAGAGAGCTGAGGAACCAAAAGTTGCGGGACCTGGAGGTACCACTATTGGAGGTAAGAAAATATTGTCCCTTTTATCTGAGTAGATATTGACAAACCCTATAGCCCGCTCGGGTGCCGTTTCTGGACCTTCAACATCAAGTACAGCACCGCCGAGTGGCCCATCAGCAGCCCCTGCCGCACCCCAGCCTGCAGCCCAGCCCTCGTTTCCAGCCGAGTCAATTGATCAACTTGTGGCTTTGGGATTTTCGAGAGACGAGGCTGTAAATGCTTTGGCTGCTTGTGGAGGAAATGTCGAATATGCTGCTGGACTTTTGTTTCAGGGTTGATCTGAGCAGTAAATTATGAATCAACGGCGTAAGGGGATAGATAGACAGCATAATAGCGTATGGTTGAGCGTCGCATGTAAAGGGGTGTCTGGCCGGCGTTACTCTCGTTTACCTGGTGCTCTAGCCTCGGACTTGCATAGCAGTTTTGATGATGGATGGTTGACGAGACTGCAATGGATATCTGTTCCCCTTTGATGTGGTTACTATTGATACGTTGTGACATGTGGCATGCCCTAAGTCATGATGCTCATCGCCAGCATAGTCTCGTGACACAGCCTTCATCTCAACTTGTAAACACAAGGCTTCAACACACCAGCCTCACTCGACACATGTTCCTCTTCTTCATCAATAAACTTCCCCTTCGGCTTCTTCGTCCAGGTCTCTCCTTCAAACTTCTCCATCCCTTTTGGGAGCGGAACGCACTTCCCCTTAATAGGCGTAGCACCCTTAACAAAGCACATCTTCACAAACATCTTGTTCCTCAAGTCCACTCCTCCCTCTCCATCTTTCAACACAAATCCCCTCTTCCTCAGTACCTCCACAAAAGCACTGACATCCGTCTCTCCACCCTTATCTTCAACACCATCTACTTCAACAGCCGCAACGAGGTCGTTGCGCTCTTCTTCCGCCCGCTTTTTCTCCTTCTTATTCTCTGGCCCGTTTTTCTTGCGGTTGCCCACACTATGCTCGACTCTCTTTCCCTTTCCTCCAACCCGACCGAAGCGAGACTTTATCTCAGCAATCCATAACTCGCCTTTCCATCTCAGGATTCTGAAAGCTTCTTCGATAAAGTCGATCCAATTTGTTCCCATGAGCGCGAGACAGAAGATTGCTATATCCACTGAACCATCCACCAGAGGTAAGTTTGCAATATCAGCTTTTGTGACAAGAGGGGATGGAGACTGGAGGTCAAAGCTGTGGATTTTGAGGTGTAGTTTCTTTGTCATTGGTTGTAAGGCGGTGGCAAGAGCAGCGTCACCGCATCCTAGGTCTGCTATTATGCTCGTACCTCCCGTACGTGGCAACGGCGTAACTTCTGTTTGATGGCTTTCCTCGACTTTCTTGTCTCCTGCCTTTCCACGCTGTGGCCCACGTATCTTGCCTCTTGTCTTGATGTTATTGATATAAGAATCAACGGGGTTCTCGGGCCAGACTTCAACTTGTCGACGGAAACCTTCGTGATATTCGTCGAACATCTCTGGGTTTTCTTGGAAGAGGGAGAGGGAGTGAGCGGAGGGTTTTGTGTAAAGAGTCTCGTTTAGGTGGCGAAAGCGCGCTGAGATTAGCTTTTGACGCATGGAGGCTTGGAGAGGAGTGAGTTGTGGCACTGGCTTGGGTGCTGGTGTAGGCTTCGGGGGAGTAGGGTCCGCGGCCTTGGTGTTAAGAGGAGAATTATCTGCGGAGGGCTCGAGAGCTTCTTCCTTCTCACGTTTCTTCTCTTTCTTGGACTTCTTGTGACTGTTCCCCTTCAATGCTGCATTCTCGTCTCTATCCTGAGGCTTTTCAGGCTCCTCCTCGACCTCCTTTTCACTCTTGGTCTTGTCCAGCTTGATACCCAAATCATGTGCAATCATTCGTTTGGCCACCTCATTCGTCGTTTTTGGTTGCTCTTTAACAGAATAATCGCCAATGTTCTGGAACTTCTCTGCTTGCAAATAATTCTCAGCTTTTGGCTTGTTCTTGTCGTGCTTTTTCTTAGCACCGTCTTTGCTTTCAAGGTTCTCGCCCACCTGGGCCCCGGTCTCCTCGTCAACTTTCTGCCTCTTTTTGTCATGCTTTTTGATCTTCTTCTTTCCCTCAATGACACTCTCCCATAGGTCAGCCAAGTTATTCCTGTTCACGTCCTTCTGCTTGCTCGTCCCACTGCTGCGCTTCCTCTTTTTGCTCAACTTCTCGGTAGTCCCATCCTCGCCATTGTTTGTGGGTGTAGCGGTAGTATTATTTGGTGCTGATTTTGAGGACTCCGCGACTTGGGTCTTCAATGCACTTGCCGACACGGACCATCCTGGGACCGCGAACATGATTTGCGGTTGGTGTATTAGAGATTGGGGATCTTTTTGATGCAAGGAAATTTCATTTCGACGAGGTGAGTGGCAGAATCAGTTGGCGGGCCTCACCGCCTTCTTGGTTAACCCCCCCCCCCCCATTTACTATGCTAGTAGCTATCATCTCAAGCGTCTCTTTTTCTCTCGATTTCTCGATTTGACCAACTGATTGGCTTAAAAAACGTACATCCTTTCGATTGTGAGTACTTGTGTTTGTTCTGTATCAAGTGATCTCCTGCGCTTCAGAGATGGCCACAGTTGGTACTAAGTAACCTTCAAAAATCAATCGTATCTGTTCCGATTCACTCGCCAAACGCTGTATTGGCCAAATTTGCCATTGCGCCCACCAAATCCAGGGCAAATTTTTGTCCGAGCGCCTCGCTTAAATTCCTAAACCCCAGATTTTCTAAGCCCTCTTACTTTATTAATAAATAAATAAATTAAAAATAATTGATTCTATTTAAATAAAAGTAAAAGATTTTAGCTTTTCAAAACTTTAAAAATTATTTAAAAAGAGCAAGAATTAAACTTTGTATCTTAAAAACTATTTTAAATTTAAAAATTATATAATTATATAAAACAATTATATTTTGTCGCATGTCAGGGTGACTGGTTGCCATAGCACCAGGAGCTTATGGCTGTACTGTTCCCGGTGCTAGGCTTACTCAGCAGCACCCCCTTTTATTTCTCTCAGATGCTCCATACGAGCTTCTCTTCCTTAGACAACCATTTCAGCAATCACCTCAACGCTCCGTTTCGTGCAACAGTTCTGAGCCCGGTATCGCTTCGCGCACCTCCATTTAATATCAAGCACTTAAAACGAGTTGTTGGGTGCTCTTGCGGTTGCTCTCACCACAAAACCGTCGCGCACCATAGACTACGTGGTCACTTACACTCTTTTCACTACTCTCGAGCATCTCATTACCAATGCAATACGCCCGTACGGTCTCCTCAATTGAGCTTACGTCTCGACAAGCTCTCCTTACCGGTCGGAGGCCTTTGCTGGCTCTCCTTCCACCACAATAACACGACCAGTTACGGGCGCACGAGCGTACCGTACGGCATCCTCAATCGAAAGCTTTCTTACGACGACGCTCATTACCTCGGGGCTGATACCCTCAATCGAGTTTACGTTTCGATAAGCTCTCCTCGTTCGTCGCGAATATCTTGAGAGGAAGGGATGGATAAGGATGGAAGATTGAGGGAGCTCGGGAAGCTCAAATTAGGTTGCCGGAGGGAGTGTTTCACGCCTAGGGCGGATGGTGTGGTTAGGATATCTTGGGCTTGCGGAGACATCCGGGGCTGGGATATACCCCCAAATAGAGTCTTGACTGGCCTGTTCGAGGCTTCCACGGATGACGGTCCCTGGGGTTATTGGACAGCCGCAAGCTCCCTGTTTTGTCTGTTTTGGATACCTTGGCTTGCGGAGACGTTCGGGGCTGGGTACTCCCTTTTAGAGTCTTGGTTGGCCTGTTTCGAGGCTTCCACGGACGATGGTCCCTGGAGTTATTGATCAGTCACAAGCTCCCTGTATTTACACTCCTTTTGAGACTGTTTCTTTTGTATTTAGCAGAGGCTAGCTAGTATAGCGAGCATCTGGGGGCTGTGTCGCATGTCAGGGTGACTGGTTGCCATAGCACCAGGAGCTTATGGCTGTACTGTTCCCGGTGCTAGGCTTACTCAGCAGCACCCCCTTTTATTTCTCTCAGATGCTCCATACGAGCTTCTCTTCCTTAGACAACCATTTCAGCAATCACCTCAACACTCCGTTTCGTGCAACATATTTTAAAAATAAAACTTTATATTTAAATAAGAAAACTTTTATATTTTAATAATAAAAAGATAGAATTTAAGTTAAAAGGGGATTTAAATAGTTATTCTTGATTATTTACTTGTTTGGCGAGTGTAGCGTTTGGCGAGTGAATCGGAACATATCAGCCTTGTGAAGGTGTCATAGTCTAACAATTTTGGTTGTTTCTTGACGCGTTGAAATTTGTGGCCAGCGATCAATGATCACTTGCACTTTTTCGGAGAAGGAACGGGTCTCGATCGTGCATTCGAGAGCTTCGCGGTGCTTCAGTTCTGGGGCAAATGAAATATATATTTTCGGGTTAAATGAAAACCGGCTTTCTCTTTTCATATTCAATTTTTGTACTGTTAGATTATGTCACTTCAAATTTTGCTTTATCCATCGCTAAGATTCAAGTAACGGCTCCTGTGCAATCTATGGTGGTTTCAAGGTGGACATGGACAGTACGCCTCTGCTGACCAGCCCAAATTACCCGCCACGTCGAGGTACTTGGGAGATTTATGAGGCAATCTGGTAAAGGCGGCTAGACACAAGTAGTCAGTTTTTCTTCGTTATCACACTACTTCCATTGGGCCCAGAGAAGAGGTTTGTTTTGAAAAGAGACTACCACGACTTACTCTTCAAATTCAGGCCATGAATTGTGCTGCTGTTCCTTCCTCAAACTTGACTAAAATATTTCAAATACCATCACGCAATGATTGAATCCGTGAAAATCTTTCGAGCCATCCTCTTCAACACCTTCTCGTTTCTCTTCCTTGCGCCAGCCATTAAGACTATCCTCCAATTTATCGTGCCAAGCACCTCCGCTGCATTCATCACATACTCTGTTCTGTTCATGGCGGAGACTTAGGAGAGACTAAAGCCGTTCTCGTTGAAATATTTATGCCTTGCTGTGCTAGAAATATTATACCGCAAAACCTGGTTGAGACAAAACCTTCAATATATCAAGCTCAATGCCAAAACTTACTTGATGGAGAATGGATCCTTTTTCCCCCTTCAAATTCTTCATACGGTATTTGAAAATGCTCCTCGTTTGGAAGCAAGTATTGTTGGATCTCCTGCTCGAAATCGAGTACCTGTCAACAATGCTTTCACAGTGTTCAAGAAGACGGCACAAGGTTCAAGACCAGCTCTGGTTCCTGGGAGGCCATCATAGGAGGAATAGAGATATGTAGAATGGAATTGGAAAATCACGGTCCATGAGAGTGCTTTCGATAATTAATTCATCTCAAATAAATTCTGCATGAACGCCTTGAAATATGCGTATCTTCCTCTACCTCGTATCCGTTTCATTCATGGGCAAGAGAAAGCTCTGTCCTCTAATGTATAATCTGAACAAATTCTCCTTCAATGACTCGTAAAAGGAAACTTTGGGAAAGCTGCATGCCATGCTGCTGCTAAGAGTCCACGAACTCACAGGCCGTGAACGCCGGTAACCGTGAAGTCTTTGCCATGCAGCCAGTGATATATGCGCCTCCGATGCCGCCTATGCGCCGATGATCAGAACCAAAACTCCATCTCATGCTCCACTCTCGAGACGCCGGGACTCCATTTACCTAATCAGGCACACCATACAATAGAACAGTTACTTGAACAAGCTACGCAAATCCTCTAATCTCTTCCTCGCGGCCTCCATTTTATCCATGCGTGACCGTCCCTCACTATCCATGCTCAAGCTTGCCAGCTTTTTCTTCTTATCCTGCAGCTCTAGCATCTTCTCCTCGAAACTGTCGTTCATGATGTAACGTACTGTCTCGACTTCTCGCTTCTGTCCCAGGCGGTGAACTCGGTCAACTGCTTGGGCCTCAGCCGCTGGGTTATATTGTGGTTCCATGACATAAACTTTGTTCGCAGTGGTAAGATTGAGGCCGAGACCACCTGCTGTGATGGAGACGAGAATGACAATGATGGATGGATCGTCGCGGAATACATCGAGAGCAGCGCCTCGGGCAGTTCGAGACATCTTGCCATCCAGCCGAGTGTACTTGATGCCGTTTTCAGAGAGTGCAAGTTGGATGAGATCTAGATGCGCTGTCCAGCCCGAGAAGACAACGCTCTTGATCGGAGGTTCATCGGGCATCAATCCTGACTCCTGCTGGTTCACAAGTAAATCGTTGATCAATGCTTTTGTCTTGGTATGTGGGCCACTGTAGTTGCCAAGATCCTTGCCATGCTTTGCGTTATCCTTGGACTTCATACGACCCTCCTCCTCATCCTCTACACCTCCTTGTCTGAGAGGGAAGTAAGAAAGCTTGATGTGCTGCTGGCAGATAGGACAGTTGATCTCCGTTTGACCTCTCGCCACTTCTTCCATCTGTGACTTGTAACGGTCAATACAAGTTGTGCAAATAATGTGGTAGCAAGGAGTCATATGGCCGATAACCTCATCCTTCGGCTCTCCATCAGAATCAACAACATCATTGGGGCCAATTTTACGACCACAAGTGAGACAAACATCCGCATTAGTCTCCTTCATTAGGTTGTACATGTCGTAAGCCTGCTTGCACGAAAGTCCAGGTCTGTCGTCCTCCTCGTCGCTATCAAGATCAATGGCTGAATCCTTGCTCAGGCCTTCCATTACCTTCAAGTCTTCTTCCCCAAGCAAGTCTCTGCCATGAGCGCAGATGAGGCGGAGACGGAGAATCGATTGCAAGATGTGGACGTATGATTTGCCACCTAAGCTCTTCTCCCTCTGGCCAACAATCACTTTGACTCTGTCACTGGCGTTCTTGGCAAAGATCTCGTAGATAGCTCGCTCCTCTGAGCTAAAATCAAGCTTGACTAACTGATCTCGTCGAGGCGGTAGGTCGATTCGATCCTTAAGACGTCGAAGAGTGATGCTATCAACGAGCAACCGAAGCTTTGGCAAGATTTCGGGATCACACATCTTGAAAGGAGCCATGATGTACTGTGCGAACCCACCTTTCTCGTCGAAGGGCTTGATACGCAGGAATGTCATAAGTGCACCCAAATCCTCAAGACGATTCTGCACTGGAGTTCCAGTCACAGCCCATCTGCGATTCGCAGCCAATCTACAAATTGCTTTCGACTGCTGAGTAGATTGTTCTCGGATCATATGCGCCTCGTCAAGCACGATGCGGAACCAGTTCATCTCCTCAAGCGGATAAGTTCCATGCTTCTTCTTGCTGCGATAGTTAAACTCGCTTGCCACGCTTCCATATGTAGTGATGACCAAATCGTACTCAGCCAGCTTCTTGATATCTTTGCACCGATTGGCGCCATGGTAGATATAATACTTGATAGTTCCAGGCTTGATATGTTGCTTGATTTGCTCTTCCCAGTTGGCAATCGTACTGAGGGGCGATACGAGGAGGGTTGTCTTGCAGTTCTGAACGAGATGGGCAGGTTCAATTTTGGGAAGCGCGGTCTTGCCTTTTCTTGTTGGGCACAAATCTCTCTCGTCTTCAAAGATAGTGGGAGTTTGCTGTGCCCAATCCTGCGCCTCAGTGTCCAGAGTCTGAACAATCAGGGACAGAATACTTAATGTCTTGCCAAGACCCATCATATCAGCGAGGATTCCTCCGAGTACTTGTGGTGGGCTGGTTCGCTCTTCCTGGCCTGTAATTACATTGAAAAATGATCTTTGCCCGTTGGCCAGAACTCTTGGTTGCCATAATGAGCAGTTGGTTTTGTCGAATTTTGTGAAATCCCTCTCCTTTTCCTTATTTACCATGAAAAACAAGCCTTGCTTCTGATGGCGGAGAAGCTCGGTAGTGATTCTTGGGTCTGGTTCCATTTCCTGCAGATTTTCCGAGCGTTCCAGAGAATCGAACATGCTCAAGACATCGTTTCTAATCTCTTCCGTGGTGCGAACGGGACCTTGCTGACGGTAACCATAAGTAATGCCAGCGCTACGAGGGGGAGGTTGAGGAGGTCTCTGAATGGCGTGGGGATTATGGAGCTCGACTCCCGCCTCGACGAAAAGCGGTGTTCGCAACCACAATTGCTTCTGGGAGAGATGGCGTCCAATTTGGAGAGTGTACTTCTTGGGGCCATATATATTCAAGTCAAGCCCGTATCGTTTGGATACGTCCGCGCCTGGGAGAGGGTCACCATCCCGCTTGTGTCTTGTTAGTATCCTAGCAGCGGTTCGAATGCCAAACTTCGAATCGAGCAGCGGTGTAAGACCAATAGAAGTATTGACGTCCACACATCCGATAATCTCACGCGTGCTGTCGACCGCATGAATTGTGTTTGTCCTCTCTCCAACACGTCTCCGCAATACAATTTTCACCTGGGGCCAGTATGCACTGGAGATAGCAGTTGCACCTGGCTTGGGTGTTGGGACCTTAAAAGCACTGATCTCTGCACCCTCTATTCGGCCATAGCAGACTTCTTTGTCTTCCGTGTCTGGAACAATCTCAACTCCGTCGTCGTCGTCGAGCGTTGAAATAACCACAGGAGTGGTTCCATTTGCCCGGGCATCACGCTTGCCTTCCTCTTTCTTTTCTCTCATATAATTTCCCAAAACCCCTCCTTTGCCTCCACCACTAAATTCTGCCTTCCGCTGTGCGTCGTTTGATTGATCCTCGATCCTCCTCCGCTTTTGAGGCACCATGTCTCGCTCGGTAACATTATGCATACGCTCCAGCATGTTCCCCATGCCGTTTCCGTTTGCATAGGCAGCAAAACCATTTCCATTCATGCCATTCTGTCTAACAGAATTACCCTGCTGGGGCGAGGGATGAGCATGGAAACTAGGCTCTGGTATTCCTGCAGGACTGTCAAACTGGAAGGAGAGCTGTGGCGCCGGATTATTGTTCGAGAAACCGTTCTGTGCATTCTGCTGTGGGGCTGAGTGGAAGCCTCGCGGATTGAGCAACTGCGCGGGATTCCACGTTTGTTGCTGGGAAGAAAATGCTGGGGTGCCGTTTGATCTCAGGGGAACGTTTGACGGTTGCCGACCTGTGCCAAATCCATTCATATGAGCATTGTTGTACGATCCAGAAGGCAAAGGGATAGTCGCCTTGAGGCGAGGCTCTGGACTTCCATGCCCCGCCGTCGCAGGCCAAGGCGAAGATTCGCCATAGGTGAGATGCGGTGATATACCGTTTGTCTGATTCCAAGACGCCATATCTTCGCGATCCACCTGCGGATGCTCACGTTACGGTCGCATGCAGATGGTTAGGTCGAGGTTTGGGCGGGAGCACCAAGTCGTTACCTCTGTAGCCGGCGCGGACTACGAGATAGAGGGGCGTGGATGATGGTGGGAATACATGGGCGAGGAGTCGCAATAAGAAACGAAGGTCGGGCTCGAGATGTTCGAGGTCAGTGATTTCCAATCAAAACAGAGTCCGGCGTGGTGTCCTGTGTTCTATGAGAAATCACTCCGGAGCAGCCACTGATTACTTGGGGACTTCTTCGGATGTTAACGCCGCCGATAACACCTCGCTTAGCAGTGGCGTCAGAAATGTTTTTAAAGGCTCTTCAGGGGTCCTGGCCAGAACTACCGTAGAACATTTACTTTGTTGGGCTCGTGTCGATATTCCGGAGAAAAACTCCCCAGCGTCCAGAACTTCCAAGAATTTATGTACGAGTCGGCTCTTGACCCAATCGTAAGGAGAGCGGGACAGCGTTTAGGAGAATGATTCATTAGATGCTCCTGGAAACCTATCTTGTATGTTGATTGCCAAACTCCGCTTCTCAGGCGTCATCCCATTTCTCCTTGAGTATGATACATGCATGCACTTCTTCTTTACTAACACCATGTGAAAACCGGATTTTTGCTCTTTACCGTCTCGAGTCTTTCTACAATAACCTTTCTCTGGTTGCCCTCCATACCCTCAGCCGCAGCGTAGCCCAAGTCACCCTCCAAATCATCACCATCGTACATCATCGGTACTCGTTTATGTCTCGTCGAGAATGAGAATCTCCTGTTCTCCTGTCGAGGAGCATAAGAATTTGACCTCGATGGTCCATCGTAGCTCATTCGGCTTCGTGAGTGGCTCATCGTAGGCCTTTCCGAGAACTTGACCTGTCCGTTTTGGACTTCGCTAAGCGCACTCGAATTCATATGTGCAGAAGGAGACTCGGGAGACTGGACTCTAGAGGCATCTTCACTCGCACGTGGACTGGCTAACTCAAACCGATTCGGGTTCGGGAGTTCTGCAGGCGGAGATGCAAGGCCGAGAAGATCAGGTTGCGGAGCAGAAGCGGCGTTGGCTGTGCTGATGTCCATTTCCTCCTGGAGGTCCTTCTGGAATGATGGATCGTTCCGTCTCCGCATTTCGACCGATGGGACTCGCATGGGTACTGCGACTGGAATATCCACCAAGTCATCCCACACGCACACTCTTGCTCTTCTCGTCAACTCCAATGGCCCGTGATCTTGCAACTTAAGGGTCTCAACAACATTCCATGCCTGGCCTTTCATGACGGCAATTTGTCTTGCAAACATCCTTTCCTGGAAATCGGCATCCTGGGCGAAGACCTTCCTCAATTCTAGTTGGGTTTCACTCCACCATTGCTTGGAGGTGAGAAGCGGCAAGAAATGATCTCTGGTCTTCTGTGAAAATGGTTGTCCAATTAGCGATACTGGCAAGAATAACCAGCCAAATGGAAAGCTTCGCCATGCATCTGGATGTTTCCAAGGCCACGAAAGACTATTGTCAATAGCTCCGATTGTCATAGTTGGCCCACCTATCCGTGAAGGTGTTGCTGATCTGCTTGTTGCTTCCATAGGCTGTTGAACTCTGTAAGGGTGTGATTTTAACGGTATGCCGTCAGATGTAGAGACCAACCGCGGGGACAATTCTTCTTCCCGCCCACCATTCATTTGGGGAGGCTCTGAAACAATAGAAACGTCCTGATTTTCATAATCCACCCTAATCATCCAGTTGTCTAATCCTCTATCTGTGTTGCGCATGATATAATCCAATATTACTAACTTCTCGAGCTCTTCCCGAAAGGATTGCTGCAGGGCGTCTGTCCACACGAACCGTCTCTGGCCATCTTCTGGTGAAGCCGTGCCTTCATCATCTTCCTCGTCATCGTCCCCAGCTGTGCTACTTGGCCTGCAGTTCTCCTTCCAAGTTTTGGTCTTCTTCCTAGGTTGATCTGTAGGTCTGTAACCACCACCAAAATCCGGCCACGGATGCTCTCGAAGGAAAATGTTCGCATCTTTGAAGCCTTTCAGAAAGACCTGGAAACTGCCAGGCTTCGCTGGGAATGGCCTCTTCTTCCTATAGAAATTTCTGCGTGCCCAGAAATCATAGTGGAATGATTTTGAGGAGAGGTGAACAATGTCGGTGTATGGTACGAGGTTGGTCCGTAGTCTGCAATCCAGAGTGTACGCAGCAGCTTCTGAGACATAGCTAAGATTCGGAATAAGGCATGCTCGACCAAAGAAGCATGGAAATAGATTTCGATGTATCCATTTGTTCCATTTCGGGTTGCCGGCTGCGTACGGTTCTTCATCCTTTGGCTTGAACACACCTACAACCTTGCCATCACTGTTCCTGGCGAAATAACTCCCAGAACTTCCTTGTGTAATCATTTTCGGATGTATGCCTTGCTCAATAGCAACCCTCACGCTTTCCACGACAGCTTCGAACTCCGTCTTTGACATTCGGCCGTGGTCAACATCCATAGCCAGCGACTCGGCCGTCACGGGTCGGACTCCATCTGGAGCCTGAAATACTGAATGATGTATCTCCAACTTTTCTTCCTGATCCGTCTTCCCCTTGACTTTATTGATCTTGAACTTCGAAGCAATCTCGTCCGCCCATCTCTCTAGCCTTGCATTGATCGCCTTGATATCCACGCCAGAAGAATTACTCCGCATTCTTCTTCGATTCCGCGGTCTTCGTGTGGTATTCGGCGAAGTCGTGCCATCAGTATACATCCCACCGTGCGGCCGTGGCTGGGTGATGGATGCATATCGTGGACCACTGGGTGGTTGCAGAGAAGCATAGCTATGGGAAAGCTCATCATCTGAGTCGGATTCTTCGGCTTGGGCAATTCGGGCATAGCCCGTTGTTGGAGGTCTGTCCCTCGGCATTATGATCCGTCTACCTGTTGGTTGACATGTTGATGTAAGTGTTATGTTGCAAGCTTGCCAACTTCTGGAAACAAGTTGATGGTTGCTGCAAGTCCAGACACAAAGTCGCGTCATACCCATGTCAGGAGAACTAGGGTGCAACCTTCAAAGCATATCACGTGAGGGCTATTACCATCTTCAGAAAGCTTCTGAAATGAGTGTATAATGAATGCTCGAGTTTACTATGATCATTCTGATCTAATTCTACTACACTTCGCGATATCATGGTCTGTACTTGCTGTAAACAGAAACATTCAATGTCGCTTCGCGAGTGCCGAGCCCCTTGCAACTGCCCGTGACATGTCGGCTGAGATTACCTAGGTTGTCCAAAAGACAGAAATATAATCCTCGAGCCTAATGCCAGTGCTTTCCTTGAAATTGCTTTACCAGAGGCCATCCATCATCTAAGGCCTCCACCACATCCTCCGGCGATGGGCCCTTCTCAAATCCACCAAGTTGCTCTCAAGCTGCTTGGAACTACTTGCGCCGATGAAAACAGCGTCATGATACTCCCCCTACAACTGAGAAATCATCCAGGATCTTATATGTGCAACGAATGTTAACATTGGCTATTCACTCCAAAAATGTGTTTCCTGCACCGTAAATTCAATAAGTTTTACTTGCTAAGCAAGAAATGGCTATCGATATCAATATCAATTTTCATTATCATTAATAGCATAAATCTCAAGTCATTACCCTCCCAGCATAAACAGCATCCATCATTACGTCCCCCAATTCCTCCGTCCTCATATTCGTCCCCGCATGCCTAATTCCGTCATAGGAAACACCTTTATCACCCCACCACAGCCTTCCTGCTGGATCAGAACTCCAATCGTCAATTAGGTCCGCCAACGTCTGGAAATGTCCCCACGCAGCAGGCTGAGGGCCCTTTGGCCTCCTCACCACCAAAAATGTTGAGAATATCGCGAGGGCGGTAACGGTTACCGCGTAGATAAAGACACGCATGTATATCATATCAAAATCATAGCTTCCTTGTGAGTTCCCCGAGTAGTTGAAGGAGATCATGAGACATTGGCCTAGTAGCCAATGGAGGATTGCTTTTGAAGAGAAGAGGACCAGATTCGGCAAGCTGGAGCTGGCGGCTGCAAAGCCATGAGAGGTGATTTTCGCACCTTTGAAGTGGAGGTAGGCTTGTCTCCATACTGCTTCGTCACGAGTCATGTTTACTATGAGCTCGATGCAGTGCAGGCTGACTGTTTGCGTTCCTTGAATGGCGCAGGTGAGGAGGATCCCAAGGATTATTTGCGTGACGAAAGAGAAGGGGCGAGAAGATTGTATTTTCATGGATATCGTTTGGTCATTTGCCATTTGTGTTGGTGAGGCCCAGACGGTAGTCCAGGATGCGGAGATTCGAAACGCGTCTCCGGCATGCATTACGGAGCTTCGACACGAAATGACCAGAGCCAATGTCCAGATGAAAATCAGACATGCTAAAATCCAGACGAGCACTATGACGTATATAACTGATCGAGTTGCGGCCTTGGCGCTATGTTGTACTGGGGAAGGCTGGGTTGCTTTCGAGGACCCGATTCTTGAATCTTGAACGGAAAGCATGCAACGGCCATTTCGGTGTAGCATTCCTTCGTGCATGTAGGCGAGAGTGTTAGTTAGGGGATTCGAGCTCCATGTCGGGATGGATCTAGAGTCTGCGATCATGCACCAAGTAGCAATGAGTGCTTGGCCGAAGATGCCGAGTCCCAGTGCGAAGATTGCAATTCCGTTGACAAAGAATCCCTCTTCTGTAGTCTTCGAGGTTTGATCTGTGTCTCTTGTACCCTTGATGAAGATCTGTGAGGTCGCAGCATAGCAAAGAATGAGCGATGACAGAGCAAGAAGATTTATTGGCCACCAATTAGACAGATGTCTGCGAGTGCTGTTAAGGAGTCTAGTGTTTGTGTTGAAGTCCAGTCGACCTTCACGGAAGAGCGCCCAGCGTAGAGAAATTGTGTGGATGTACCCAAGACCATCATTGAAGAGAGCTAGAAGAACGTTGATCACGAAAGATGCGCCACTTGCGCCAGCAGCTGATAAAGACGTTTCGTAGACGCAAGATCCTCCTTGGCTGATAACGATGAATATGGAGCTGATGAGACAGCCAATTATTGCCAGCCAAGCTGCTCCTAAACCTAGGAGGCAGCTAAGTCTAGTCGAGTTGCCTCTGTCGACATCGGGTAAGACAGGTTGATGGAGCCGAAGATATAATTCTCTTTCCATGGGAAGCCTAAATCGCTCTGGGTCCTTCAAATCGGCCAGACTGTTTATCCGCTCATCATAGGAAGGGAAAGACCAAGCTGTGAGAGTTGACGAGGTAAAAGATCGAAGTGAGTCCATTTTCCAAGATCGTTTGGCTGAATATACTTTCGACTTTCAACGTTCTTCCCGATGCACTCTTGTCGTACGTTCAGCAAAGCGGGAATGCAAAGCGTTTGTGGGATCGTCTTATCATTATCGAAATAGTCAGAAACTCCAGCAAGAAATAAATGAGCACGGGAAGAGCTCTCGAATACATATCTGCAATTCAAAAAGTCCGACGAGGGGTATTTTTAGTGAGCGGCACTGCCCCAGCTGAATCGAAAAGGGGAAGTGGGGGGCCAATAAAAGAGGTTTGAACAGGGGGTTGTTGCATAAATCAAGCCCCCGACCAATAAAATTATGAATGAAATTTGAGGACGTCAATGCATAGCCTCACGTGGTGAAACATGAAGTCAGATGAATTCTTGTTGGATCCCCATAACCAGCCTGCTGATCCTTCATATGTACCTCCATTCTTTAGAGCTATGCTACGTGTTGAGAATTGCCCCAAAAAAATTCATAGCTATAGTCTGAAGCCATAAACAAGACCCTCAACTTGAGCGGGGGAAGCCTCAGAAAAACAGATACCGGTAGGTGTGACGGCTGCTAGAAAAAGTAAGGGAAGCCCAGGGCCCGAAAAAGCAACCATTCTCCAGATTTGCGTCGCAGAATGTCAAAAAGTAAAATCGTTGATTGGAGTCTCCATCGAATCATCTTCTTCATCAATGCAGAAGTCAAATGTTCGTTATGACCTCGTATATTCTTGTAAAGTCTATGCGGGAAAGCACTTGCCCCTAAAATGAAATTTGTTCTGATGTGATATGACTGAAGGCTCAAAATCACCTTGACAACGCATTCGCGATCCACAGGAGTTTGAATTTCCCGGGCTAGCATTGAGGGTATCGGGAATCGTTTGGTATCCCTTGCTCTGCGAAACCTGCCATGACGAGAATAACAGTAGGCAGGTTGGTGCTGTTTGCAGCACAAACATAGCCATGGCTGTGGTGTGTCCCTATGTCCACGTCTTCAATGATGAAGTCCACAGAGCTTGGCTCTCATCGGCATGATACGCGGAGAATTAGTGTAGATTTCTACCTCCGAGCTGAGTACTATCGCTTTCACGGAGGGATATTCAGAAGTACAAGTGAGTAAGACATCCGAACCGTCAACGGTCTTTTGTGTTGATCTCTTTGTCCAGCCTAGGAAGAGTCGGACTGGGCCTGTTACCATGAAAAACAACCTGGGACTTTCCTGGAACAACGAGCATACTTCACTGCCGTGTATGATGCTACAACGAATGTAGGCGGCTCCGCCGTGGCGATTAGGCTCGAAATCTAGTCCAGAATGTAAATAGGACCACACTCTGAAACTTGTAGCTGGTCGAGAACAAGACTTAATCTCAGCTACAGTATCCACACCCGTCGTTGACGAGGACTATGCCAAGCACGGAACGTGTTGACGGGCCGGCGGATCCTTAACAGAAGGGACTCGATGTTAAAATATGCATTCAACAAAATGCTTAAGGAGGGGGAAGATCTTAAATGCCCGCGTCTCAAATATTGGATAAGCAGGAACAGAGCGAGAGCCGGCACACCATTCACAATACAGAAAATTATTATCGACCAAGGTATAAAGAAAACGTAAAGTTTACCTACGGTATTTCTCAGTGAATTGGCAAACGGGGTGAACAAGGAAGCGCAGGTATGTACCTGAGCACTTTGCAAGCGCAGGACAAAAAAGCGGCACGAAGCTGAAAAAGGTTCCATCAATGCCGGACGTCTGACTACTTGAGTAAAGTCGAAGTGAAATGGCTCTGGTCATCTAAGAATCGCAAAATAGCTGTATCCGAAGCAGTCATATTTGAATATATAATAACGAAAGCGGAGCATTTGCAGTGGATGTACTTTGAAAAGGTTGACGGGAGAAAATCCAGTGCCGTTTGACACTTTTCTCCACCACACGTGACCGCATGTAATTTCGTGAAGCAAACTCGCGAGATCCAGCCTTCCAGGTCTTAGTCAAACGTCGTGCAACAAGAGCAATGATCCTTTGAAATTCGTCACAAAACCGCCTTGGGCGAACCTGAATCCTGCTTCACGGTCATTACCAATATGCTGTTCTCTGAAGAAGATGCGCCACTTCTCAAGAAGTGGATTGTGAAGAGGCTCGAAAATACGTAGGAAGCTTGAAGACTCACACGCGCGATAATTTGCTAACAAGTGTCTCTCTACAGTTCAGATGCAGACGCTGACGTCCTTGCCGATTATGTCCTTGCGCTTCTGCGTCATGATGGAGACACCGAGACGGTTCGACAGCTTTGTGAGGCGGAGATTCCTGATTTCTTAAAGGAGGATTCTACCATCTTTGTGAGGGACGTCTTTGATGCAATTCGGTTTAAATCATACCTTCCTGGTTTTGTTCCTCCCCGGCGTCCCTCAATACCTTTCGCGCCACCCTCTGGACCTTCTGCGCCCTCGTATGGGAATTTAGGGATGGGAGCGCCACTAGGTCCTCAGAATGGCTCGAGGAAACGCTCATATCATGAGAGAGGCGATGGAGATCCTCAGGATAGAGGCTTTCAAACTGCTGGAGATCCGCACGGGAGGTTATACAAACAGTCGAGGCGAGGTGGACTTGGTATGAGCAGGGGATTCGAGACTTTCAATTCAAACACAGGCAGAGGAGGCTATGTTGCTAGTCGACCACCACCTATGAATCCTCAAGCTATGCCATCGCAAGGATTTCCAGGCATGCCTGGGATGCCGAGTCCACCCCCTGGTATGCCACCGTTCGATGGGAATAACCCCATGGCTGCACTTCTTGCAATGCAGGCTATGGGCTTTCCAGTTCCTGGCCTGGCACCATTTCCAACGCAGAATTCGCCTATGGGCAGAGGATCTCCTGGAAATCCGATGCCGC
Organism: Hyaloscypha hepaticicola; assembly: GCA_002865625.1. NCBI lineage: Eukaryota > Fungi > Ascomycota > Leotiomycetes > Helotiales > Hyaloscyphaceae > Hyaloscypha > Hyaloscypha hepaticicola. Next base: position 102,832 of record KZ613486.1, read on the forward strand.
CGAAGAGACCGAGATGCAAAGATTATGACATCAATGGTTTCTGCGCGAAGGGGAATACTTGTCCATTCGAACACGGCGAACATTCAATCTGGGTTCCTCCAGTTAGCAAAGCTGATGAATATGATCCTACGAATGCGAATCTTGTGCCAGGCATTGAAAGTAATGGTAGCCCAGCTCTCGGTGGCTTCAACCAATTTAGAGGGGGCGATAGAGGTAGAGGGCGTGGTGGGATCCACCGAGGCGATGGTAGAACATTTAACAACCCAAGTAGAAGAGGAGGGCGAGCTGAATTCTCATCGGACAGGCCGAATTATGACAAAAGTAATACAACAATTGTGGTAGAGCAGATACCGGAAGAGAAGTTCTCTGAGGACGAGGTTCGAGGATTCTTCTCTGAGTTTGGCAACATCCTGGACGTCTCAATGCGGCCTTACAAGAGGTTGGCGATTGTCAAGTTTGAGGATTGGGATAGTGCACAAGCAGCGTACAAATCCCCGAAAGTCATATTCGACAACAGATTTGTTAAAGTCTACTGGTTTATTAACACGGAATCATTACCGCAGCCGCCAGCTGTATCTACCACGAATGGCGCTGCGAAAAATGGAACGTCAACGCCAGATACTCCTGCACCTGCAAGAGCAACATCGGAGCCTCAGATAGATATTGAAGAGTTCGCTCGTAAGCAAGAAGAAGTTCAGAAGGCCCATGAGGAGAAGCAAAGGAAGTTAAAGGAGATGGAGGCTGCACGGAAAGAGTTAGAGAAGCGACAGGAGGATCTTCTGAAGAGTCAGGCAGAGGCAAAAAGGAAACTAATGGCGAAGCTGGCTGCTAAAAGAGGACAATCCGGGTCTCCGGCTCCTGGCTCTGAAAACGAGGCATCGGCAGAACCAGAAAACCCTACCGATAAGTTGAAGAAACAACTTGCGGCACTGGAAGCTGAAGCGCAGTCCTTGGGCATTGATTATTCTCTATCGGATGACACATCATCTTGGGGTGGTCGAGGCAGGGGCCGAGGCCGAGGTGGATATCGAGGTAGAGGCACCTTTGTACCCCGAGGGTTTCGTGGAGGCTATAGAGGACGTGGTGGGACTCCGTTTGCCGCATCAGGGCGAGCATTCAATCTTGACAACAGACCCAAGACGATCGGCTTGACTGGCATAGATTTTTCAGATCCCGAGAAGGACGAGAGTCTCAGACAGTACCTCTTAGTAAGCCTCAATCAAAGCTAATTTTGGGCAAGTTACTAACAGAAACAGGGAATTGGCGAGTATACTGATATCGAAGTCATCCCCGCCGGCCGTACTGCCATAACCTTCAAAGATCGCCATACGGCAGAGAAATTCATGTATGGCGTTCCGAACGGCGAGATCCCCTCTGTCGGCAAAGTCGAGCTATCATGGATCCAAAAACCACTCCCTCCTGTCTCGTTACCCGGCAAGACGAACTTTGCGAAGAATGGCGACGATGATGTCCAGATAGATGACGGTGATGCGATGACAGCGACGAGTAGTCCTGCTCAGGGAGGTGGAGGTGAACAGCAAGAGCAACAAGAGAATCTCGACTATGATGTAGCTGATGATAATGATTGGGGCATTCAGTGACCGGGAGGCGCAATTTTTGCATCTGGTGAGCGAATTGCTTGGCAAAATCAGCTTGGCGAAATAAATGTTTGTATTTGTATTGTAGATTAGGAAGTACTTGTACACTCCGACCTGGTGAACCTGGAGAAAATCAAGCGATGATTTGATAATTCATTTTCTGCCAGGTGGGAATGCTCTTTATTGGATCTTCTTTTTCTTTGGAGAGTGAGTGATGTCCCATGTCAGGCCACTCGAATGAACGCCAGGTTGTTCAAAAGTGCTCTGGAGCATTGGTTTTGTATCTCAGGCTTTTCTAACTTTTTGCGGGGACCGACATTGCCCCTGATGCTTAGCGGGCTGCAAGCGATGATGGCTTACCAGGCACCCCTTTAGGGGGATGCCTGATAGGCTTCCATCTGCAACTGAATCATATCAAATCAAGGACTTCAAAACTTGAAAATGATCGTATCTGTGTATCAACATGCCGGGCACTACGCGCACCTTGCGATCCGCCAAGTTGATCCAAGAACTTTTGACAGCATCAGCCCTCCCACCTCGTGTCGATGCTGCCCAATCGCCAATAATCTTCACCTCCTCATCTACACCACAAGAACCCATCACCCACATCCCACTCAACACAAAACTTCCACATCTCAAACCTTCAGAACTCACACTACTCCGCAAAAAGCAAGCTCAGCTCTCATCAACTGCCACTTTTACTCTCACTTCGTTGCCAAAGCCAGGTTACCTTAACGCGTTATTATCAACGCTCATCTTTGCTCAGCGTGAGGCAGGAACAGCTGTCTGTATCCATCCTGCGGGGTGGTTATTAACCTGTGCTCACTGCTTTGGGGATGATGCAGAAGATTATGAGCAAGCTGATAAAAGGCGGTGGCTGCTTCTTTACACCGGGGAAGCAGTGTTAGTGGAGTGTAGAGTGTGGGATGTGAAGAGAGACCTCGCCTTGCTTAAAGTCATCGCCATCGAGAGTACTATTTCAGGGACTTCAGACTCGGCGCCTATATTCACCTTCCTCAAAGTTGATGAAGGGAATCCAAGGGTTGGATCAAAGGTACTTTGTATTGGACAACCGGGAAGAGATGATCTCGAAGCGGAAGGAAATAGGAAGACGAAGTATAATCTGATTGAGGTGTCGGAAGGGAGGTTTCGGGGTATGGTGAAGGAACAGGACTCTCAGGATAATGGCGAGATTGGAAGTTTGATGCATGATGCGTGGACTTATTGGGGACACTCTGGTGCTCCTCTTATCAGTGCTGGGCGGGGGAGCTTGGTGGGGTTGCATAGTAGTTGGGATGATCAGACGGCCATGCGGCATGGGATACCGGGAGTTGCTGTGAGGGAGTTTTTGAAGGAACATCTACCTGAGGTGGGAGACGTTGAGAGCGCTGGGACAAGTGTCAATCCAATAGAGGTCTCTTGAAATCCTGTCCCTCGAGTTGCAAAAGGAATTTCAAAATTTAACTCTTCCTCAAATATTGCTCTCTTTCAGTAATTCCAACTAGTAAGAGCACCAATTCGAAGGCAAATAATGCTCTGTATTACGAAACATCAGAAATTTGGATATTTCACTGCTTATCAAGTTCTTCCTGAGCATCGAGGCAAACTCGTCTCAAATACTCAGATTGATTGGATACCGATGGTGAGAAGTAAAATCTTCAAGGAGTACGCGGGCATAGGTGCATGTTAGGTCAGCTGTTGCGTTGTCTAACTTGAAGGGGATCCTTCTAAGTTGTTGAAGTGTTACTATTATGTTTGCTTCTTGGAACCCGAACCTAACTGGCAAGGGCTCTTTTCCCTTCTTGTAGAACTGGCTCTATCATTGAATTATGCGAGAACCCTTAGTAATTTGACAATAATCTGCCAAGAACAGCACATTTTCGAACATATATTTAGACTGCTCCCTTTTCTGAGCAGCTGGGAAATGGCAAATAAGATCATGCTTGATTTTCTATCTCTCATCTACATCTACAATAAATATGAAAACATTTTCACTTAGTAAATTTACGTCATGGCTCTATGTTGACTTCAGGTATATCATGAGTTTGTCGATTCGTCCCCCGCGGTGTCCAAGGCTCAGTCGGCTCAGGCTCAACATGAAACGCTTCAAGGACCGATACCTTAAGCTCCCTTTTCTCGCTAACTGGAAGGTCACCATCAGTATCCACGAAAGTGTCGCCGCTGATGCTGTGGTCGGCGCTTTTTGGCCTCTCTTCTTCTTCCATGGTTGGTGGTGTCTTTTTGCTGAAAATCTTCCTGAGCCGGTCTTGGTATCCACTTAACCCATTCTTCAAGCCTCTTCTCATAGCCAGTGACTTTGCGACTCCATTGGATCCCTTCTCCTGGTCCGTATCCTCTTCTCCAGTAGCAATTCTCTTCGCTCTTCTCTCCCAATACCACCACAACCAACCCGCGAAGACCAACAGCACCAAAATCACAAACCCCATAATTCCCAACGCAAAATTTCTCAATCCTCTCCTCCTGTGCGCTTTCTGCTTTGCCAGTGTAGCAGGATTAGGTACAATCGGTACTGCGCCTGGTGGAATGATTGTAGTAGCGTTCGTATACTGACTAAACTCGCTCGCCGGACTCGGGGGCGGTGAACCGGTCGTCCAATTCTTCGGTTCCGGACCTAACACAAAGTCCATCGTGCCTCCATTTGCAAAGATATCGTCCCAGGTTACCCATGATTGCACCCATTGCTTTCCGTTCACCTGGAGAGATTGTACATAATACGAGTCATTGGACCCGCCGGTTGTGGTCATAGCGAGGGCTTTGCCGGGTCCGAGAGAGATGGTCGTGTTGGCGAACCAGGGGGAGCCGATGAGGAATGTGGTTTGACCGACCATGGGGTAAAGGCCTAGCATGTTCCAAAGGAGCCAAGACTCCATCGCTCCTGCGTCGCTGTTCCCTGGCAGCCCTCCCGGCGTAGGACTGTAGTAGCTCTTCGCGATGTTTCGACTCTGCTTGACGCTGAGATCTTGGCGGCCGACGTAGTTGTAGAGGTAGGGCGTGTTAAAGCTAGGTTCGTTGCCCGGGTTGAAGATCGTGCTGTTGAAGGCTGCGTTTCTATTGGTGATATTGGGTTTGAACATCATCTCTAGGCGGTTGACGAAAGTCTCTGGTCCACCTGAAAGGGCGATTAGGGTGTTGATATCATGTTGTGCGTTGAAGCTGTATTCCCAGGGCAGGCCTTCATAGTACGCGTCTCCCCAGTAGCAACCGCCGCATTGTAGTGGATCTTGCTCGATAAAGCCAGCTGTGCTGCGAGGAACAACAAAACCAGAGAAGTTGAGGGAGATTGCAGTAGGATTCCAGTGATTGCGCCAATTCCGCGATCTATTAACATATTTCTCTACATCTGCCGATTTACCAAGCCCTGCTGCCACCTGAGATAGCGAGAAGTCGTTAACAGAATACTCGATTGCTCGAGTGACGGCACGCCCATATTTGGGAGTAATATATCCCAGTTCGAGCCAATCAGGAAGTGCCCCTCGTCCCTCTTTCGTCGAAGAGGAGAGATCACGGGGGTCGTTATTATTCTGCGGAGTCACTTCTGCGTTTTTCTGCATCGCTTCGTATCCAGCGGTCCAATTTACAGCCCCACGAACCCCCTTGACGTAGGCGTCGGCCAATATGTTGTCTGAATTCGAACCTCCTTGACTGGCGCCATTGAAATTGGATGATCGAGCATCCGGCATGTACCCTTCGAAGCGGAAGATATCGATGAGTGATCTGATATATTCTTCATACATGCTTGGTTGGAATATTTGGAGTAGGGCGAACGTGCATCGAAAGAGATCCCAGGTTGTGAAAGTGTCGTCGTAGTAGGGCTCGACAGAATTCCACAGGGGATTCTCTCCTGTTCTGTTCGAAGGCATGAGATGCATAGAGTACATTGAACTGTACAACAATTGTAGATTGCTGGGGTTAGACTCTGTTGTAGTTACTTTTGATAGGACTTCGTCGTTCCATACTTGTTTTGCGTTGCTGGTCAAGGTCGAGAGCGTTGTTCCCGCAGGTATCTGTGTGTTGACATTGTCACATGCCTGAGCGGTGGATATAAACGAGATGCCCACTCTGGAAATCACACTGGTTGCTTTTTCAAAACTGAAAACCGCTCCTAAGCGCGCAGTTGAATTGGTATTTGAAGCAGCGCTGTAATCGACCAGCTTGCTTGTATTGTCGTTCTGACCAACAAATGTATTCACTGTCGCAATTGCCCCTTCAAAATAGCCGCAATAGTAGATTCTCCAATCTGGTGCTCGGTTCCACCCATTATCGTAATCCGCATAGCCTTCGTAGTGATTATCAGAGGTGGTGATGTTGCCTCCAAGATAGTGCTGCGAGAGGCCTTGGCCACGATATGACGGGAGTACATGAGAAATGTCTACAACAACATTGGATTGGTTTCCAACGGGAAAAGTATACTGGTAAAATCCTGCTCGGCTGGTGGCACTGAGTTCGACGTTAATGCCGGATCCTAACGAAGCTTTGTAGTACCCGACAGACGTGATGTCTGGGGTAGCTCGAGAATCGTTCAAGTTGGCCAGAGGATTGGTGATATTGCCAAGAACGGGCATTTGACTGACAACCCCATACTTTGGCGCTCCTCCAGTGCCACTCTCATGCATCATTGAGAACCCGGTGAAATTACCGACAGTAACATCTCCGGAATACGCGTCCGCGCCAAAGAACATATCGGGTCCTAGCTTCACCATGCCGAATGGTAAAGCGACTCCCGCAAAAGTATTGCCCCCATTGGTCTCCCCAGTCTGGAGAGAGTCAGCTTATTAGGTACATCCGTGGAAGTAGGAAGAACTTACATTAGTCAAAACATATTGTGTAAGGTCAATTGGCTCTGCTCTTGCAGCAGCCACAAACAACGCTATCAAGGAGGCGTAAAAAAACATCGAGAAAACCAGGCGACTGAAGAAGCGAGGAAGGAGTTCGTCGTTGGCAGTACTTCCATCATATGTTGTGGCGAAGGTCGTGTTTGCGCGATCCTCTTCAAACTAGAAATGTCTCCAGACGTAGGATATTCGTTATGTATTGCTGAAAGTGAATGGCCTCGAAAATTCAAAGTAAATTGTGACTCGGATCACGTGCTAGGTATGATGTGATATTTTGAGTAATTGTTGTGATTCAAGAGGAGAGGGGCAAAATTATGTATATGGGTTAAAGCAGGCACAAAGCAAACTTTCTTGATAAAGAACAGCTAGTGTAGCTATGAAAGAAAAGGCACATGGGGAAGAGTACAGCATATTACTATGCCTGCAGAGCTCCTTATGATGGAGTCTCGAAGCTTTTCGGAGCCAGATGGGTACTTGAACGAAAACCAGCAAAGAGAAAAGGCTTGGCACTCTACTTCTCTTATATCTTTCTCCCTGGCAGTGCTCGGTCTCACGAGAAGGGGCACATCCTAAAGCACGCAGCCTTAGCCTAGACGCAGGCAAAGTTCAGGTGGGCCGATTCTGTTGGTCGCGTGGAGCTGCCTTTGCCCCGGGATCCTGCGAGCACTCGTGCGCGAGTGGCTGTCTTGAGAAATCCCATTGTGAGTTGTACAGTTAGCCGCCAATTATTTTGGGAGACTGTTGGCTCAGCGCAGTGCTTTTCTGATCCAAAGAATCCTCTGTGCGGTCAGGAGGTCGCTGCGGTGCTCGGTAGTGGTGCACTTGCCCTTGTCCTGCTTCAAACGATTTGCTCCTCCTGTGTCAGGATCCAGGAGGCGGAGACAAGCTTTTTGATCGCCCGCGCTAAACCCCTTTCATGCTCACAGAGATCGCCCAGGTCCGCCCCCCCTGAACGAGTTTTTGCTGCTTCACAACATCTTCTTCAAATAGGTATTCATTGTCCCTCGCGCAATCATCCTCTTCTATCTGATGTGCACTCGTCAGATTCTTGCAGCGCCAATTTCTCTAAAAGGGCTATACTTTCCCCGCTCAAATTGATAATACTTCTTCCGGTAGCTTTCTTCAATGGGCGTCTCGAAATCAGCCACGGCCCACTGAGGCCTAGATTCTCAGCGCGCCATCCCGGCAGCAACAAACGAAAGTGAAACATCACCAGAAACATTTTCCATGCCAGGCAAACATCAGAGCAACAAAACTTCATCTTCGCTCGCCATGAGAGGTCGACTCGATAACAAGCTCGCAGTCGAGGTCGCAACTCGCACTCGCACTCACTTTCACATGTACATCGTCTGAAGCTTCGAATATCTCCCCAGTTGAGGTGGTCATTCACTTTGCGCTCATGAGCTGAGTCTTCGTCTCTCCACAATGCCACGTGCATGTGACTAAGGTAGCTCAACACCAACAATTGAAGCTGCCTATCAGGGGAGAGATCATCACCACGTTGTATTTCATCAGACTGGGGAATTATTTGCCACCCTTCACTTACATGCTTTCTCTTTGCCATTAGCGTCGTGGTCGAAAAGGAAAAATGTTAGCGCAAATGGCTGGCTGGCTTGAGCAAGTGCAAATACTCTCTCTGCAAGCGGTGAAAATTTCGTGCAACATCTTTGAAGCAGGTTCCCGAAATTGCCGTGGTAAATATCGAAATAAATGCCGTCCAACCGGATTTCTTATTTGTAGTTCCCTGGATTTTATGCCACTAGGTACCTGCTTCTCTTTGTAAATCACATGATATTCACGTGACACACCCTCTTCTTGCTCTTCCATTGCCGTCAGTTGTACAAAATGATGTTGAGAGGGGAGCCCCTTTGGGCACACGACGCGATACTAGATTAGTCGAGTCGGCGCTTCCTTCTCTGGAGTTCCTTCCCTTGGCACAGTCTCATCATGCAGGCCAGGTTACACGAAGCTTTGCCTACAAGCGCCTGCCTGATTTTCTTCATGAACGTTCTCAAGACGTTCTCCACACTCGTATACATGAGTTCACATTTCTGCCTGCTGATCTGTATCCCTCAACATACTTCTCAAAATTTCGATTTTCTCGATCTTGATGGACACCGCAATGATGGGAGACGAGACGAAAGGCTCCAGCAGCTTGTGTATTGAACCCGAGCCTCCGCAGACAAGGCTGGGAACCGATTCCAAAGGATTCGACATCAATGATTCGGATTTAACAGACGGGCCATTGTGTGCAAGATGTGCATCAATTGATTTTGAAGCAGCGTTGTCAAGTGAGCAGGATGTTATCCTGATCGAAAGCCTAGGCCTGCCTAGCGACTGGAGCATCAGTTCTTGCACTTTTTGCAAATTTCTAGCCTGTTTAGTGCCTGAGTACATGCGGGAGTACCTAGACGGTTATCTATTACGCACCATCAGTTCCCACAGCGCCCGCGTCATTAACAATATGATATTACTCCAAGCATTACCACCCACGAAGTTATTGGAATTGTATCACAAGCATCACAACTATTATCGTCAAAGTTTTTATTTTGTTCCACAAAATGAAGGTTTCGAGCCTATTCGATCGCTCAAAACTAGCTCGATCAACTTTTCTGTTCTTAAAGACTGGCTAGACCTCTGCCGGACTATGCATACGCGAGTGTGCAACGCTCAGGGACGAGAACCAAAGACAGTGGAACACTTCAGATTGATAGACTGTCACACCCGCCAGATTGTCACAGCCCAAAATGTGGACTACGTTACTTTAAGCTATGTCTGGGGACCAACAGAGGAATGCCATGAATTTTCAGAGCAGCTTCCTACGACATTGCCAAGGACGATCGAAGATGCCATGGCAGTTACACAAAAGCTCGGACTTCGATATATATGGATCGACCGCTACTGCATCAACCAAAAGCAAAAAGGGCATGCATACTTGCAGATGAGCCAAATGGATCTGATATACCAGAATTCTGTGGTTACAATTGTGGCAGCTGCAGGGGAAGACCCATCATACGGTCTTCCCGGTGTAAGTCGACGTGAGCGTCGCCCACAACCTCGAGCGAGGATCCGCTCCACGGTCTTCATCGATAGCTTGCCAAAAACCAACTCTTTAATTTCGAACTCTCATTGGGCAAGCCGGGGGTGGACTTACCAAGAAGCAATACTATCTCGCCGGCGTCTTGCATTCACAGACGATCAAGTATCTTTTCAATGTACCGGCATGCATTGCTACGAGGCCTTTCAGATTCCATGGGAGTCGCTTCATACTTCTGATCGCCAAAGCATGGAAGACAAGTACCTGTATTTATCGGGTTCCGGCGGTGAGCTATTTCCATTCGGAGTAGGCACAACCCGAAATGCCATATTCAACCGGATCTCAGAATATTCAAGAAAGTCCCTCACGTATCAATCCGACAGATTAAATGCATTCCTAGGTATTCTTAGAGTTTTCGAGACTCGGGGCACATATCATTGTTGGGGTACGCCTATTTTACCCGATTCGTTCGCCCCTGGGTTGGAGCCTTCAAAGCAGGATTTAAATTTGGGTTTCTTGCAAGGCCTTTGCTGGGAACCCTTGGGGAATTTCAAGGCCAGACTACAACATTTCCCAAGCTGGTCATGGACTAGCTGGTCCGATGCTGTATCGTATGACGAATTCCCTGTGGGCCTTACTTCAGTGCTAAAAGTCTCTATTGAACTCCGTGATGGGTCTGTTTTGGATTGGATTGAATTTCAACGCCGTTACGCTGAAATCACCGATGCAATGCAACTAAGTCATTTCATCCACGTTTGGGCACCTACATTTGAGATCCACAATCTGTCGAAGGAGAATTCTCACAATCTGTCGAAGGAGACTTCTCCTTGGTACAGTTGCGAGATTAAGATGAACGATGGTTGGTTCCTGCGATGGAAGTTTCTCTTCTATCACGATGAATCAATGCTCTCACAATATCAAAAGTCTTTCGTAATGGCGTCTTATAGAGAAAGTCGAAAATTCATTGTTTTTCTGAAGCACTGTGAAGATAATTTCGAGCGACTTTGGGGGGGCTGGATACACTGCGAGAATGTCTCACTCCTACGTCCGGATCGAAAGGAGGCTGATGGTGTCAACCTCGTCGGAAGTAATATCATTGAGCGGTATGGGCGGGACTGGGAAAGATCTATAGCATCAACTTGGGAGACACTGCGTATTGGGTGATCTTATTTCAAACAGCTGTATATAGCTTCGACGTAGATTGATGTCTTCATGCTTACTACATCTCTCGAATTCGTTATTTCTTCCATGAGTCTTCGAAAGAATCACCAACTTCGGCGTCTCGTTGCATGTCATCTCAATGATCGAAAAGACTTAGGAAATTGAGGTTGTTTTGTCACCTTCACTCCGTGAAAGTAAACAGGAAGCAAAACTCATGGCTGCAGAATATTTGATTGCAAATGGCCTCAACGTTCGAGAGTATGTCAGGACATTGAAACAGGGCTTGAAAGTAAAGTAAAGGAAAGAAGATCCAAGTCAATACCCGTAACTTCGAGAAATTGTGTTGCTGGTCGTTCAGTGTTCGAGCGGGATTTGAAACCTTGAGACTCTGGGGAAAGCTTAGATTGAAAATGAAGCGGAGCTTCAAGTGAGTGAATCTTTGACCTGAGAGGTTTGTTCCATGTCGTCTTGATGTCCTGGGAAGTTTCTGTACAAGTAGACTCATATACTCTGGTGATTGAATCTAGGATATGATAGGGGTTATCTCAATTCGTGTATATGTGCTATACTCGAAATCCTCGGCATTGAGAACTCATTTGTGCTTGTCTTTCTTCGGGATAGACACGGAGTCTCGCGTTGAGGATAGGATGCAGATGGAGTCACCTGCGCTTCAGATGTGGAGAAGAGGAAGCCCGGATTGATAGAACAGTGCTGGGTTTCAGGGAATATCGAATGATTGAAAAGTCGCTGCACATTAGCTCAATGTCCCGGATTCTTTGATGAATCGCAAAATGCAAATTCATGAAGGGGCAAGTGAATCAGGAAACCGGACTGTGTGACATATTTTCTCAACGTTCCAGATACATTTCGTACATTTAACCGAAAATCAGGGATCAAAGTGAAGAAAATGCCGTGTATTGCTAGTTGGATAGCCAACCGCAAGGCCGACCTGGTTGGGAGTGGAAGGCTGAGGGTGGTCGTTGAGGTGGCATATCCTAGGTCTTGGTTGTTTCCTTTTCTTCCACGCGTCCATACTGGAAGCCAAGGGGTGACAGGCCCAGTTACCGTCTATTCATGTATGATCCAACTGTAGAAACGTTCTCTTCAATTGAACCGCCTCTAGAGATACCAAAGGCTTTGCAAATTTCTCTGCTTCTCTTGGATCCATTAGCGTCCTCGACGTCGAACTCAAACTTTTTATTACACGTTGCGCTTATCATCCGAACTTCAGAACAATAGGCAGACAGCTCGGACTGGGAAGGATTCTCATCTCATCTTCGGATGAAAGGGACTACTGCTGGTTGTGGATCTTCGTCCGACAACCCCACCGCATCCTCGCCTTGTCTCAACCTCTTCCCCAACCACTCCCCCAGCTTTCCCCAAGGGACCGAACTCCAGAGGAACATAACCACAGAGTAGAGCAAAGAACAGGCTGCCACCACAACGCAAACGACATTCCCCTTGGTCCATTCAACGGAGTGCACGTCAGCACCAAGCACTCCCATTCCCCAGATCTCTATATAGAGGGCGAAGCCCTGGCACACGACGGCGAACTATTATTCCTGAGTTCAGGACACTCTGTAATCGAGGCCACTACTTCTACTTATTAAGTTTTCTCTGAATACCTATTATACACTGCGTTCAAGCCTCCAAGACTTTCAAGAACGGGGAGGTTCACGGTTGGTGCTTGTTTCCTCAGTGAATATTACGGAGGAAAGGGGATGAGAATTTCATCCCATCTTCATCTGAAGAGTGAATGTCAAGTAAAGTATTTAGTGCGTGTTCTGTCAATGTGTGAAGGTGGTCTGGTTCAAGGAATAGTGAATCGTTAGTTACCTCGTTAATGTCAGAATTTGATTTATTTCGTCGGATGAAAATGAGCTCGGATCGTTTGTTGCCTATTGACTTAATATCACAACTATCGCTGGGCATTGGATTGGCATACACTCATCTAACATGAAAAGAGAGTGTAGGGTGTGCAAGGTTCCCACATCGGTCGGCACTCAACATTTCACTTCGCAACTAGGAGAACAGATTACGTCTCAAGCGATAGGTAATATTGACTGATATTAGCACGGCTCAAGCCATTTACGCATTTGAGTTCCCAAGCGCGAATTCAGGTACACACGCAGTTGCAAATCAAAGGTATCATCTAAAACGCCACACCAACGCTATTCCTCCCATGCCCACGCATTGCCCAGCTTTGCTGACTCTCAACCTCCACCTCCTTCTCCCCAAAGGTCCTTTGACGACTCAGCTCCACGCTCTCACCCCTCGCACTATCCATGCTCAGCGCGCGAATCTCAACACCCAGCTCCTTCTCCGATTTCTCCCTTCCCGGACTACTGTCCGGGGTCCAACTCGTCTCGATTGTCCTTGGCGCCTCGAGCTCGCTCTCGCTCTCAAGCGTACTCATCGTGCTAACGCTATCCATGGATGTACGTGTCTGATGTTGGGTTTGGAGATCGATGCATTGGTAGAATCCTTCCCGGCTAGTCACGGGTTTGGGCGTGTTGGTAATTGAGTCGAGGGAGATGTTACGGGAGTGTTCGGATGGGAAGAGCCAGCCTGAGACTTTTCCGCTGAAGGACTTCTTCTTCCGGAGAGGTGGGATCGGAGCTTGGAGGACGAGAGGCAGTGGAGGAGGTGGTGGAAGCGCCGTTGTATGTTCTGGACGGGATGGTGGACGAGATGAGACGATAGAGGAGGAGGGCGAAGGGGTGGTGAATGCTGCCGAGGCTTCGGTGAAGGGAGTCAGGCGAGCGGGGATGAGGACTGTTTGTTTTGCGGGAGCTCTGGAGGGAGCTGTCTTTGGCCGTTGGTCGGCGTGGGGTAGAGTGACTCGGGCGGCGAATGATGGTGCCATCGGTGGGATTGGGACAGCTGGGACAGTTTGCTGAGGTGGTGGTGGCATTGGTTCTGGGCTTGTTAGAACAATGAAAGGGGGGCGAGAAAGGAAGCACGTGCCTTGAGCCTCGGAGTATACACTAGTTGATCGACTAAGTGCTCGACTTGTTGGTCGAGAACTGAAATAGACACTCTTCCTCTCCTCTATCACTTCCTCGATATCTTTCAGTCGTTGCTCTAACTCGTACTTTTCATGCAAAGCCGACTTGACTCGCTCATAAGCTGGTGGTTCTGTGAACGATCTCAAGCGTGCTGGCGGAGGAGCTCTGGGGAGTTCGTGTTCCAGAGCTGCTAACAGCTCATTTGCACTTAAGGACTCTGGCCTTGGCTGGAACTGAGCAGTCCATTCCGAAGAAGCTCTAGAGCTCGAACGAAGAGGTTTCCGTGGAATTCGAAATGATAACGCAGAATCACTCCTAGTGTGGGAGAGTGCCGAAGGAGGATAGGGGAGCTCCTTCATGTCTTCTGGCGCAAAAGACATGTCATCGATCTGCCCGAAATGTGAGATAATAGGAGAGAGTTGGTTTTCCGGTAGGTAGATTGACAGTTCCAGCGGTCTGAACGCTGGCTTCCGCTGTGGCATAGCATGATCAACATGCCTGAAGTCTGAAGGCGCTCCAATAACTGGCCTGCGCGGTGGTGTATTATTTGAATGGAATCCATTGTACGCATTCAACTTCCTCCTGAGGGCAAAACTAGCTCTAGTTGAAGCACGGGACCCGAAACTTTTCGTCCGAGTAGCCCACTCACTGCTCGCCTCGTCTTGAGGTACCGGCAGCGGCGGCGGCACCAAACGAGGTTGATGATGCTCAATTCTCATATGCTTCTCCGCGCCTGAGGGGGGCAGTTAGACAAGCTGCTACATGCAGGAGGGTTTGAAGATACTCACCAAGCCTGGGCGCTTCCTCTCTCCGCGGCGAGCAGCAATTCACGGACGAGTCCAGCCATGTCCTATATGCTTCATCGAGATACCCGCTCAAGACCGGCATGGCGACCAACTTCTCATTCCGAATGCGAACTTGCGCAATTCAGAAATCAGAAGCTTAAGTTTGAGGTCAAAGAAAGGAATACAGAGAGAAGAGAAGCTGTGAGATCTTCGCCATTGGAGAGAGAGCAGAAGGCTGGACTGGGGAGCTAATCAGATACGGGTACGGGTACAAATGCTATTCTAATTCGTTTCTATACTGATTGAGACGGTTGCATAACGGCGACGCGCGCGAGCGAGTGGAAGCTATTCCTTGCCAATCGGTATCTAGGTGGTGTCTCTTCGCAGCGGGTATGCTTTGAATCGAGAGGCTCATGACAGAAGATGGAAACGCTTGGCTGGTCCCTAATCATTCACAGTCGGCCCATGTGGGAACGCTGATAGGTCGTGGCCGCCACTAGAGCGGTGACGGCGGTTAGGATTCGTCCAACTGGACAGGCAGCGGCTGGCATCCTGTCTGATTGCTGTCGGAACCTCGACGATATCACGTTTTGCCGCCAGGGCCCGATTGGAGGCGGCTTGCTTGTGGTCATGGAGAAGAGAAACGTAAGGATGGGGGTGGGGTTTTACCGGTGCACGGGTAAGTTCTTCAGATCGATGATGGCGTGCATGTGAGATGTCAGAACAGTGCTGGAGTAGTCGGGAACCCCATCGGAGGCTTTCTTGCTGTAACAGTAGTGGAGCAGGGGCTTACGAGTTAGCGAGAAACGTGATATACAGTCCACCCCCCTTTGAAAGATTGTCTAGCTCTGTCGATGACACATTTGCTGCTTTTATTCCTTCAAGGCTGGCCCTGATTAACTACATCACGTGTATCTGCAGGTTCCAGGAAACTATCAGGGATATAAAACTGAAACAGCATCACAAACGACTTCTTTGGGCCAGCCTGGAAACAGATGCTAGACATTCTTTCTAGGGTGGGGACTGTACCTTCCAGAGCCTCCTTGCAATATCAGTCGAGGGAACTTGGGATGAAAACGGGTTCAAGGCTCAAATTGCGATGAAAAACTCCCTTCCAGATTTGTTTTTTTTGGGGGGGGGGGGGGCGAATTATCTTGAAAACATCGTCCCCAGTCATAAAGTTCTACGCCCCATGTTCCCCCAATGCCCCATTCCATCCGCCTCACTTCCGCCCCTAGATCTGGTTTGCAACCCCACTAACCGCCGAGCTGACCGCACTTGGCTTATCCCCTCTTTCGCCCCGTTCTCCTCTCTCTGCTCTCGAACTTCTCATCTTCTTGAAGCAAGCAAACTCACTTCGACTCCCCTCCCTCAACCTCTTCAACACAGCCCTCATCTCCGGCAGCTCCGTCTGCAGCTTTGTCCTTGCATCATTATCAGTGCCCTTATCTAGCTCTTGGTAGATCTGGCTTTGCATTTCACCGGCACGGTCTGTTGTGTATTGATTAAGTGTTTGCGCCACGAACTCTACATCAAGTGTTGCTTGCATAAGCTCGGATAGTGTGTAGCGTTGGCGGAGCTTGAAAGCCTCGAGGAGTTCCCTCGAGGTTTGCTCGAGCAGGTAGGATAGGACTTGTGTGGTGAGTGAGGAGGCGGTAGTTGAGACTTGTGTGTGTACTAGCACGAGCGAGAGGAGTGCTTCGTAGACGTAAGGACGCACTTCATGTGGTTTGGTGCCTGGTGGAGGTGGCCACGTAGGAGAGGTGATGCCTGCGCGGATTATGGTGCGGATGTTCTCGACCGCTGGGCGGGTGTACGACTGGAAGAGGCGGGCGTCGATTTGTCCTAGAACATCACGGATGGTTTTGGACTCATCGGTGAGTTTTACAGAGAAGGCATTCTCGAACTGCGTGGTGAGGTTTGGAACGGTCTCGATACGGAGAACTTGTAAATTGCTCAGGGTTACAAGCATACGGACGTTCTGATAATGTTAGCTAAGTCATTTTGAAGATGAGGAACAAGACTTACTCTATCGCTAGCATTGACAGTCCCAGCGCCAATGCTAGTTGCGATGACCATTGCTACGGGACTTGCCAGACCATCATTATCTGTAGTCCAGTCGTCTTCAGCTTTCTTCACAGTCTTCTCGGCGTTCTCGACCATGCCGCTCAAAGATTTGTAAATGGTCGTGACGAACTGACTTCTGACCATTTGGAGAAGTTTTGCTGGCGGTGGAGAAACGACATCGGCAAATCCAGGCTTGACAACTGCTTCAGAGATATAGAGAATCTTTTGCATTCCCGTCAAAACAGCACTTTCGAAAGATCCAAAATAAGCTGGTATCCTTGTCAGATCACGCTTTTCAGGTGATCGCCTCCAATCTTCCAGCACCTTGATATTCTCGGCATCTCTATTCCACGCTGCACATATGGCACTAACACATCGTTCTCGAGCTCCGCTAACAAGCGTCTTCAGTCGTTCAATGGCATCAACATCCCCTTTATTCACAGCAGATACCGCAGCCATCTCACTAGCCCCAGTCCCTACCAACACAAGAAGCTTTGCCAAGTAGTGGACTCCGCTCAAGGAATTTGACCAAGGCGGCCAGAAAGCAAACTTCTCCCACGACTCTCCGCGCTTTGGCGAAGGTGGAGGTAAGTTATTTGGATCAAAGTTGAATCTGGGATCTCGGAGCGCTGACGGGGTCAATTGTGAGGCCCCGGGCGTTCGTGGAGTTGGAGGCAATGGCGAAAATAGAGAAGAAATATCCTCGATAGGGGGGTCAGCGAAGAACTCAAAAACACTTTCTCTGATCATGTCGATTAGTTCGACTGTGCCTTTCTGCAAGTCGAGTGTTCCTTGATCAGAGAGTCTGTGGTGGTTTCGAGAATGGCCATTCATCCCTACTGGCAGGTTCTTCTGCGCCCTGCCGTCTATGAAACTTTGCACAGTTTGCCAAAACTCAACTACTTCCCCGAGAATGCCTTGAGATGACAACATATTGCTAAGATATGAGTGCATCTTTTCCCAGAGCTCAACGATTTCGGATGAGTCTACAGACGTAGGCTTATCCTCAGCTGTTTGGCGACCCAGCGACCTTAAATGAGAGGCTATGATCTGAGTCGTAGGCCTCTCACCGTTGGCCAATCGTCGCCTGAGAATTTCGAGCTCGATCTTAGAACGGTCTGATGTTGTTTGAATCTTGCTCTTCAAATGGTCGAAGCGGCTGAGCAGCCAAACCCAGATTGGGTTGTCTGTGACGCCCAACTCGAGGAGAATCCCGATTAACTCCATGTGTTGATCTTGACCACCAACGGCTCCTTCGATTTTCGACGAACCAACTTGCGTAGCGACTAGCCGCCTCCAGACATCACGCTTGAAATCTTCAATCTGTATTTCCACATCGCGCCATACACGGGCTGCTAGGAGTATTTGGAATATTTGAGAGTCTGTTGGAGTTGATGAGCGGAGGCTGTCGGTGAGTCTCTTGGCATCGTCTGCGAATCGCTTTGCTTTGGTGTACTCTTCAACTATACTTTCGTAATCCTTCCGCTTAATACTATCCGTGATGGCAGCATTGACTTCGTACAATTCCTTGTATTTCTCCACCGTCCCAGTCATGACTTTCAAACTATCTTCTTTTTCGCGCCCTCCCAAGGCAGGTCCCCATACTTCTTCAGCCTTTGCTGATACTTCCAGCAAAGGTTTTTTGATGCCCATAACTCCATACTCGCTCTCCTTTGTCAAAGCATTTTTCTTCTTGGAATCAGGAGAAATCGCCATGGAAGCCTGGTTCAAACCACTTGTTCGAAAGCTATTCCGGCTTGCGTGTCTTGAATGGGGGCGACGTTGATTAGGAGGTGGCTCTCCTCTGTACTTCATCTCAGTATAAACATTGTCGATAGTCGCCTTGGCTCGCACGAAACGTTCAAAGTTAGATTCCACCAGCACTTTTAAGGACGCCGACTTCTGGTCGATCGATCTAGATAGGGTGTCAAGCCCTTCTAGTAGAGATTGAGTCGATGCATTTGAATGAACTTGGGATAGGAATAGTGCTGGAGAGAAGGTCGTGGATGAGAGAAGGAACCTATTGCCTGGTTTGGTGAGTTAAAGCAGCCACGCAAGGGGGATGTACCCACGAAGTCGAGTATCCTCCACATTAAGGTTCAGCTGCCGGAGTATTCTTACAACACTATCCGCACTGCCCAAAGGATCTGGCTCGTCTCTTTGTACCAGATTCTCCACTCCATCACCGGTCCTTTGGGAACCAGGGAGTATGCTCTTTCGATCACTTGCGGCTCTTTCTAAGGCAGAGTATCTTGACTTGGACCTCCGCACCACGCCGTTACGGTTTGGTTTCTTTTCCTCTTCGTCGGATGCATCGCTCATATCCTTCTCCGCTGGCCACTCGACGGGATATGCGGTTGTGAGCTGGTAGTAGTCCAGCACCGTCCTCTCGTAGTCGGCCATCGCGGACAGGACAACTCGTCTTTCCCATAGAACACTTCTGCTCAATCATAGGGTTACGTCGGCATCCTCCTAGGGCACACCAGATCTCGCTCAGTATTGTGTTGTGGTTCCAGACTGGCCATGTCTGAGATAGAGTATTCGAGACCAGGGATGGGTTACAGAAGGTCGGCAGATGCCGACATGTTTTTCCGTTCCGAGAAAGAACCTGGTTCGTCAGAAAAGCAAGTCTTCGGCGGTTTATCGCAAACCTTTCGCCCACCTCCACTCGTCCTTGAACCTCTCCTCAACATACTCTTGCCTGTACCTGCAAAAGTGTTTTGGCCTTTGTGTTGCCCAAAATGCTTGCAGTTCGCTCCTTCTCTTCTCCTGCCAGGAGACAGTGCCTCCACTCTGCTCGTTCATGGGCGCCCACCTCCGTCCAGGTCCGTACTCAGCGCTGTTACAAGTCAACACTGCATACCAAGATCGCGGACTGATTCCTTTTGACTTCTAGGCTCGACGCCAATATGCAACCGACTTTTCCGCAAAAGAGAAGGTCGCTAAGTTCCACGGCAAGAAAGGCTCCGACGTAAGCCTTACCCAAACGCGATAAAGAGACTGAAAGCTATCTATGGTCAAGCAATTGGCTCAATTGAGCTTTCAGAATTAGTTCAGAGGGGAAACAATGACTAATATTACCTTAGGGGCTATATACAGTCAGTTTGATTGAAGGAGACGGTATCGGACCAGAAATTTCTCAATCGGTGAAGGACATTTTTGCTGCTGCTAAGGTATGGAACAACAAGCAATGGCTGGGAAATGCATGCTAATAGATTGCAAAGGCGCCAATTAAGTGGGAGCCAGTTGATGTGACCCCGCGATTGAAAGACGGCAAGACTACGATCCCAGCCGAGACAATCAAGAGTATTGAGAAGAACAAAGTAGCTCTTAAGGGACCTCTGGCTGTAAGACATTCCTTCTAAGCAACCAGAGCAGTCACTAATTAAGTATAGACTCCCATTGGCAAGGGCCATGTATCCCTCAACTTGACCCTCCGACGAACATTCAATCTCTTCGCAAACGTCCGGCCCTGCCGATCTATTGCGGGATACAAGACCCCTTACGATAATGTCGACACAGTGCTCATCCGAGAGAACACTGAGGGAGAATATTCGGGTATTGAGCACGTTGTCGTTGATGGTGTTGTGCAAAGCATCAAGCTTATTACAAGAGACGCCAGTGAGCGAGTGCTTCGATTTGCATTCCAGTACGCCGAGGATGTTGGGAGATTGAAGGTCCGAGCGGTCCACAAGGCGACTATTATGAAGATGAGCGATGGTCTCTTCCTGAGCACGGCCGATCGAGTTGCAAAGGACTTCCCCAGTGTCGAATTTGACGCCGAGCTCCTGGATAATACCTGCCTGAAAATTGTTACCGACCCCACACCCTACAATGACAAGGTCCTGGTTATGCCCAACCTTTATGGTGATATTCTCTCGGATATGTGTGCTGGTCTCATCGGTGGTCTGGGTCTTACACCTTCGGGCAACATTGGAGATGAATGCTCCATTTTCGAAGCTGTCCACGGATCCGCACCTGATATCGCTGGTAAAGGTCTTGCCAACCCCACCGCTCTCCTTCTCAGCTCTATCATGATGTTGAGACATATGGAATTGAATGACCATGCTACAAGAATAGAGAAAGCAATTTTCGACACTCTTGCGGAGGGCAAGACTCTGACTGGTGACTTGGGCGGAAAGTCGAAGACACATGAGTATGCGGGAGCGATCATCAAGCGTCTGTAGTTTGTAGATATACCCAACGGGTTGTAAAGTGTACCACAAATCAACTGCTTAATGCGTTCTGAACCGCTGCTTCTTAAAGAGTGTTTCTGCCTTACACTTGCTGAAATACTAGCGGTCCAAGCCGTGACCGATGCGCATTTGACAGCTGGAGGAATTATTAAGACGTTTGGAATTCCTTGGCTTCTTGATCACTGTTCCTCCAAAGTAAGAGCTCATAAAATGAATTATCTACCTCGATCAGAAAGTTGAATTCGATATCACGTGGCTCATGACCTTTCTCGACCCCTGGTCGCATTCAATTTCCACACACTGGACAGCACATTCGATGCAGTAAGACACATCCATCTCCTACAACCTAAAAGAAAGACTAAGAGACTGCTCCTTCTATCTTCGCATTTGGCACGTTCTACCTTCCCTTCTCGATGATGCCCGAAATTGAAGCCGACCCTCTGATTGACCCATGAACAAATTAGAGCAGCCAACCCGGAAAGAGACCTTCCACTTTTCCCTTCCAGCTTGCGGCGTGCAGAGTTTGGATGATCTAGAGCACTATTCAAGGATTCAACGACCGCAAAGATGTCCCACCTTACTAGGGCCAACGATGTCCATAAGTACCAGCCCATTTCTTCTGCGGAACACCAAGCTCAGGAACGGCATCACAGCATAGAAGACCCAGCTGCTTTGGATTTGGACCGGCACTTGGAATCTTTCAAGCAGAGCAGGAGAAAAAGAACGGCCATAATTTTGATGGGTGCTGTCGCGCTCTTCCTCTTCTTATATTGGGCTATTGAGTACGTTCTGACCTGTTCCCAAAGCCGTCAATGGGGCTTGATTGCCCTCGAAGATCTCTTCTATTGTCCAATACTCATTGAATAATGCTGAACTCTCAAAAGTGGTTCTGCTCAAGGCTTACCATCATGTGATTCTGTTGACCTTGGTTTCCGGTGTGAGCCACACGTTTCACAATTCTGGGGTCAATACTCTCCATACTTCAGTACACCGTCAGAAATTTCAACGGAAATACCTGATCAGTGCCAAATCACCTTTGCTCAGATCCTCTCTCGCCATGGTGCTAGAGATCCCACTGCTTCAAAAACGACCAAGTACGCAGAGCTGGTTGACCGTATCCACTCGAATGCTACCGCTTACGGTACCGGTTATGGCTTCATTAAGGACTACAACTACAAATTGGGAGCAGACCAACTCTCTGTGTTCGGCCAACAGCAATTGATCAATTCGGGTATCAAATACTACACTCGGTACCAAAAGCTCACCAAGGGCACCACGCCTTTCGTTCGTGCCTCAGGGCAAGAACGAGTTGTAGAGTCTGCCTTGAACTGGACCCAGGGGTTCCACGATGCTCGTCTTAAAGATACGAAGTCGGACGAAGACTATCCCTATCCCATTGTTGTGATCAGCGAAGACACTGGATCAAACAATACCCTTGACCACGGCCTCTGCACTGAGTTCGAGTCTGGCTTCGACTCCACGATTGCTAGCAGTGCCCAAGCAATATGGGTCTCAATCTTTACTCCCTCCATCACAGACCGGCTCAATGAGAACCTCCCAGGAGCAAACATAACCAACACGGACACAATCTTCATGATGGATCTATGTCCCTTCAACACAGTAGCTGACATCGAGGGCTTTATTTCGCCATTCTGTGCCTTGTTCACAGAAGACGAATGGCATGCTTACGATTACTACCAATCACTCGGGAAGTACTACGGTTTTTCCTGGGGTAATCCTCTAGGACCAACTCAGGGCGTGGGATTTACCAACGAGCTAATTGCTCGTCTTACAAACACACCTGTTGATGACCACACTTCTACCAACTCCACGTTGGACGACTCCAAACAGACATTCCCCATAGGAGGAAAGACTGTCCTGTATGCGGATTTCAGTCATGACAATGACCTGACTGGCATTTTCAGCGCAATGGGACTTTATAATGAGACGGCACCGCTGTTAAATACGACGATGCAAAGCGTGCAAGACACCAATGGGTATTCTGCTTCTTGGACTGTGCCATTTGCCGCCAGGGCGTACTTTGAGAAGATGAGCTGCGTTGGTGCTTCGGAGGAGTTTGTGAGGATTCTTGTTAATGATCGGGTTCTTCCTTTGAAGACTTGTGGAGGTGATTATTTGGGGAGGTGTACCCTGAGTAATTTCGTGGACAGCTTGAGATTTGCGCGGGATGGGGGAGATTGGGGAAAGTGTTTCGTGTAAACAGATTGCTGATAGAGCTTTGATACCACTGATGCAAACGGGTGTTTAGATAGCGATGATTCAAGATTTACTACAGCACAGTAATCTGGATTTTATTGTGATACAGACTGAATTTTTGCTGATATTATTAACAAGAAATTAATTTCCTGGAACCCAAACCTGAACATGTACTCCGTAGCTGTAAGGACCCGCTTCTACGGTGGTATGCGCCGGTAAATATAAATCGTCTAGCCTTTCCTCACAGTCCTTCCCATTTGCCCAAATATACAAAATTCTACAAATAATCCCTTCCTCTTTCGCCTTTTCCCAAGATTTCGTACTTATAACAGATACGCAGCTCCACCGAAGATCGTCATTCCTACACCGGCCCACCAGAGCATGTTCAGGTCAATCTTGTGAATGAATGATCCTTCGAGGTCCCGCCTAATATGTGGGGCGTTTGCGTTCAGGGGTGGATCCATCTCTTCCACAGGTCCTGCCGTCCGCTTCGACTTCTTTCCTGATGCTGTTGCTGTGGCAGTTGGGTTCATTGTGACGGTTGGAAGCATCTGCGGTGGGCTGAAGGCAAGGAACATGGGGTTCATGGGTGTGCCGTCAAACTGGTAGAGGTCGAGACGGGTCAATTTCGTATAGGGGTCTGTGTAAACTTGGTATTTCTAGTGACTGTTAGGAAGACGATGTGGAAGTCTTGGGAAAGGAACATGCCTTCATTGTTTCGGATTGATTGTATCGTGTGTATGTTGATGTCGAGCCTGAACACGGGTCTGATAGTAGTTGTCTCCCATCCACGGAGAACGGGGACATGCTCAGTGACCCGTCTGCGTTCTCGACAAATGTGCCGTGCTGAAATTGCATGATTGCTTGGGGACATGATGGTTTCGTAGCTGCAGCATTTTAGTATTCCTATTCAATTCTGGCCATCCAGAGGCCAACATACGATTCGAAACCGCTCTGTAATATGCCTCCTCATAGAACCCATCTGCCGTGAAGGAATATGAGATCCCCGTAAGACTTGGTTCAATAAACGAATCATTTACAGGATTGTAAAAGCCCTAAGAACCCAAATCAGTGCTTTTTCTCGCCGGATGCCCTCAATTCCAACTTTCTTTCCCCATGTTCCAAGAATAGAAACATACCGGACCCGTCAACACTTTCGCGGATTTCGTAGACCAAGTCCCGACTAGAGCTGCATTTATAGCGGACGTGGTAGTGAATAGACACGCGCTTGCAAGAAGTAGTGCCTGTAGGCAAATCGGGGCCATTGTTGTGATGGTGAACGAATGTGTTGGAATATTGTCGAGGGGTAGAGCAAGATTTAAGGTATCAGCCGCGAACGGCATGAAATGCTAGCGTGTCACTAGCCACACTTACGCCACCAAGATGTTTACCCCTGCCGACCGATCCGGGGAGAAGAGCAAACTCAACTTTCAAACGAGGATCAAAATTCTATATTGAGGCTGTTTGTCTCAGACTTCATGATAACAACAATGCATAGATCTTGACCTTTTCTATGACCACAGAAGGCGATCTCAAGCCTGATATGGCCGGTAATGAACTCGAGGAGGCTCGAAATTTACAGAGCATGGCTTCACTTACTGCGCTTAAGGCTGCCAAGAAGGAGCTCAGGACGTTAATGAAGCAAAAACTTTCAAACGTTTTTGCTGAATCTGTGAAATATCAAAGTGAGTTTATCCTTTTAAAAAGAAGTATCATGTTGCTAAATCAAGACCAGGCAGTAACATCTTCCAGAGTATCATCAGCTTCAAACCGTACCAAGAAGCAAAGAGACTTGGCATATATCTCGCTATGCCTACTAGCGAGGTTCAAACAGACGCCATTGTCCGTCATGCACTCGAAGCTGGGAAGAAAGTTTTCGTACCTTACCTCCACAAGGCGAAATCCCCATCACCTGACACACCACGCTCCGTGATGGATATGGTGGATCTTCGCTCTCTTTCTGATTATGATTCGCTGAAGAGAGATAGTTGGGGCATACCTACTATTGGTACAGATTCAGTGGAGCAGCGCGAACATATACTTAAAAACTCAACAAAGGAATGCGAGGGGTTAGACATGATCCTCATGCCCGGAGTGGCTTTTGATATTGACCCAAAGACTGGCTTCGTACGACGGCTTGGCCATGGAAAGGGGTTTTACGACTACTTCCTGCAAAGATACAGGGAAGGGCATGGTTCACAAGTGGATAGTCCATCAACGAGTCCAGGAACTGATGTATTGCTGTATGGTCTCGCCCTCGAGGAGCAATTTCTAAAACCCAACACCGGTTCTTCGGTACCTGTTGGAGATCATGACAGCGTTCTTCATGGTCTGGTCGTTGGCAAGGGAGAAATTCTAGATAGTCGGCTCCAACGAGATTAGAATTTCGACGATGCTGGCCAAGTAACACCCAATCACCTCCAGATCCGCTGCTCGATCCCATAGTACTTTTGCTTTTGGTATGCGTAAACCCAACTCGAATGCAATTAACGCCATTACATATCCCCTATCCGTTCAGACTTTGAATCAACGACACATTGTCGCCTTTCAACAGGATTTGACCTAGTCCAATTAGCCCTAATGTACCAACATATTAACACACCGAATCCTTACCTAATGACCTGCGGCTCTCCTCAGTTGTCTTTGTAGCTTGCTTTACCTCCACGGCGTCGTCAATGACTAGGTTCATAAATTCGTCAAAGCCCTGTAGTACCTATCAGCACAAGACCATAGTTCCCGCACCGTGATCACTGACTCTAATTCTACCCTCAATTCTGATTGCTAGCTGCTCGTAGAGCCATATCTGAACCGTTGAATGTTGCTGGAGGAGCTTGAAGATGAAATTAATCGGTGGCAGAAGGACTTTGCGTCCACCGCCTCCACCTCCTCGGTTCATGATGAGTTCGATTGAGTTCTGGAGGGTCCGAGAAAAAGGCGATGAATATGGCTTAAAAGGTCTCTCCTTCCTGCCTTGTGTTCTGCAGTTCTGGTCGCGTAGCTTGGCTTGCGAAATATTACAGTAAGTCGCGATTTCCTCAGCTTCCTTCACAAGGCTGCAGGATTTCCGCGCTAGTGAGACAACAGCCCGCTCTCGGATATCACGTTGATATTCCTTTTCACGCCTCAAAAACAAACTGATACCCTCCAACTTGATTTTCCTACTCTCTTTACACAATCAAACCTCTAAAAAACGTCAGAGCCGCGGCTGGCAACAATCTTAGAGCTTTGCATGCCTCTCTTTGTCTCGTGAGGTCACTTCAATCTCGCCTTCTGCCCCTCCATCAGAAATGGTCACCATGGCTACAAATGGCAACAGCGCCACAGCTGCCTTTACGCCTGTACTAACGGCTATGTCTACTATGCGCGATGGTCAGAGGGAGCAGAAGAAAGCCGCGCACCAGTTTCTAGAGAGCTTCCAGAAGTCGGTAAGTCATCGGCACAATAATCTTGCGCCGACTGTGGGAAGACCACAAGGCTTACAGTTTGCACAGGCTGAGGCGTGGCAAATTACTATCGGACTGCTACAATCTCAAGCAGACGCTGAAGCTAAGTTGTTCGCAGCTACAACGTTGAGGGGAAAGGTAGGTGCATATTCGGCCTTGCATGGTTTCGAGTTGGGCCTGACTTTCCAGATCACCTACGATGTCAATCAGATACCACCCGAGGCCCTTCCAGCACTCCGAAACCAAATCTTGGAGCTTCTGAAAGTATTTGCGACGGGCCCACGACCGATTCGAATTCAGCTATGCGTGTGTTTGGCGATCTTGGCAATACAAATGACGGAATGGAAGGATGTTATGCCAATGGTTATTTCGACACTGGGCAATGATGCTGAGAGCCACGCCTGCATTCTAGATTTCTTAAAAGTTCTTCCCGAAGAAGTTACTGAGGGACGCAAGATCAATTTGACTGTATGTGGGCCGAAAAACACCATCCTCCGAGCATCTACAACGACTCTGGGTTGGACAGAGAATACTCGTATCAAAATCTAATGCGTCAAAATAGGAAGAAGAGTTGTCACAGAGGACACAGGAACTGTTGGGAGACAACGCCTCTCTGGTTGTTCGACTTTTGATCGATTATGCTCAGTCGTCAAGTTAGTTCTTCACCACCGTCATTGCTGCTTTTGGCTAAAACGCTCATCATAGATTCTGCAGCGACGAATCCCCAACTTCTCGAAGTTATAACATCATGGCTGCGGGAAGTACCCGTTGCCGATGTCGTTAATTCCCCACTCTTGAATGTCATAATCAGTGCCTTGGATACTGACCGATCCTTCGAGGCGGCAACAGATTGTCTCTGTGCCATTTTCAAAGAAACCCGCGACGTTGATGAGTACGTGTCAACGATTCAGATTTTACTTCCGCGCGTGATTTCCTTGAAGCCCAGAATCGATCAAGCTGCTGAGCAAGAAGACGCGGAGCTTTTTAAGGGAATCACCAGAATATTTGCCGAAGCAGGTGAAGCCTGGGTTGTGCTTATTGCCAGGGAGCCAACTGTATTCCGGCCACTTGTGGAGGCTGTTTTACAATGTGCTGCCAGAGATCTGGACCGAGATGCCATTGCCCTTACTTTCGTCTTCTGGTATGAGCTGAAGTTGTATCTCATCCTTGAGAGATACATTGAAGCGCGGATGCAATACGTCGACGTTTATTCGAAGCTCGTCGATGTTATGTTGAAGCAACTTGAATTTCCAACCCCAGATGGTGACGAGACAGATTTGTTTGATGGAGACCGGGAGGCAGAAGAGAAGTTCCGCGAATTCAGACACCATATGGGCGATGTTCTCAAGGACTGTTGCGAGATCATGGGCGTAACAGAGTGTTTGACTAAGGTGTTAGAAAGGATCAAGATCTGGACACGAGACTACGCCAGCCAAGCGACTACGACTTCAGTTCCACATTGGCAGCAACTTGAGGCTCCACTTTTCAGTATGCGAGCCTTGGGAAGAATGGTCGATAAGGACGAGGATATCATTCTACCTCAAATCATTCCCTTGATTGTCCAGATTCCTCATCATGAGAAATTACGCTTCGCCACCATTATGGTCTTAGGCCGTTACACAGAGTGGACTTCGAATCATCCCGAGCTTCTAGAGGCACAATTCACGTACATTGTGTCATCTTTCCAGACAGATTCCAAGGAGATCGTTCGTGCTGCCGCAATGGCCATGAAGTTCTTTTGTACTGATTGCAAACACCTGCTTAGTGGTCAAGTAGTCCAGCTTCAACAATTTTATAACCAGACTCTCGACAAGCTCCCGGGCATCAGCCAGGAAGAGTTGACTGAAGGCGTCGCATCTGTTGTTGCTGTTCAACCTCCAGCGCAGATCTTTAATCTATTGAAGCTCTATTGTGATCCATTAATGGCTAGATTAATGTCACTTGCCAATGAAGCCAAGGACGATGAAGGGAAATTAGCAATTGCAGGTCAGTATACTCTTATTCATTTTACGCACCCTGCTAATTAGCTCTTAAAACAGACCACATGCAATTAATCACATATTTCATCCAAATTGTCACGCCTTATGTCGAGCCTGGACAAGAGAATCCTGCAGTCAAATATTGCCAAGAGATCTTCCCAATCCTTGCCACCATTCTGGACACCTTCATCGATTTCAACCCTGTTTGTGAGCGAATTTGTCGAAATTGGCGATATATGGTGATCTCATATCGCACCGCCATGGCACCACTACTGCCTCAGATGGCAAATAAACTTGCCAATGGCTTTGCGGCCTCGAAGCAGGGCTGCTTTCTTTGGGTCACGGCTGCCATTCTTCGCGAATTCTCCGAGGATCGGGAGCACGTGGACGATCAGACGACGCAGGCAATCTATGCCTTCTTCGAAGCCCAAGCGACCAACATGTTGCGAATGATGAGTGATCTTGCACCTCGAGACTTGCCAGATGTTATCGATGACTTCTATCGTCTTCTGGTGGATGCTCTGCTTTACTATCCACATAGGCTTATCTTCTCGGAACTGTTTACGCCTATTTTTCAGGCTGGTATCTCGGCACTGGCATTGGAGCAACGCGATCCGCTGAACGCCGCCTTGCATTACCTTCGAGATGTTATTGGATACGGCGGCGACAATCCTCCCAGTTCCAGCGACAGCCCAAATCCACCAGAGATCCAGCAGGTTGTACGAAACCTTATTCTTGCCAACGGTGAACATCTCGTCAAGCAGATACTGGCGGGAATGATGATCACCTTCCCAGATGATTGCTTCACCGACGGTAGTGGAGCGCTTTTGGGCCTCTTCGAGTTGATGCCTCAACAGACCGCCGGCTGGGTCGACAAAACAGTCCGCATGCTACCCGCTGGCACCATCCGCGAGCCCGAGATTGATCGCCTAATGACTGGGATCAGAGATCGATTAGCTCTTGGCCACGACGGTCTTCGCAAGGTCCGCAGCCTGCTTCAGGACTTTACGAACAGCTACCGGAGACGATATGTGGCACCGAGAGACGGATTGGGAAGACTTGAGGCCGAGAGGTTCCATTTTAATGCTTGATCTCTCAGGGTACATTCAGTTATCTTCTGCTTTCTTCATTTGATTTTGGTTTTCACATTGACGTGCATGGCATAGCGAGGGCGGGATAGTTTCTTAGAAGTCGGGCTGTGAGATGGACAGCGATGAATCGAGTACTCGTTTTGATTTGAGAAATTTGTGGATGGCGGGCTGGAGTTATCGGAGATGTTTCCTGGATGGAAGGATGACATAAATGGGCTGGGTGATGGATCTTGGTGAATGCAAAACGAGTGAGCTGTCAGATAATGCTCTGGACCAAGATCGAGAATGCGTAGTTGGCCTCGACTAGACCGGAATTGCGGTTGAAGATGATATGAATGATGTGAGATACGGTATCCTTGGAGAGATGGTGCGAGTCCTATGTGATGGCAGTGCGGTAGACATGAATCTTAAGCCGAGAGGAGAAAAGGCGTCTGTGAAGAGAAGGTCATTTCCATCTAATAATACAGATGAAAGTTCATGGAACCAAATACATATCTTCTGCGTTCCTCCTACCCATATTTTTATCACATAGTAGAAACCGGAAAATTGACATCTGCCAACACAAATTCAAGTCACCAAGATCATCATTTCATTAATAACAACATTTATTCGTGCTGTATGCCATCTGATCTAATGTACATCGCCCCATTCCATGGAACAGGCATATTGTGCATTCAGAAAGCAATGCCTATTATTCTTCTCAGGCAGGCACCACGATGTGCGGCTGAGAAAGCATGTCGGCATGGTCATGAAAAGAAAAGAAATTCTAAAGCTCAGGCAGACACCATAATATGGGGCATGAGAATGTATGCAGACTTCGTACTATGCAGAAGAGCAACGCGAGAGTCCAACAAGCCATGCAGCCGCCGAGGAAGTATGCGTTTCGTGAGAAACGAAGAACAACTCCAACGCAGGCACCATGATGTGCGGCGTGAATATGATTACGCATCGCGAAGAAAAGACGATGAAATAAAGGAAAATGGGTACTCAAACAATGAACCACCCCTATCATGCAGGTCCACTCGTAAACTCCTTGCTAAAGCAGAACACCGCCGGATGCTCCATTCGCCCCATTTACACAATTGACCGCCAGAGGATGACCGAAGCTCTGCTAGTGTTGCATAATTGAACGCTAGTGAGCCGTGAACGTCATTCGTGATATTTACCTGGAAATGAAATGCCCAATTGGACGAAGGTTTCAAGTTGAATTGTGCCTTGGTTGAGGTTCGTTGGCTGGCACTGGGTGGAAAAGCTTGGAAATGAGCTTCAACTCGAAGCAGCGCCAGTCATCGGGGAAGAAGTTGTTCATATACACAATGTCCTCATCTTTTACACTGTTAGTGATGTTGCAGCAACTTAGTCGTTGCAAGGACTTACATTTGAGCTGAACGCCGTTGAACCATTGAACAAAAGGCAGGTCGCTCTCCAAAACGCCATCGATAGCAACAATACCATCGCCTTTGACGTATGTCTTTGGCAACACGTTTCGGACATCCATCAGCATGTAGATCGTCTCGGCGAGATTATCTCCTTGAGCAATGTACTCCATTTGATCCTTGGGCAATGGATAAGTAGCGTCAAATTTGGTTTGTTGCCAGGCGAGGAAAAGCCATTGCATCTTTTCAACGCTGTTCAAGATGATGATGGCGATGAGGAAGATATCGAAGTTTGGGGTCTTTCCACGTGAAAGCAAACGCTTCTCGAAGTCGCTGAGAACGTCCTTCAGCATTTGCGCAGCCTTCTTTTCTGCTGCAGCGTTGAGTTGTGCACATAGGTCTTCGTATGAATGATCTCCAGAATTCTTATCAATGAGTTCGCCCTTTCCGGCAGCGACTAGTTCACTGCTTCTGACCGACATAACCCATGGTGTGCTAGTATCAACCAGGATATGAACAGTGACCCAGAGCTCCAAGGCCAAAGCAAGAGCTTCGTTATTGGCTGAACGTTGCAGTGCGGTGTCAAGGGTGACCTGCATGAATTGAGAAGTCTCTCGTGAGATGAATGTAATCAACATCATCCCGGCATATGAGTCCAATTTTGGTTGAAGGTCATCCTGAAACAGTCGACGGGTCTTAATTGTAACGCCTTCGTTCAGGCCAGGATCAATATTGCCAGCGGATGGTATCTCCTGTCCTTGAACCGAACCGATTGTAATGTACTTGTTCGTGTCAGGGAAGTGCGAGATATCGATCAAGTGCGGTTCGTCGGTGAAGTTAGCTTTGCTTTTTGCTTGGCGGACGGCCTCCTGGGAAAGGGCGACGTGCAAGCCGGCAGAAAACATTTCACAAAGGTCTGAAATGTTGACCCGGGTGCAAGGCCAGCTCCAGACACGGGCGCTCGAGACACTCTTGCAAGTCTCGCAAGGAGTTCCTTCACCACATGGCTTCTTTAGCATGCGGCATCGAAGGCAGGCGCCTATTTTCCGTACTTGCTGAACTTGCTTGCGGCGATCGCTTTCAAAGCGACTACGGACCTTTGGCTTGCTCGTTTTTCGACCATTGCCATACTCTGCAATCATATTCATGGGTTGCTGCATAAGAGGAGGATGAGGACCGTGAGCTGGAGATGAGGACATATCTGGGGTGATATAGCCATGCTCGGAGTGATCACGGGCCGGCGAATACATATGGTTGACAGGAATGCTATCCATGATGCCCCAATTGGCTTGCTGGTCTGGAGAGGACTGGAAGGGGCTCGAGTTCGGGTTGGCTGGATACGCCGGTTCTTGCTCAACTTTGGGGTCGTCGGGTTCTACGTGGGCTTCATTGACGAAGAGTTGCGGATCAACCATAGGAGGGATGTAACGAGCTGCTGCTGTAGCTACTGCTGCCATGTTGGACGCAGAAAATGCCAAGGACGGAGTCGTATCGCGAGATCCGGGCCCGTGAAAGGTGAAAGTTGCAGGCTGGAGAGAAGCCTCACTCTCACGTCGGGTCGACTTATTGAGAACTGTGAAGGTAAGAACGGAATATCAAAAGCGAAGCACGAGGAACTCACCTTTTCTGTCCCTCTGACCACGTTGATCGTAGCTGACAGGCGGATTGTCGGAGGTATACATCTCCAGAATTTCCAAACGCGCAGGTTCAGACGCGCTGCTACCGTGTCCAGCACTCTTATTATTGACCCCCCGCTCGTCGTGCTTTTGAAGAATGTCAAATTGAGTGGCCTCTACAAGGGCATGAAGGCCGCTGAAGTCGGAGTTCGTGTTGTTCGCGTCCTCACCACGCGTCCAATCCATTGCCCCCGGCCCAGTCAACTGAATTTGTCCTCCTCGGGAACGCATGGGATCGGCGTGGTCGGGGATGTTGTTCAGCTCAAGAAGGGCCTTACGACGATCAGGAGTACTGATTGCGGGGCATTTCTTGACGAGGTGAGTCGTGAGGCTATCGATTCGACCCTTAGGAAATCTCTCGCCGCAGGACTTGCACGTATGCTCGTATCTGTTACTCGAGTCGTTCAATTTTGCACCTCGAGTGAAATGTTGAAGGATCAAAGCTGTAGAATAATATCAGCGAAAGGTCTTCACGATCAGAAGTTACGCGATGTTACAGAGGTGCCGTGTTAGGCTCCGTATTTCTCGAGCGTGACGCGCCTTATCATACAATGGGCAGACGAGGACAAGGAGGCCTTTGAAGAAAGAAAGTGACTTGATGCTTTTGATCAGGCAGTATAATTTGCCCTAGTCCTGATGACGAAGGCGGGGAGGGCGGTGTATAAGAACAAGAGAAAGGAACGAACTTGACGCATTGCTGTCCACACTGATGAAAGGGACAATGAGGAAGAAAACACAGCAGAGGAACAGAATAGAACATACCATTAGGTTTGCGACCCATCTTGAATGTGTTGTGCTCAGTGCAGAGCAATATAGAGCAATGTATATATAATCGTGCTATTGTTGTGGTTGGTGGTTGAACGGAAAGGACGGCAGTTTTGGGCGGTCAGTGAGGGCGGTCAAGTCTTCAGACGAGCTCAGCTTAGCGTGCGCACTAAACTAGCTTGAGGCTAGTGGACTCGGCGCATATATTTTCCGAGAGGCCCTGGAACCGAGCGATAACTACCTATTATCTTTATCTTCAAGTGATTGACGAATGGTTGCCCCTATCCAGGTAATACCACGGCTTTGTCCAGCTGGATGGATTGGTTGCTACCCTGTTTTCTTACTTGGATCCAATTTCGTTGAAGTTATTTTACTTAGATTCTAAGGTATCTTTCTCAGTGACAAAGGGATCTTTGTGTCAAAGCTCCCTCGACAGGGGTCCTATGAGCCAAATTCTACGACAAGAGCTCACAACTTCATCTCTTTCATTGCTAGAACACCCTTTGCTTCAGAATATTCCTGACAGCACAGAGCGAGGACCTGCTCCCCGCAACTTCCACGACATCATGTCAGGCTCAGCACTAGTGGCTTGAGAGCACCACGAACACCACGTCAGAAGCAAAAATGAGCAAACCAACGCAGCTTTCATTTGGTAGAACCCATACATCTAGCAGAAAGCTCGACGATATCCAGCAGCTTTAATATGCCCCCGTTGAGCTTTGGCCAGAGATATGGAAGCTTGCTTTTCCTCGCCCACGAGTGGTCAACATCAACCTCAGCACGAAGTCTCGTCCTATCAAGCATTGCTTGCCGCCTGCCCTGCTCTAAATCGCAGTTCTCCCAACTTCTGAGGAATTTGATAAACTTATCAGGAGCCTGAGCACTTTATTCTAGACGGTGAAGATCATTATCCATGGCCTTGATGAAATAACCGATCCCGAGGAATGCTGCAAAATTCTCAAGAGCCTTGCCTCGCTGAACACACCCGCCGATGGATCCATGAAAGCCATATACACTAGCAGAGATGGAATAGATATCAGACAATTTTTCTCGGAATTCGAAAGTATCTTTATCGCTGCCCGAGGGGACGACTTGGAACTGTTTGTCGCAATGCTGTTGAAGATCGAATTTGCAAGAGGTCACTCCGCCTGAAAAACCGGATGTTGAAAGGCGTCATAATCCACGGGGTTGTCTCCAAGGCAAATGGCATGTTTCAGTGGGCAAAGTGTCAACTTGACCATTTGTGCCTTCTCAATAATGAACAAGGATCGGAGAAAGGCACTCCCGCACTAGATACACTCCCTAAGGATCTCTTCGAAAAAGATCGAGGAATACTAGACCGAGTCAATGATAGCACCCCGGGCAATCGAAGCCTTGTTAAAAGGACTCTACAATGGATATTGTTCTCAGAAGAACTTATGCCCGGTGAAAAACTCGCCATGGTCGTTACAGTTGAGATCAATTCGGACTACGTAAATTAGTTATTTTTACATGTTGGATGTACTCGTCATGTGTGTGTCCGATCTCAACATGGAAAAAATAACTGACTCTGAGATTGCAGATAGATGAAGATGGAATACTCGACGTAGAAAGTATCTTAAAATGGTGCAGTAGTCTAGTCAGGAGGGACGGATCATCAGGGATACTGTCGTTCTCCCATTTCACTGTCGAAGAATTTTTGAGAGATAATCAACTTTTGGAGATACCGGAGCTGAAACATTTTCACATGAGCTGCAGCACTTCGAACGCTGTTCTTGCCAAAGCCTGCCTCACCTATCTGAGTTTCGAGCAATTTTTTAGGTTACAAAAGAAGATGAGAGAGTTGAAGATCTGTTGTTATTCGAATATTCCGCTAGACATTGGCTCGCTCACTGCTTGGAAGTTGAAATGGTGGGGAAGGATACGGATGGAGTTTTATTTGATTTGAGTTGCAAACTTTTCAACCTGGTCAAGTCACCCCAAATTCATGTCGGGGCTTGGAACAGTACTGGCGGTACCATGAATGCGAAGAGACAATGCCCAGAGCCGTGACGACCCTCCACATAGTAAGGAACCTTCCTCGATCATTAGCTTCCTTTTATTTAACAGAAAATTGGTCCCATTCCTTGTACTCAAACATGCCATTTGCTGTCTTTGAAATGAAGAATTGCTAACTCGAAGACTTCCTAGGCCGCAAGTTCGGGCTTGCTTTGAGTCTGCAAGTGGCTTCTAAAAAAAAGGAGCCGATACTAACTTCAGTGACCATAACCTTGGTATGCCACTCATCTGTGTGATCAATAGTAAAGTGTGGTACCATCTAGAAATTCCGATCGTTCAACTGCTATTAGATCACGAAGCCCAAGCTGATGTGCAGTTCTTGGATCCTGACCGCCCCAGTGGAAATGATGCAGTCACTCCAATATCTCTAGCGCTTGAGTTTGCTTCTGAGGATACCGCACTTTTCTATTGAAGGCCAATGTTCTTCCATCTTTCGATCAATCAAGATTTTGGGAACAGTCATTCCGCGCGTCTTTCTGCTCAAAACCGTTTCGGCCCGGAGTGGATCGCTTTTTTTCTCGCTCAAGCAGTTTCTCTTCCATTGCAAGGGGAACATCGTTTTCTCCTCTTGCTACCAATCTTTGGGGTTTGCCACTGTTGAATACGGATACTGGAGCGGAAACAAAACCACCGATGGCCACTCCAGTGGAATGCAGGCCCTGTCACATGGTCCAGCTATTCCAGGCAATTTTCGATCGCAGGGCCCTCACCTTCTCTCAACAAGGAAACCAAGTCCAAGATACTTTTGTTCTTGAACAGATACGGAACTGGATATACCGAAAACCAGTTCAATTCACATATGGCAACGCAAGAAAGCCTTGCTCTTTCTTCGTTGCCTACTGCCCAGATCGCCATATCAGCAGCAGAAAATGGACAGATCCACCTCATAAAAGTCTTAATCGAGAAGAATGCATAGAATAAGTGTTCTTTCCGGAATGAACGAGATGTTCGATCTATTATTGGGCTATTGTCACTATGAAACCCCGACCATACTCTCCAAGATCCAGAAGTCATGGATTGCTGCTGTGATCATTGGTAATATCTAGATACTCCGGATCTTTCTCAAGCATGGCTTTGACGTGAATATGATCATCAAGGAAAATGATAAGTCAACACTGCGAGAGCCAGGCCCAGCAATAGCATACACAGTGCAGAACGGAGTCTCCTATCTGTTCAATACCTACTATTCTTACTACCTGAAATCGATCTCACAATCAAGTCCAAAGGCCGCAATCTGCTTCACTTGGCTGTTCTTGTCCCTCAAAAGCGGAGCGAAATTATCGATGTCTTACTCGATAAAGGGGTAGATATCCTGGAAAGGTCCGACTCCGGCGGCACAATATTTCATGTAAGTTCAACGGCTTTTGGACTTTGTGGCTTTTTTCCTCCTGGTCTGACACGCTCAGTCCCACGTCCCTCACTTCCATGGCGCAAAGCGTTCTTTTCATTCTCTTCTTTTTCAGCCAACCTGTTAGATGAAATCCGAATGACCCAGGTACTACTTTAATTAGTATCTGTTCAGAAATCGCCATACTTCAGTGAACAAAGATCTCGATATCTGCCAACGCTTCATTGCATCTGGCTGCGATATTGAAGTGGTTGACAACGAAGGAGTGTCATTGATGCATGTTCTGTTTGAAGACCAGTCTCATCGATTGCCCAATTATGAGGACCTGGTATATTTGCTCGTCATCAATAGAATAGTCTCTATTCCGAGAAAAGATGGAACATTGGCTCTACATTAGGCAATTCGAGCTCGCCATCCTGCTCATATCGTTCGAAAATTAATCCCCAAAGACTTGTCCGTCTGGAACCCAAAAGTTGATCGAAAATTTGCTGCCCTGCATGAGGCGGTGGTCCCGAGGACTTTAGCGGCAGCCAAGTCAATACCCAACCCTCAGGTACCGGATAATGATGAATTATAGATGATCGAAATTTTGGAAATTCTTCTGGAGGCTGAGGAAGTTAATGTCAATGTCAAAGATCGACAAGGCAATACTCCTCTTCTACAAGTAAGCCGCCCCCTTTTTCTGCCGAACTTTCAAAGAGCTACCCGACATGCAAAGCATTGGTAACTTGTAAGTCAGCGAACGGGGTTATAGGACACTCTACAATGAACGACCTTCAAGCCATGTTCTTCCATGATTACGGACTTCACTCCCTCGCAGGCCATTGCATAACGCAGCATCTAACGGTCATCCACGTAATAGAAAAATAATTTTTGAAGCTGGTGCCAAGCTCGATGCTTGTAATTTTCCAAGGGCTACCGCTTTGCATTCTTCTGCGATGTCTGGCAAGTTAGAATCTGTTAAATGCTTTTCAAATTTTGTAGTCCGGACAGAAATAAGGTATTTTCTTTGAAAGCTCAAACAGAACTATACCATGCCACTACGGTAGCCGGTTCAAAGGAACTCGTGGAGGAGAATTGGACGTTGAAGCTGCCGTGCTTTACAAGTTGCTCACAAAACACAATTACAAAATGAAAGTTCTTAGAGCTGCGAAATGGACGTCGATCAACGCCATTACTCTTAGCACTCGACTATCAAATCTCGGAAGTTGCTAAATCCTTGGTCAAAGAAGGTCCAAATGTCATCGTAAAATGTAGGGATGAACGTCAATATACCAGCCCCTGGCGTTCATATATTATTATTTTCAAGATTTCTCCCACGTTGGAAACTCTCTAGCCTTGGTACACTAGGCTAACATCATTTCTAGGAAATGTACTTTGGTACGCGTGCAAAAATGCGGACAAAGAACTGGTGGGAACCTTTCTGTCTAAAGGATTAGACATCAACAATGCTATACAATGGGTACAAGTGTCTCCAAGCGGTCATTCATCGAAAATTCGAGAATTAGGAAAGTGCATCGAAGATCGCACTTCTATTGGTCAAAGCAGGATCAGACCTGTCTTCCAATAATCCACGTTGGACATTGCCTTTGCATTACGCTTGCAGCACCGGAAACATCACAATCCTCATGGAGCTGTTGAGTCGGATGCCTGAAGTGGGGTTTGTCGTGAAATCAGGTGTCGGGAACTCCCATCTATGCGGCATCTGTCAACGGCCTTCTCGAAGTTGTCAAAATATTTCTAGAGAAAAGAGTTAATGTCAACCTTGGCATGGTTGTAGAAAGTCCTCTTGAGGCTGCAACAGTAGAGGGACATCAGGAGGTCGCTGATTTGCCTAAAATATATGGGGCAATAAGGAAAAAAGAGGTCCCGCGGCCTTCAAATTGCCCACTCAGACGTATGCTCAAGCCGAACGCTGACCGGGCTAGGAAGGCACTTGAGAGGGTCGGTACATTCTAGCGGGAGGTGGCTACAGAACCTGATGCGAAAGCTACCCTGTACTGCAGTTCGGAGAGATCACTGCAAACCCCTGAGCTATACTGGATTCTGGGCCTGAAAAGAAGAATCTGCAGTAGCTTGCTGGAAGGTTCAGGAAGCCACCGCTCAAATGGGACAACTAAATCTGGTTCGTAGATATATCTTGTGGTTTGGAACTGCAATATGGACTCAGAAGTTATATTCATGCACAGCTGCACGAAAAAGGAAGTACCGGTGTACAATCTGGCTTTCCCCGACCAGTTTCAATGCGCGCATTTTCGTGTCCCTAGCACCACACGACTCCTTGTCCTGCGCCTAGTTGCTTTCTCTACTCCGAAACCCCTCATTTTTCAGTTTCCAGCAAGTGTATGGAGTGATGCCAAATCTCGCTTAGCATTTATTTTTCAATGTTTGTTCAATACTAGGATGAGGCTAGGAAAAGGGGGTTGGAAACATTAACCGAGGCCGCCCCTGAGATTCGCGAGTTGGTCTGCAATCTCCGCATCCTGCAGGAAATAAAGGCTTAACAAGGCATGAAGAAACATAGAGAGGCACATAAGCACGATACTTGCAAGTATTGATGCAGCGGAAGTTCCCAGCTCACTACAAACCAACAGCTTTTCAGGTATATGGGATTTACAAAGTACGCTCAGACAAAGAATGCATGTTTAAGGAACCCTAGCGTGCTTTGACATTTAGTTATACCGATTTTCTTGCTAGTGGGCTGAAATAAGAAATATGCTGACAGCTTTTCCTCTCTACTACGCTTGTATCGAACTAAGTCCTGGAAACCATGCCTCCAAGGACTTCTTGAGGTTGTGGGCGATTGTCATTTGTCTTGAGAGTACTTGCCCACTTTGACGGGCCTCTAATATGCACATGAATTATTCACAATTCAGTCGACCTTTTCCAGAAGGAAAAGTGTTTTGACCGAGTGCCAAGTGTTGCTTAGCGAATGGTCTACAAAACTAGTAAGACAATGTGCCTGATTTTCATTAGTCCTGCTCCTGGGCTTCCTTCCGGAAGAAGACATAGAGGCTTGAATCCATTCCAATACAGCCACTTTGCTAAGGTCTCACGGTGCTTTCGAGTATTTTCCGGTTCATGAAGCTGATTTGTTTGAGCTCTTCAAGGAACCGCCAGTCCTACATGCAATGAACACGGCGATGACTTAACAGGCCACTCTTCCTCCCCGTACTCAAACCCAATGGCGTTCAGCCACAATCTCTTTTTTGCCCCCTATTCTTTGTTACTAGTTCCCCGAAGTCACTGCTTCAATGCAAGTTGGAACCGCAAAACATCATAATCGTTGCGTCTTCGGTGTGCGATTCAGCCTAAACAGAATTTGCTTCACCGCTGTCAGCCCTTGATTAAATAGTCCACCCAATTAGGCCTTTTTCCTCCCCCATCTCAATCTTATCTTCACATCCTTTCAACCCCACGACCATCTGTCGGGTTACATCGCTTGTCCCAAGAATCTTATCTGCCTAACACACGTGTAGGGGAATAATTGATTACATTCGCCAGTTTCAGTATGCATTACCTTCCCGTGCCATGTTTCTGCAGCGTGGGGGTTGGTTTTAATCTATTCATCTCTTTGCCCCGGATTATGTGTACTATTCTCAAATAAAAGAAGCCACTACCGCCTAGATAGGATGTTTCTTATCAGGTTAATATACTTGAGGTGCTTATCCTTCCAGAAGAACTGCCTCAGTATCCAAAAATGTCATCTCAATCGAGAAACGTTGCCAATATGAGACGAGATATGTGTTTGGTATTCGATTGCCGACGATCAATAAAACTACACCCCGTCTACGACCTGAGTTCCCAGCAGTTTGACTCCCCGTTCTGGTTTTAAGCCGGCTATTCCTCTTCTCTCACACACAGGAGAGTAGGCTTATCACCTGGTTGCTACTGTGGCTTCATACACGGTACAAGTGTTCCAATGAGTTCACGCCCGGCATATACCATACGAGCGTTGCAGCGATATTGAAGCTACTGGTATACATGAACGATTGAGGGCGCGAGCGTGCGCCACAGGCGGAGATAGTAACCATCTGCCTACACCGAAGTACGCCACAGGGTTTAAAACTTGTCATATTGACAGCGTTTATCAGATCTTCCCGACCTATCCCCAGTCTCCACCAGAACACTCCTGTACTAGTTCATTCGAACCTGTACCTTAACACATCACATACTATCCATTGCACTTTGGCACGAGCTCTGGAGCCGACAGCAGCTCCCAGCATCAGATAATTTATTGATAAACAAACCCCCAAACAATTACATCGCAGTCAAGAGTCTAGGCGCGTCTCTCGTGTCGGGTATTACAAAATATTCAGAACCCCGTACCCCCGGATCGTTCACTTCCTGTTGGCTTTTTCGCAATCCCAAAGCGTCGGTCCCGGTAATTTCGGACTGAACTTGTTTTCATAACCAACATTCCTATGCCTGCTCACCGGTGCGTATGCTCGTGGCACAGCAACTTCATTCGCTCTCCACATTCTCAATTCCGTACCAAGTAACTTTATCAATGTTCGGGCCGATGGTGAACCGCCAGATCGGGTCGGCTTGATCTCAGGATCTATAACTAAGACATGGCGCAACAAAGCAACGTTAGCATAACGCCCATTAATACATTTTGCCCTCCACACCTAGCACCTAACTCCAGTGCGGCACGAATGTGGTACAAGGGTCCTTACCAAAGTTGAGAAGAACCCTGGTTCCTGCTTTCGGAGAGCATGTGGGGGAAGCAGAGAAGGAGATCCTCGTCCCCCGTTCCCCGTTCCCCGCACCGCACCGCACAGGGGGAAAAGAGGCGTCCAATGCTTTGAGTTTTGTCGTAACGTGCCTATGCCAAGGTAGGAAATCCTTCTTCCCAGTTTCTGGCTGGACGTGGACGCCCGTTTGCTCGCTGAATCTAGACCCAGTTTCCGACGTCCATGACTCGAGCTCAACAGTTTCCAACAAAAAACAATGAGAATGAAATATGAAGTGAACTAAGATGTTTTTGTTTTATTTAGTCGGGGATCCGGTACCAATTGCCTGATTGGTATCAACGGTTGAGCAAGTTTCACATCGAATGATGAGATGAGAAATGGTATGAGATATGACAAGACGTTGAGCTGACATGATGTGGAGCGGACCATCCCCGCCGCCCCCATGCCACCCCGCCAAAGTGTGGGGAACCCATTTTCGTTCCAACACTGATCCTTGCGTAATAATCGCGACATTGACTTCTCATCGTTTTCTAGCTTCGTGGAATTTTCCTTTGGTGATAGCTTCATTAGGGCCTCAAACACGTGTTTGGGGTTAAGACCTTTACCCTGGCTGGGTTTTGAAATGGACGGGGTGAGTTGATTGTGGGGATATGATGTGATGGTGGAGGGGTCTCGGCTGGTTCCCGAATGTGAGGACTTAGTGCCGTGTGGAGGCTGGGTTACAACTGCCGTTTC
The DNA here is from genome assembly GCA_002865625.1 of Hyaloscypha hepaticicola. Taxonomy (NCBI): domain Eukaryota; kingdom Fungi; phylum Ascomycota; class Leotiomycetes; order Helotiales; family Hyaloscyphaceae; genus Hyaloscypha; species Hyaloscypha hepaticicola. Next base: position 144,901 of record KZ613486.1, read on the forward strand.
AGGCCAGGAATGGGAGCTTTCTGTCATTATTGACGGTTGAGCTGTCATATCTGGGGTGCAGTACGTAACGATAGCTACGGCTAAACTGGTGACCGGAGGGTTGTGAGTTGGTGGCACTAGAAATCAGTGGACGTGCCTTTAGAAAAAAAGGTATTCTTGGTTGGGACGGTCGAGCTAAGCCAAGTTCTAGTTTTGGCGGAAGATTCGGCGAATATTTTCTCTCTGGCTTATCTTTCGACTCCTTTAGGCTCTTTCGATGACGACGCTGACCTCTCGATATCGAATAGGAGTTGGATTCAAAGATAAGACACTGTTCGAACAGATGTAAGTGAAAGGAGGTGCTGATGCCCGTTATCTCCGGGAATTTAAGCGATCGATGGGTTCCCCGCGATGGACCCCACGGGGAAGACATTAGTCGCTAACTCGCTACTACCCCGCGAGCCTCTTAATATCTAGCTACATATTATTGCTAAGAATATACACGGCGACCACGGCTTCTTGCAGGATACCTCGCGAGACAATATGTATTTTTGTCATATGCGGCAAAGTGCTTCCAGAAGTACGTGGACCCTCAAATTACACATTCGCGTTTTGCAGACAGCCACCATGAAGTGGTTCTAGAACGATCATTCAATTGTGAACTTCTGGGTAACTCAAGCTGTGGAGGGTATGGAATGACAGATCCAGATACGGATGATGATATATATTTGAGTAAAGTTCTCGGGAACTGCTTGCTCAGAACTCGAGCGTTCTCTTCTTTTGGAATTGCTTCTAAGCTATTGCAAATCATTTCCTTCATCGCTTCGAGTGAGGTTTGTGCGCTAAAGGCTTTTTCTTCTGGGCAATAGTCTCAAGCCAATACCAAGCTTCACGCATGTCTGTGGAAAAGTAGATTTCAATTGGAGGCTAAGCTAGGCTTCAGCTGCCATTATTTTATGCCATTTCTGACAGATGGCTCGCTTTTAGAACTCGCGGAAGCTCAGCATGAAGGAGATGGTTGTACGTGGTTTGCTTTTGGGGGCAAAATTTGTCAGTGCGTATCAGTAAATATGTTGTGTAACGGACCTGGAAGTCCTAGGCGTCGAGTCATTGACGAGCATGCGCAAGCTGAATGTACTTTTGCCACTTGGCTGTTACATGACTTTGACTTCTCACATCAGATCGGGAGGGAAGCGCGCAAGAGGTGGAGAGAAGTGCGGAGAAAGCTGACAGGTGTAACAGCGGAAGGAGAAAGCCACGACGCGGGGTCGGATAGGAGCCCCTAGGGTCAAGCACGATCCATGTAAGGGATCCTGCGTTCTATTCGTTTCTTTTTTATTATTATTCTATTCGTACTCGAATTCTTATTTTCAAATTTAAACAGGGACGGAGTTTAGTGACTGAGAGCTGTGGAGGTGATAGATATACTCCTCGATACTTGAAACCTATTCGCTATAAAAATATTGAAGGTTAAATCCTTCATATTATTAAATCTTTATCTCCCCTCTTCAAGTTTCAAGCAAGCGCTTCTTGGTAGTGAAGTTTGGAATATTCCTTTTGGGAAAACTCGGAACATGTCCCCGCGCTTCTACTCCACGTTTACCAAACTTCATCACACCCTCTCAAATATTTACTTTTCGAGGAGTCACTTCCGGTCGCTTATCCCAGCGCCTTTGGGCATAATGTACTTGAGTTTACTCTTTTCTTTATCTTGAAGCAACTGCGCTGCAACTTCTTGACTCCGCATGCGTTCGTCCACTTCTATCCAAGCTTTTCACCTTTTTCACACAGTGCCGCAATCTTCACTTTTCGGTACTTGAGCAAGTGCCTTCTCTGCTTCTTTAAATGACTATCTGCATCGGATCCGAACCTCCCGATGAGGCGAATATGCAGTTCATCTTCGTCGCATCATTAGCTCCCTTTGTCACCATCAAATACGGACCACAATTCTCAAGTACTAGTTCTTAACCAGTTCTATTCCCACAAACCTTGCCTCCCAGCGTGTCAGTGCCATATAAACACAAGAAAGTCGATCAATCGTTCTCGATCGTGATCGACGACCATTGTTAGTGAGCCCTTGTACATTCAGCCCTCTTGCATCCCAGGCTGCACTCACCGCAATTCTTCCACCAATGTGAAACCCAAAGTACCGTGACACAACATCAACAATCCCAACTACCAATTACCAAGTACTGGCCTTTAACCCCTTATCTCCAGCCAAGCCACGAATAGCGGCTTCCCCCACACTCCGCGCCGCATCCGCGCCACTGCACACGCCCTCCTTCCTCGTAACCCACACCAGTCACGGTGCCCGACCCCACACTCACACCCGTCTCATTGCAGCAGTTTGCCCTAAGATCTGATAACTCCAACTTCTAATTCATATTGCTGAGCGTCAACCCCCTATCTAGGTACCCGGCAACCTGACCTAAGCCTGAGATCCATGTATCAAACGTAATTGCGTTGCATTCACACAGCCGCATTTTAACATCCACATCAGCCACGCACCAAATAACCACAAGCAAAACACTAGCAACTCAGTCTCAAACCTCCTTCCCTCCTCCTATCCCCATCATCATCATTTCCTAACCCAACCAACACCTGAAATCGACATTACAAAAACCCAAATACCGCACACTGAACTAACACTTCCCCTCTTTCCCAACATGAAAATCACGCTCTCTGACATCCCTGGATAATCCTTCCACGTTCCATTTCCCAATTTCCTCATCCTCGCGAGTCGTCACATGGCACGATTGTGCGGTATTTTGCCCTCCCAACCGAGCCCTAATCACCACCCCATCCCAATCATCAATCTTCGGGATGTGGAATTAATCTAGAAGGGCGTTTAAGGCAAGCGAGAGTAACAGGTCAGTACAGTATATAGCCGCAACCTCCGTCTCAGCCGCGCGGGTGAAGAATACGTGGGGTTTCTGCCGAGAGAGATGGATGAATGAGAGCCTGATGGGAAACAGGTGGCGATCGAAAGGTTGGGGTGGGATGATGTGAGATGAGCAAGTTCCACTTCTTCCCTTCCCCAGACGGGGCATGGTGTTCCAGGACGAAAATTAATATAAAATCCCGGAGGAGCAGATTTCCACCCTCTTACTGCCTATTCAGCACCGGAGCATTCTCCAACAGCCGACCTGAACATCCCGAGCTCGCTCCACCACCCTCAAGCCGAGCCGAGTCAGCTTGTTATCAAGAATGGTGTACGGCCGAGTGACAAGCGCGTAATGTGTACGGAGAGCTTCTTATTCCATCAATAAGAAAGAGGAAGAATGAGTGTGCGGTGATTTCAGGCGCCTTGGCGTTGAGAGCTGCATGCTTACTCCATATACTCTAGAGTTTCTTAGAAGAAGATGATCAGAAAAGGAGATGATCAGATTGATCAACGGCACGTGGCTGATTTTGTTTGCGGATAATGGGGATTCCCCGTGGGGAGAGAAAACTGGAGATGATCGCATCTCGATCTACCGACAGCAACTGCCTGTTTCAGAGAAATTCTCCGATCAGTAGATCTCACCGTATAAGGACGAATATCAAGGTTAAGAGAGTGTTGCTATCAAGACAACAGCTGCACGACCGCTGGAGATCAGATTAGATCTAGGTTTAGGCATCTGATCCCCAGGATGCACGAGACATATACATCCGACACTATCACGACAACAGTAACCCGAGGGATTATCTCCATCCGCACGTAAAAAGCCTGACAAGCAATTGAGGCTGCCGAGTACCAGGTTTCATTTCCCTTCAGGCACAGAGGTACCGAGGAAATCTCTTCCCCTCAATCAACAACAAAGCCATTTTGAGCACCATGCATATCGTCAATGTATAAACAATATAACATTCGAAGATCCGTTGGCATCTTTGCATATCTTTAGATGAAATCTAGAACACATCTCGATTGAGTGCATATGCCCCGTGCGGTGCCTGATTCCAGGGCCGAAACATACGAGCATCAAAATCATTCTCCTCACTGCACATGCAGCTAATTTTTTAAGCAAACCTCGAACAAGAAAGTCAACAATACAATAGTCCACATTAGCGTCACCTCCTGCAGCGCCTTGCGCTTGTGCATGTATGCATGCACAAAAGAACAGATGAACGAACAACAGCACCACAATTCTATCCTGACTTCAGGCACGGCCAACCGAGCCGAAATTGAGCTCAATCTGGAGATCGGAGAATCTGCTCCTCTTTGCAGAATGCAGATAAAGATTGATTGAAGAAGACGAAGACGAGCGGAAGCTAAACTGATCTCCAGCTGGGAGTTTGGCCTTCCCCTAGAAGCCTGAGGCCTGATCCATGATAGGGCACATGTTAGATGTAGGAGGCAGCTGTGCGGTGTTCTAGATGTACAGTAGACAGGCGATAGACGATGTGCTCAGACGAGGTTCCGATTTACCCCTCAAACGCCCCCAACGTACATCGCCCCCACGCTCTCTGCTCACCTCCACCTTTCCTTGTGCCTGAGGTAGCCGATTGGGTATCAAAAGTTCAAACACATACCTTCCTGTACATTGTACAACCTCCATTCCCTCTCCCCTTCCAGCCCGGAAGCAAAAGACACAACCCCCGACCTATCATCCCCCAAGCCCTCCCACTGGTAGGCCACACACATCCCCTCTCTCTGCCACCAACAAACTCCTCACTCTCCCTCTTGGACCGTTTCCCTTCTTCACGGATAAACACCCTCACACCACACCATCCTACCCTACCCTACCATACCCTCAGCCCCACCCAGCTGCAGGCACGTTGAGCGGGACAGGGATCCTGCTTCCTGGCGAGCTTCTCGCATCTCGCCTCCAGGTTTCGAGGCGGATGCAGTGCAGCTACTTAGTTAGTGCTCCGACGTACAGTAGTATTGTTACTGTAGTAAGTCCTCCTCATCCTTCCTACCTTGATCTCCTCGCCTACACCAGTAATCCTCTCCCCAACCCATCCACCCACACAACCTCAAGAGAAAAAAAACCCCCGTTTGATCGCCCCGCTACCCATGGAAACTCCACCTCCACTTCCACATGGAAGGAGCAACATTGATCCACCTTCAAAGTCCAAGTCCATCCGTTCCCCTTCCGTTCGTGCATGCAGAAGTGCAAATGGAGGAGGCGAATTCTTTCATGAGGTACTTTCGTACATGGAGAGAGAGAAAGGGGGGGGAGTGTGGCTTGTGCGTAGAGTAGCGAGATGGCTGCATCACGACGCCATGTCCTTATGTAAATTGAGGGATTCGAGAGCTTGAGAAGAGAGGGGAAGAGCAGCAACGAGGAGCTGGGACTTCGGATAGATCTCGAACACTAAACTAACAATCTTGGATACGGGTCGAGGTGCATCAAACGGCTTCACTATCACTATGTACAGGTACGAATTGATGGCGAGGGCTTGAGAAGGAGGGGCAGAGCATCGAACCTTAACCGAGCGAGGATCAGTGAGTGAGTGAGTGAGTGAGTGCCGGGACTTCGGACAGATTTCAAGACCCTTCCTTGATAGAATATGCCCGAGGTGGAACCTTATCTCTCTTCTCTACCTCATCTACACCAAGCTGTGTCTAGAAGCTTCGTCTAGAAGCGAGCCGTGTCCATCCATCCATCAAACGGATCAATTATTCTCCCCGTCACTTCGGACCGTTACCATTCTGGTGCATGAAAAGTATAAATGGGTCGGTCCGTACTTGTACCGAATCACCAACTTAGTCGCGAGGCACAGCACAGCACAGTGCTCGTAACACGTTTCTGGAACACGGACGGTTCGTAACGAGTAAGTAAGTAGTAGTGGCTTCTGGTACAATGGATAAGTGAGGGAGGGGATAGACGGAGAATTAGGGATTGGGTTCACGGAATAATTTATAGCGAAGGGAAGGGAGAAGGCGACGTACAGGTTATGGGTACGGAAGGTTAAACCTATGTACCTCCGTACATCATTCGAGCCCTGCATTGTGGGATCAGTGGCCGCGATTGAGGCGCTTGAGTGTGATGTATTCAAGCGGCTGAAGCGACACTGCACCGTGAGGTATGATGGATAATGAACGTTTGCTTGCCCTTGCCAGCCAAGCCGAAGTCCGAAGTCTGCTGCATGTGGCATAGGTACTTACTTGCCTACTTGCTTGCTTGCAGACCGTCGTTCATTCATGTGCAATGTGTCCTCGTCTTCGTATCGCATGTGGAAAAAGGCACTTACTCGCTTGCTTTGACTGTCGTTCAATCAAGCGCAAATATCGTCTTCGCCTCCAAACTTCCAGCCCAACAACCACCTCTGAAATCTCCGAGGAAGTTCTCCGTAGCTTACAATCTGCATCTGACTAACACCTTTCTCCTCTCCTCTCCTCCCTCCATGACCTCCCCTCCCTTCCTGTAAAACATACCACCCCTCTAAGTTTCCCCGGACCGAAACCCTCCATACCCTCCCCCCCTTTAATTCCCGCGCCCGACCCCATATCCCGCCTTCGCTCCCCTCCCTCATACCCCATACCCCATACCTAGATCAGAAGAGGGGGAAAAAAAAAACTTAACCTTCATCTTCATGTGAAAACACTCTAGCTATGCCTGCGGACTTTTATGCTAGCTACCTCATGCCTGTCTGCGAATTTCGACGCCTAGCCTTGCATTTCAATGCACAAAGGTGTGAGTATAGAAGATAGAAAATCGAAAGAGGATTCACATGCCAAAGTAAAAGTTTCAGATCAGGATATCGATCCTATCGTAAGACTTACAAGTTTTTCTGTGGAGATAGATGTGTGTGTGGGGGGCGGGGGGGAGGGTAAGGTAGGTAATCGTCATGTGGTTATCACATGTGAGCTATGTCTCACTTTCACCTCACTCACTCGATGGATTTCTTCCTTTCTAAATTCACAGCAATCAAGTAAGATTTCAACGTAGAGGAAGAGGGAGGGAGACAAGTAATCAGCAATCAGCCGCCTAACGGTATTTGATTTGATTTATTCAATTCGCCCAAGTTAAGCTCGAAGCAGCAGCTGAGCAGACACGCAAGAAAAAAACACAGTCACAGTTACTCCATCCATCCCAGGTGTCGCCCATGGCCTTAATAAGGCCGAGTCGATTCGACACCGAATCCGTCTATTTCATCCCCATCGCCATCCTCTTGAACAAAGGTAAGAACAAAGGAAAGAAGGTAAAGGCAAGAAGGCAAAGTCTATACTGCACGCACGCTGTTCTAATACATACATAACGCACATCTCTTCGATCGAGCGGTGAGACGGCGGTTCGGTTCCAACATTCAGAAACAAAATAACCTCCCAGTCGTGATAAGTAAACAAGTAAGCAAGTGGAGATCTCGATGCCCGTAGGTCGAGCTCGAGTTATATTATTGAAGTAGGGATTGTGCGCCGTTCGTTGATAACGCCTCGTGCATGCCGCAGGGCTGGTTTCCTTCTATTTCCCTCTTGTGTGATCCAATTTCGTAGAATGAGATTATAGTCGATCCATCAGGTCACCACCTGCAACACTGCCCGTTGTACTGCTTTGTCCGCTAGTGTTGAATCCGTTCTCGCCTGACGTTAATAAGTCTTGCACGGCGACCTTCGGTACTTGCGGGACGGGAAGTTTCCTTTGTGTGCCGTCCGTCTTGCCGAGGATGTCGGTGATCGAGAGACCGTTTCTGGGTGCGGAGGTGGCTTGTGGGGTGTGGTATTGGCCGTCGAGGTGCTGGGGCTCCATAGGTGCGAGAGCCGGGGTTTGGTGGAGACTCAGGTTGCGGATACCAGGCAGGTCGTAGCCACCACCATACGGCCGCAGACGAGGTGAGTGTGCAGGTGTGGCGAGAGGAGTGTGGTCTGGTGTTGGTGACAGTGAATCGTGGGAGAAGGTGGGCGAAGAAGGAGCAGTGCTATTTGGTGAGTTGGGACGAGAACGCTTGACGTGACGGTGAGCGTAATGGTCGTCATGTTCCTCGTGGGAATGCGATCTGGACATTGCGTAGTGCCCAATGCCGGGGAGGTGAGTTCGGCTATTGTGATTGCTGTGAGAGTAGTATGGGAGTTGACGCGAGCTGCCGTGGTGAGGGAGATGTGTGGCCAGAGTGCTTTCTCGCTCGACTTGGGTGGCAGCGGTGGCAAGGAGGTTGATATCAAGGTTCTGTCCATTGTTGGGGCTTCCTCCCAGACTTCGGCCATAAGGGTTGAGACTGGACGGGAGAGTCGAGTATGAGGCGTAGGAGTGGGGAGGAGAGACGTTGGGAGAACCGACGGCAGAAGCAGGTGCTGATCTCGACATGCTCTTGTTTGGCGGCGGCATCATGTTCATAGGTGAGCCATGCTCAATCCCATTCTGGACAGCCTGTTGAACTGCTTGGTGAGTTGACTTGTTCTGCCGTCTCGAGTTGGGGTTGTTGTGTATCCTCGAGTGTCGAGTCAGCTCATCGGATCGGGAGAAGCGTTTTGTGCAACCGGGATATTGGCACGCATGCGGTTTCTCTCCGGTATGCGTTCGAATATGTCTTGTCTGGTGCTCGAGACGGTGGAAGGCCTTATCGCACAACGGGCACTTGTAGGGTCGAGGGAGGTCCTGTCGGTCTTCAACTCCATGCTGACCACCAATCATTTGGGGCATCATTGAGACAGCCGCCATATTTCTTTGTGCTTCTTCCTCCTGCTCACGTTGAATCTCTGCGAGTCTTTTTCTTGCGGCCTCGTGTGCTTCCTCGAGGGGCGTCTGGGACTGCGGGTTCAGCAGACTTGAAAAATCCACTGCTGAAGATGCACGTTGCATGTGATCGCCGCCGCAGCGAAAGTCGATAACCACAAATTAAATTCTGCCCGGGACGAGGAACTGGACTTGGGTTTTCTCCGCAAACAATTCTGCTGGTGAACTGTTGCTGCGGTAGTATTAAAAATTGTGGACAGAGTGCCTTATAGCGTGGGAGTTTTCTGGTGTTGGTGACGAGGGTGGGTGTTGGGTAGGTAGGTGATGTGATGGGCTCAAATAGGGTTTCGAAATTGTGACGACGGGGGCAGCGACGGAGGAGAAGATGTGCCGAGGGGGAGTGGGCGTCTTATAGGGCCAGCAGCGTAGGCGTAGCGTAATTATGGGGAATGGGAGGAAGTGGAAGTGTGGGCGCGCGGGCGGCGGGCGCAGGGAGGAGCGCTAGGTGCGAGTGTGCGAGTGCGAAGCGTGGGTGGGCTCCTGGCTGTTAGGCGGTGGCCCTCTGGGGGGCTTGCACGGAGAAGGCCCTGGGGGAAGCGTGAGAGATAGCCGGAGAGTGTGGGAATAGCAGGAGTGTCGCCAGTAGAGGGCTGGCGTGGGCGCAGTACTTGCGATTCGGGGACCGGCGGCTGGAGCCACGGTAGGGCAGGGAGAGGGAGACGGCGGTTGAAGAGTCAGCCAGGACCAGGCCAGGCCAGGACCGCGCGGGTATGAGAGTGCGAGTACAGGTCGGACTGTCGAGGCGTGGGAAAGAGATACGTATTCGTCCAGCTGCAACCGGGCACGGCTCTGATAAGATCCTGTTCTCGTCTGTCGAAACCGGGCGAGATGGTAAAATCACTCTGTCGTGTCTATCTGACTTCCTTTCGCGGCTGGGCTGTGTGTATTTTGGGGGTCGCGCTTCGTGGGTGAGAATCCACGGGATGGGGTAGCCCTGGGGAAATATCGGTGAGTGTGGAAGGAAGTGTGGGCGATGAACGACACTCGAGGCTAGGAAAATCGCCACGGAAGGATGACTCGAGTGAATCTGCGCTTTTGTTCCAAGAAGAAGATATATTGAAGGTGAAGAAAGAGAAGAGACCGTGGAGTCTCCGGTTGACTCTGTCTTCGCTTGGCTTGGCGTTGTCGTGCTTGGTTCTTTTTTCCCTTACCTTTCCTTTTCTCGCTCGCCTTTTTTTGGTGGGGAAGCCAGAGTGGAGTGGGGAATATTCGCGATGTTCGCGATAACTGGCGCGCGGCTAGTCCGGAAGGGGTACTATCTTGGGAGGGCGTCCAGTAGCTGCGGATCCGGGTGCTCGTGTGCAGATGCAGAGCAGATGCGACTTGAGATTGGGTCGAGAATTAGATGGTGCATCGCAGATTCATGGGGATGGGCTGAAAAGTCGGGGTCGGGGATAAGCACAGCGCAGCACAGCGCAGCACCGCACAGCACCGCACAGCATTCTTACGCTGCTCCCGTCTGATTGACCTAACTTCGTAAGAGTAAAATGGCGGTAACGTAACGCGCGCGCCTTCCCCCTTCAGTTTCAATGTGAGGATGTCCCGTTTCCCGTTGTCAAAGGGCCAAGGCATCGATCTTCAATGAGGGCAGCAACCCCAACCCCAACCCCAGATCTCCTTCCCCCATGCCATGCCCTCCCATAAGGTTACACATGCCGGGAAAGGGAAACTGTTACCGTTACCGTCACTGTACAGTGTACGTACGTATTGGCAGCAACCTCGTCCCCCGAGTTTTTTGCCTTCCTCCCCTCTCGCTGACTCCGCCTTGGAGCTGAGTAATGGCATCCAGTTCATCCTTTCAACCCTGTTCCCCAGCTACCAAGCAAGTGCGTACTCATCATCTGTTGTCTCTTAGCCTTCCCACACCGTAACTCTTCGCTGGCAGGCAACCCAACCCCAACCCAACCTCACCTCAATATTTCCCATGTCGATTTATTTTTCCAAGGTCGATCAAAATCGCTGCCTCATTCCTCGCTAGCCCTACCTCTACCTCCTTACCCGAGTCACAACGCGGGGGCCCCTCTCCCCTCGCCCTTGGGTTACACAGCGTTACACCGACGAAAACGAGCGGAGTCGCGCGAAACGTGGGGAATGTTTTGCGTGCTGACCTCCTTCTCCTCTTGACTGGTGACAAAACGTCAAAACCCCAGCCAAGCAGAAGCACGCATCTCCCAGCACCCAGCACCTCCTGCTCCCCCCTTGCACATCATCCATTCATCACTCACCTCTTCTCTCTCTCGACGAGTCGTATGCTTGCCTACCATCCCCCAACCCTTTACTGGTCCTCACCGTACATCTCCAGACATTCAATTAATCAATCAATCAATACCGCCACGCCACGCCTTGCTTGTTTCTGCCCTGCCCTGCCCCATATTTCAACATGCGTGTCATCTAGCTGAGCAGCTTCCCTCCGTAGCTGAAAGGACTTACTTATTTTTGACTTGCAGGCAGGCAAATCAGGCAGGCGTAACGCTGACCAGTGATTCGCATTATGTCACCTCCACCTTTCGGTCAGAAAAGAAAAACTGCAGTGCTGCAAGAGGTCTGTCTGTACTGCGCCTCCTCCAGAATAACCTTGCATCCGTGGGGTACACCAACTGGGTAAGGCCCGTCACGACCCTACATCTGCATTTGGCCTGTCATCTCCTCTCCTGTCCTGTTCGTCCTGTACGTCCTGTACGTCCTGTCTTCACCCCCTCAACGCCTCACCCCTCCTTTCCCCTCGATCTCGGAACTTGGAATTGACGACTTGCCTTGAGTGTTGGTTTTCCCTCCACCTCCACCTCCACTTGCCATCCGGCCTACGGTCCCGAAAAGCCATGTACTGCATTAAAGGATCGTGATTAATGAGACCTTGAGGGGAAACGAAACGCCTCTTGGACCCCTCAGACTTAGCTCGTCTACAGAAAGCTCGTAACATTTTGCAAGAATGCGGCGTTCTTGCCCCACCTTCCCCCCTTCCCGCCCACGGGCCTCCAACCGGGGAGCATTGGCTTTTGTGGGGTTGAGGGGTTGACGAGCTCGTATCCCTGGGTAATGTAAAAATGCAAATGCAAATGCAAGATCATGACAATCAATCAACCGTTACTCTACAAACGATTGACGATCCCCAATCCAATCCAATCCAATCCTGTCAATTCGTCTCGTCTCCAAACAAATCAATGTCATAATACATGTATGTGCCGTCAGCTCACTGCATCCTCCATTCCATCTCGGAATGCCGGATCTCTCTCTTCTTCGCATTTTCTCTCTGGCCCCTCTGTCCCTAACTCCCTGCCATTTACAACTCTTGATCAAGCTCATGTTGAAAACCGTGTGGCAGTAAGCTAGACTCCCGACCAGGTTCATTAACAGACTACTGTACAGTAAGGTATCTCTTGGATTTTCCTTTCTTTTTCCTAAGGTTACTGCTAAGACCAAGGAAGTTTGGTATTATCGTGATGCAAGGTTAGGTCATCCATATCAGACGGCATATACTTATCATGGATCAAGGGAATTGGGGAGGGAACTTATCATGAGATGATGACATGATATGATATGAGACTGTGCTGCCACGTAGCACTTACTCACTTAACCTACTTTCTTAATCTCTCTCTCTGGCTCTGGCAGTAATCGGTGAGGTCAAGATATGCATTGCAAACCTGGGGAACGACGCGTGTTAGTGATCTACACGGCAAGCACCCCACTAAGTTTCGAAGGGGGAGCGCTCAAACACAAAGCTTGGGCTTGTCACACGAGCTGTGGAGTAGGGTAGCATCCGGATGGCGCCGTGAAACGAGTTGCTCTGTCGCATGTTGCTTGTTGCTTATTGCTTGTTTTGCTTCTCCTTTAATTGGAAGGAATGAATGAAGGAAGGAAGGATGAGAGGCCATAAATACCATTTAAATGGTAGTGGATCGAATGAGGATAAGGGAGGGAGGGTTAGGAAGGAGAAGCGGTGGAACGAATGAACAGATGAATAGACAGAACGTGAAACTAGGAAACGGAAACGTCATTGTTTATGAATGTTCATGTTGGTTGCTTACCTGTTCGTACTGTACTGTACTTACGTATGTATGGTGGTACGACGTTCCTTACACCTTTCTGTCAGCCAGAAAGAAACCCCGGGAATCCGAACTCCCCTTCTCCATCGCTTGTGTAGCGAGGCAGTAACTTAGCGATACTTCATCAGCCACCTCAAGAAAGCCACAGATGATAAGGTAAGCAAGCCCTAGCCACACCATACCCAAACCCACACCCACATCCACATCACGAAATCAAATCGCCGACCAGGCCAAGCCCGTCTCCACTTCTACAGTAAATTAGTAATACAGTAAATATGGGACCCAGATCTATCTGATCTTCTCGAAGTTCTCGTCTCCTCTCGTCTCCAGGTTATCATTGTAACTTGTCGAGTTCTGGTTGTGGCCTTCCACGTTTCTCTCTTTTAACTCCTCTCCCGTTTAGGCGTTTACCCTGAAAGTGAAGCTAAATCGGGCTTGGCTTGACTCGCGCGCTTAAGGTACTGGTACGAGGGACCCCGTATCGAACCGCGATGACGTGCGGAGTCGGGTTTTGAAAATAGAAAGTCTCGGGGCCTACCCCAGCAATGCATGCCAATACCATGTCCTGAAAATTTATACAGTTGGAGTTTTTTTTTCCTTGCAATTTTAAGGAGATGTATGTCATCAGCTTGATGAGTGAGCTTGCTGACTCAACTTGAAAAATTAAAATTGTTGAAGCCGAGGAAGAGCGGCCAGACAGGATAGAAAAGAGGCCCTTCTTCGGGCCGTATGGAGGCAATGAATGGAGCTGAGTATGAAGTATGAAGCTATTTTCAGTGGAGTTTTGTACAATTTTTTCTTTTTTTCTTTGGGATCTGGAGAAAGACCGAGAAAAATAATCGGAGGGGCGATTCCGAACAATACCGTGATACCGTGACACCGGCCCCAGATTGGAGTGTGCTGTAAAGTCTACTGGGGAATGGAAAGATTTGGAATGCATAAATGATGGCGTCATCCCATCATTTTCTGAGTGACAAGATAAGATACTCAAGGTACAGTACAGTAGGGGAAAATGAACCCACGTGGGTGTGTTCCCCGGAAAAGAAGCAGATTGGCGCGCAAGTGGAAGCAATGTGAAGGAATGTACCTCCGTATTGCAGCTGAGTAAGGGTACCAATGGCTACCCGCGGCATTGGGTGGAGGGCGCGTACTTGGTACCTGGTCGCAATTACTGGAGAAGTACTGTAAGGTAGCCCCAGCGCAGTGTGGAGCCGTGCCGGTACAGTCAGTGACTCGACTCAGGAGTGGGGTGAATCTCAAATTTTCTTTTTCTTTTTTATCCTTTCCCCTGGTCTGGTCTTGTCTGGTCTGGTAAGTCGCTCAGATCCTTTGTCTTTGCGTCCGAGGCATTGACTGACATAGAGAGTTAAAGACAAAATTGAGACATGAGGGAGCACATGATTCCTGAGTCCTGAGTGCGAATACGTGACCTCGGGCCCGATAGCGAGTTGCTCGAGACGGGCCACGGGGGAATTGCTGGTGGGGCACGTTCATGTTTCTACGCGGCTTCTGGAAGCATTCAGCGTTCCAACTTCCAGGGGAGGACCGCGGAGGGGAAACGAGGTTACGGGGGATGCTGTGACGCTTCTCCACTGGCGGCGCCCCCTGGTCCCCGAGGCTATTCCTCCCGTGGAATTGGTGGGTTTCCAGTTTCGCCGAAAAGGTTGAGGCCCTCCAGCTTTCCTCTTTGAGCGAAGAGTGCAAAAAAACAAGCCTTGGGAGTCGAGGTCCAGGTGTGCCGTCTATCGAAAACTGGGGAGGCAAAGTGAAAGTGATAATCAAGGTGAAAAGTGTGGAGAAAGATAAAAAGAAATTGCCTTTGTCGGCGTACGTATCTTCGTACCTTTCTGCTAGATCTACCTAAGTAGACTCTACTAGCTCTCTTCACCTCTTATCTTTGCCCCTAATCTCCTAGACTCCTAGCCAAGGCTATCACGCAAGATTCCAGGCCGCCGTGGGGAATTTTTTATTTTTCTGGAGATCGATCGAGGGATTCGAGGGAGTTGCTGGCTGGAGGGCATCTCCGAAATTTGCAGGGCGCACAAGAGACAAAGCAAAGACGTTTTCTAGCTTCCTAAGAGGGCGCCGAGCCGCTTGACTCGTATCATCGCTACCCCAGATGTCCCCGGCGCCTGCCACCTGTGCCAGTCGGCGATCGCGAAAGGAAGTGTTTGGAACCTGGCGTCTGACAGGATTTCGGGGCTGAGCACATCGGAACGCCTCGTCATGCTGATTCTGAGATCTGTTCGTTTTGCTATGCGCGGAAGTGTATGTATCACTCCTCAGATTTCATATAAATAAAATGCGGAGGAGTGTTCCAGTCATCTCAAATACCGCCAGCCTGGAGCAGCAGGGGAGTTGGCGAGTCGTCCCCCGTAGATTCCAAATGCGGAACGCAGACGCCTGCCCACGAAAAAACCAAGTGGCGTGGGGGTCACATTTCGGAAACTCGCTCAAGCCTGGGGAAATGTGGTGGTAGTGGCTGTGAGTGTGGCATACAACCGTATCTTTGTGGGGTCAAGTTCTCAGCCATACACCGGGCCGTCTCGTCCCAGTGTCACATTGCGCTCGCTGGAAATTGCTTTTGACGGAAGTGCAAGAATCATGCGCACATCGACACCCAATCCGTCACCGATCGTAGCCAGCAGAAGCACCGTGATGGTCTTGTGAGGAGGAGGAAGAAATCAAAGCCCGTCAAAGCAAATCAAAGCAAACCCCACATGCAGCGATTCGCGTCCACCCCCGCTCTGGGCACTGGACTGGAAAGGCGTTGAGTTGCATCCGGGACGACAGCCTAAGTACACCAGAAACAAGCGCTTCGTGATGCACTGGAGATCAATGCAAAGGGTAACACCCTTCAGGCGCGCTCGTCGAGTCCGACATCATGGCTCCTGGATAATAATGCCCACTTAGACATTCTCTTTGCAGCAGGTTGTCCGGTCTCGACATGCCAAAACGGCCCTCAACCCCGGAAACAGCGGTCGTTTTCAGGCAAAGCGTTTGAAATGCCTAAAGTCTCGATGCTCGGATTCCAGAAACGGCATCACGAAAAGCCTCGAAGCCGTCTCTCCACGAATCGAGCTCAAATGCGGAGACGGCAGGGGGGGCCTCAAACCCTGAAATGTGGAGTGACTAGGGTTTGAGTACGAGACGACGAGTTGAATGTGGATTGTGGACGTTCTCTTTCGCGCGGGTGCGATACCGGATGAATGCGGATGATTGAAACAGGCAATGCGAGCACACCACAACGCATGCGGCGCGAGGCTCGAGCTGACCTCAGCAGATGATCAGATCCGTTGACCACCTCAGTTGCTCAGTCTCTGGTGCTACTTGTACGGTAAGATTGCGTTGACTTGACGTTGGACGGAAAAGTCATTCATTTGCCAACGGAGGAGACCTTTCCGTTTACCAGTAGAGGCTGACTCGATTTGGGATTGAGGCGTATCAATCCTCCCCCCGCGTGGGGGTTGCGAAACGGGGAGCACACCCGACGTATGCAAAAGCAACACAGGCGCGTAGATCTGTGACCTGCCGTATTTACATATACAGGGGCTTTATTAGGTAGGGATAAGCTTCGTGTCGTCAAGACATCTTTTGAAGTAAAGGGTTACCGAGAGCCAGAGTTCGTTTAGGTTCATGCACCTCCTCAGGGGGATTCACGTGATTAGAAGCCGTCACGCTGTCTCGCTGCTGTTACTTTCCCCGAAGGATGAACCCGTATTTCCGAACACTCCCCTGCCCCACTGTGCACCTGCAGCGACCACTTTCTTTTTTCGAGGTACGAAACGAAACAAGTCAAAGGTACAGGAACGTCGCATATAAAATTGCGAAGAAACCGGGTACCTGTGCCAAGCGGTGAATCCCGCATCAAAGCGAGTTAAGGGGCTCAAATCCGCTTCAAACTTTGCATGTGAAATAACTTCTGCCTCGACAATTTTATCAAACGCCATCCGTCTCCCATCTCCGTGTTCGATTTCGGCTTCCCCGGCTCACGTGCAAGCAGAGACCGAAATCTGTACCGTCATCCAGAATTTTCGGAGCGATGGAATAATCATACTGTCCACCTCGATCGGAAAAATTTCATGCCGTCCTCTCCACTACGGTCATACCATACATACTGTACCCCTTTCCCGATCTCCACACCCCCCTCGACTCGTACCGGTCCCAACAGTAATGAATGCCGTGAAAACGTGCCTGTCTCGGAATCCGGCCATCCCAAAGGATCCAGACACATGCAAGTCATGTCAGTTCTCATATCCAATCTAGGATGACATCACCACCTTGTCCCACAAATCCGGGGAGGACTGTATCAGCTCATATCACATCATGCTTCAAAAACGGTCAAATCCAATTCTCCTCCAATCCCATTCCATCCCTCCGAGACAATTGAACTCTCACGTCAGGGAACTTAACTTCTTAGCACGAACTCGTGTTATCTGGCGACATACGAAGAAGTAGCTTCCGTTCTCCCGGCCCGGTGAGAACTACTACTTGACGGTTTCCTCTCCACGCACGCCGTCTCTGTTCCCCAGGAACACACTCCCAGTTCTGAATCTCAATTGGCTCTTGCATCATCGCACTAGACATCTATACCCTCAAGGTAGCATGCAAGTTGCAACAGCATGAGGTGAGCTTCACCATCACCATGTGAAAGTCCGCTTAAAAAAATCTTGACTGAATCCTTCCCTTCCTTCCAGGATCTCTAACGTAACCTCAAGTCTCTCACCAAAACAGAAACGAAACGGAGTCGGCCGCAACTCGGCCTCCTCGGTCCTTCATGCCGCCCCGCTTCTCCCATCACCCATCAATGCCAATGCCATCCTTGACTCCTTTCCCATGATGAAATCCTACTCCGCTTTTACCTGTCTGTACCTGTACCCGGTCGCCTATCATCCAAAATGTTAAATGTGGAGCAGCAGATTGTGATTGTGATTGTGATTGTGATTGTGATTGTGATTGTGGGGGAAGGAGAAGGAAGCTGGAGGTAAATAGCCGAGATCCGGCCGCGCCCCTTTTCTGCTTTCACGAGCACCACCACCCACAACCTTATCTCTCTCTATCTTGCGGAGGCCAGATCCTCAGCTACTGCAAGGGCAAGCGCAGGCCGAAAGCAAAGCCGTTGCCCGCCTTCCTAGATGAGAGAGAGGAGATGGTCCTTTTCGGTTCGTTTTGCTTTCGGAGGTGGAGGTTGCGCAGGAGTGGAGTAATGCAGATACAGTAGGGAAGTTGTGCCGGGGCATTGCCGAGGCTATGCCGAGTCGATAGCTTGAGATTGAGATGAGATGAGATGAGATAGATGAAGCCGATGGGTTTGCAGATGCGGTTTGCGGGGAGTGCATGATCAGTCTCTTCGGTACGTAACCGAGGAGCAAGTTCGGTTGCGGTTGTTCGGATAGCAAGGCACAGGGAAGTAGAGAGGGAAAGGAAAAGGGGAGGGGAAGCGAATCACGCGGAACACGATGAGAAAACCGAGGCCATGTTGAAGATACGGAAACTTGAGGCCAGGAGAACTCTGCTTGCCGAGTTGCGAGGTATTAACAGGAGTGCATTGCATGATTCTCTTCATCGGGGATGCTGTCATGAATAGACTGGAAAGAACGACCTAGGTGTGTGTTTAGGAGCTCAAGCGAGGAAACTTCCCCTGAACATGCACGACTTCTGCTTTCTGCCTTTAGCGATTTTCTTCCCTTCAGCAGCTGCTTGGAATCTTGAATTTGCATTAATTGTAGCAGGCCACTAGGCTTTGTCAGAATTCGTGGCGCTAAGCTGCGTTTCAATGCACAATAACTTATGGAACACTTGCAAAGCGACGAGCCACTACTTCTCAGATTGTTTCTCGGATCAGGGAACATTTAAAAAAAATCAAAATGGCAGTTAGGCGCTAAATGTCCCTCGAGCTATAGTACATTGAAAGCTAGTATTGCGTCACAAATTCTGACAACCACTGGTGGGCTTACTGTGATCTGACAGTGCATATTGCAAATTTGTCTGCGTTGTATTATAAGGCCACTGTGATCTGCCAGTGCATGGATTGTGGTTCGTCTATGCTATATTACACAGCCCTTTATGCCATCTGTTCGCATGCGTATGCTTATTCCTCTATCCTTCATATCCGCTCAGCTCTACCCAGGTATACCTAGAAGTAAATATTGAGGAGCAGTCTCCAAACATCGCTCTTGGTCTCGTCTCAGTGTTTCTTCACCCGTTGAATTCTGCACTCATCATCTCTCTGCAAACCTATCCGAGACGTATTTCCATACCGCGCCCTGCCACTGCTCCCGCCGAATAAGTATCGCCCCCATCCGCATTCCCTCCGTAGAAGGCCTCGAGACAGCTTCTCCAAGGCGACCCCTCACCATCTCTGGTCTCTCGATGAACCCACCGTTCCGTGATTTGATATCGAACCCCACAATCAGTGGAACAATAAGTGCCAAGATCTGAACAGAGGCGTACTGTCGTCCAGGACACAAGTGCTTTCCCCCGCCGAATGGGAAGAAGGCTTGCATCCGACTCCTAAAAAGTGCCTGCTGCGCAGCTTCCTCCGCTGGATCTGGCTGCGTCATCCGTCTCGCTGCGTCACCTGTCGTAACCGGTGTATAAAATCGCCTGAAATTAAACGCATCCGCGTGCTTTCCCCAAACTTCCTTCGACAGATGACACAGGCCTGCAGGAATCTGGACGTCGGCATCCTCTTTCAGCATGTAGTTGCACTCGCCATCTGAGATGACCGTGTCCTCCACAACGCGCCGAATGCTGACTTGCGAAACCACCAAGCGCTCAGCCTCCTTGTATGCCGAAACTAGCTGCGGGCACCTTTCCTCGAGCGTCGCGATATTGAGAATCACATCCTCCCAGCCGGCACGTCCTGTCTCTGGTCTAATGGCAGCCATGATCTCGATCCGGATCATGTCTCTAGCAACGGGATCGGTGGCGATGTATATGAAGAGCCAGAAGGCGATGTTGATGGGATCACCCGTGAAGAGCTGGAGGAGTGACAGCTCTTGCTTAGCAATCTCTAGCGGATCGATGCCTCTCTCGCGGTAGATCTTTGCTCTCTCTTTGATCAGGTGTGAGACGTCGCGCTCGTCCTCGTGGTGGTTGAGGTAGTAGTTGCTGAAGGCAGCTTGGAGAGCGGCACGAGCACGGTAGGCCCTAGGAGCGAAGATGCTTGGGCAGAAGCCGATGATCAAGCCCGAGAGTCCATCATTGAAGTCCCTTTCGTTCAAGTTAGTCAGTCTACTATCAATTGAGGAAAGAAAACTGCTTCTTACCCAAGTGAATTCAGGAGATCATGGTCCTTATTTAAAGGATCCTCCGCTCCGAACAAAGCCCTACTCGTTGCCAACGCCATCGTCTTCCGAATCCAGCCGTACAAGCTCTCAAGTTCAGTCACTTGACCCATACCATTGATGACAAACGAGAAGCGGTTCAACGAGGACAAGATCAGTTTCCGGAAATTTTCCCTGGCGAGTCCATCGTGCAGGGCGAAATTTAGCTCCTCTCTTGCGCTTGGTGCGTTAGGACAACGTTGCTCTGTTCTTGTCGAATTATCTATTGGATCTTTTGAGAACCGGAAGATTCGAGAACCAGGCTCGATGGAAAAGGGTTCGAACGCGAGGTTGGGGGAACGGAACGCTTCGAGGGCCAGTGCTGGAGAGGTGATGAGGTAGATGTTTCTATTAACCATGGGGAGAGTTGCGATTGGTGCTGTGAGGTCATTGCTACTGGAAAGTTAGTACACGACCTGGGGGAAAGGAGGGAAGGGAGCGTACCCGAGCCTCTCCAGGTAGGCAGCTTGGTGCCAGAGGATCCCTATCAGGTGGCCAATGATAGGGATCCTCGGCTTGAGGGTGGGAGGTTCGATGGCGCCTTCCATGTTGGATGTTCTGTGAATGTACGACTTGGCTGTCAGTGATTGATATGTTAAAAGCGGGTCAGGAACGCGTTTCCCACGTGTCGAGGTGAGCGAGCTCGACGACTAATCGACGACTAAGCAGGCTCGTTCCAACGATTCTGTGAATGGGATGATTGTACCCGTAGGTCGGGAACATTCACTAGAGGAACCGTACGATTGTACCGGTAGCTCAGGAACATTCAATGTTCCAAAGTCTCTGCCAACCGTATGATTGTACCCGTAGCTCAGGAACATTCAATAGAGCTTGACGACTAAGCAAGCTCTTTCCAAAATCTTGTCAACCGTACAATTGTACCAGTAGCCCGAGAGCATTCAAACAGAACAAGCACTGTAACAGTAGCAACAATGGTACGTACCCAAGAGTGTATGGTGTTTCAAAGATTATGAAAGATCACAAGCAAGATCCAAAAGGCTGGAGTCAGCAGAGCAGAACGGAGCAGAACAGAATGGAGCAGTGTACTTTGTCAAGTTTCTACTGTTCTTGGCCTTGTGAGGGTTTAGGTTTAGCAAAAGTTTGAAAGAGCGAAGGTGCATTGGCAAGTTGGGTTGCAAGAAGGGAGGAGGGAGAAGGGTTGATGGAGTGAACGTTTCGGCGTCACATAAGTTAGGAATGGAGTTGGGAAGACGGGGCGGCGTCACGTTTGTGATTTACGACTTTGTTAGGACAGACCAAGGCGGTAAGCTCTTATCGCTCCCTCACAGCAGTAAATATTAAGTTCCTTTTGCTTGTGCTGTTGTGCCATATGGATGGACGTCATTCCTCTCGCTTGATAAAGAAAAGAAGTAGCATGTACAGTGAGAATTATTGATCAACTCCTCTTGAGGGGTTCCTGTTCTGTTCTTTAAGTCTTAGACCTCCAAGCCTGGAACGATATTGCAAACTAAGGGTCCAACAAAGATTAGGAGGGGTTCCATCTTAATTCAGCCGATAGGTCTTTTATCTTTTTAATTAATGGTTAAGCTATAATATCATTATATATTTGGGAAGTATAGGTGTAGCAAGTGATGCAGGTCTCGAACACTGCTGAGAATTAGCTACCTGGAAGAGCGAACAATGCCAGATAAAGAGGCTGTCTTGAGGATTTCGATAATTAGGACAGAAATAAATTGTTTTGTTCGTCAGTTCTTGCAATTGCTAGAGTTGACTTTTGGGTTCGCCTGTTGCTAGTTTCTCAAGTCAACAATGAAATAGGGGGTTCAGGGGTATCACGTGCAGGACTATAATCGATTTACGCGAAGAATCGCGCTTCTCGACGCGCCGACTTTGACCTCGTTCGACCAACACATCAAATCCCACTTGCTGCCCATTGCTTCGCAACAACACCCAAACATGGGCTCTTTTTGCTTCTAAGCTAATTTGCCTCTTGCAAGGACTTCAACCCTCGTAATGTCCTCCTCAGCACTCGGCCGCAAGCGCAGCAGATCCCGACTCCTCGACCAAGACGAATTATCGCCCGAGAAAGGAAGCAAAACCACACCACTTACGAGTATCAAGAAGCGGAAGCTAAACACCAATGGATCTTCGCCTGCGGATGGGATTCCAGGCTCGGCGAAGCGCACAGCTGGAGGTAAATTTAGCTGGGGCAAGGAGAAAGGAAACCTAGTTGAGGAGACCGACGAGGAGGATGAATTGGCCAGCGGGGAGTCCCTGGATTCCGGGAAGGGCAGAGTCCTCGAGAAGGATATTTATGATATCGAATCATCTCCTGAGGAGGTGCGGAAGAGGAGACGTGGTTCTGAGCGTACAGTTTCTACTCAGAACCCGAACAAGGCAAAGTCTACCAGCGAAAAAGGCAGTGCAAAAACGAAGCAGGCTTCCGAAGCAGACGATATTTGGGAGGTGCCGGATGATGAATTATCCGCGAAACAGCCAAGCAAAAGATTCACGAGCAATGCTGAAAAGGCAAAGGCTCTTTTGGCGCCCGTGGTGCAAGATGAGGATATACACATAATGCGGTCACCTGGGCGTCCGAAAAAATCGCAGATTCTGAAGGAGGATTTGAAACTCTCGAAGAAGGCTGCAAGGGAGAGAATGATGGCTGCGACGTCAGGGGAGGGCAATGACGAAGATCAGAAGGCCAAGAACGGTCGGAAGAAGCAGAAACTGGGAATATCTAGGGAAGATAGCCCAGCTGAAGAGATGGAAATTGTGATCTCTGCGAAGAGAGTTAAGCCCGAGAGATCAACGTCGGCTGCTTCAACCAGTAAAATGGTACGGCCACGGAGGACCTCGATCGATGTCCCTGATTCGCCGAAACAAGTTCCCAAAGGAATACTCACGCCTAGCAAGAATAAACGGGGCAGGCCTAGAAAAAGTGTTACCTTTGGAGAAGGCGAGGTTGATTTGGGATTCAAGGATATTCCAGGCAGGAAGCCGAAGAAGTCAACTGTGGAATCACAAGACGACGTTGCAGGAGCGAATGAGAAGCAGGTGGAAGAAGAGTCCGACGAAGATGATGATGTTGCATGTGCAATTTGCTTGGGACTCAGAAGCACAAAGAAAAACCCCATCATTCTCTGCGATGGCGAGGATTGCGAATACGCAGCTCACAAAAACTGCGAGAAACTATCTGTTGTCCCGGAAGATGATTGGTTCTGCAAAAACTGCCAACCTACTGTGGAACCAGAAGTTGAGGATGCTCCCGCCGAAAATATCGAATCGGATGAAAGCGAGGAAGAAGCTTGTGCGATCTGCTCAGGACTTGACTCAAAGGCGAAGAATCCAATTATTCTCTGTGACGGTGAAGATTGCGATTATGCAGTACACATTAAATGCTGCCAGCTCTCTGCAGTCCCGCGAGGAAAATGGTTCTGTGAAGAATGCAAGTCGAAAGACTTAGATAACTCTCTGTTGCCTGAGTTGAATGGAGACTTGTCTTTGGCCGACTCTCCAAATAATTTGCCAGATATTGAAGGATTTGAGGAGCATCTCCGACACATGCAGCGAACGCTTTTGGATAAGCTAGCAGGACAAAAGCGAATTAGGCTGAGGGGACACGACGAGGAAATGAAGAAGGTACATCAAGTAGTTGAACAAACTGTTTTGGCAGGTGAAGGAAACTCCATGCTTGTAATTGGGGCAAGAGGTTCTGGGAAGACGACTGTAAGTTACCTTGAGACTATTTTCTGATCATGCTAA
Organism: Hyaloscypha hepaticicola; assembly: GCA_002865625.1. Classification (NCBI taxonomy): domain Eukaryota; kingdom Fungi; phylum Ascomycota; class Leotiomycetes; order Helotiales; family Hyaloscyphaceae; genus Hyaloscypha; species Hyaloscypha hepaticicola. The sequence goes on from KZ613486.1 coordinate 168,637, forward strand.
TGCCATCCAAGCTTGTTGAATCGGTGATCTCTGATCTTTCTGATCAAAGAGAGAACTTTCACGTTGTACGATTGAATGGCTTCATCCACACCGATGATAAATTGGCTTTGAAAGAGATCTGGCGTCAGCTAGGGCGTGAAATGGAAGTCGAGGATGATACTGCGGGCAAGGTGAGTTCAGCGTTATCTTTCGATTGAGTTATTATTGACCACACGCAGACAAGTAACTATGCTGATACACTGGCGTCCCTACTCGCCTTACTGTCACACCCGTCGGAGATATCTGAGGGCCAAACAGACCAGACCGCCAAGTCTGTAATATTTATTTTGGATGAGTTCGACCTCTTTACAACGCACTCACGTCAGACTCTACTCTACAACCTTTTTGATATTGCTCAGGCCAAAAAGGCACCTATTGTTGTGCTTGGCCTCACAACACGAATTGATGTTGTAGAAAGCCTTGAGAAGAGAGTTAAGAGTCGCTTCAGTCATCGATATGTGCATCTGTCACTACCTCGAAGCTTGCCGGCATTTTGGGACATATGCAAAGCAGGCCTAACGGTTGATACGGAAGAAGTAGACTTTGAAGGCTTTTGTGATGGTACCCCTGGTCAGAATGAGTTTCTTTCCTTTTGGCAAGGGATGATTGAAGTAAGTCTTTGCTAATGGTCATTCCATGACGCTGCTTACATGGAATAGGATCTTTACAATAAGGACAAGGCCTTCAAGCATCACATCGAATCACAATTTTATCGAAACAAATCAGTCCCAGAATTCTTTACATCATGCATTCTCCCAATTGCAAACTTATCTTCGAGAACCTTCCCGCTCACCGGCAAGAGTCTTACGTCAAACTCCTTGTCGTTGTTAGCTCCGGACTCGAAACTTGAACTCCTGCAGGGGCTTTCCGAATTAGAGCTCGCATTGCTAATAGCCGCTGCACGCCTGGATATTATTCTCGACACCGACACTTGCAATTTTGCCATGGCTTACGACGAATATAGTTCTCTAACTTCGCGGTACAAAATCCAAACTTCAAGCACGGGTGTCACAGCCCTTGGTGCCAGTGCTAAAGTTTGGGGGAGGGACATTTCACTTGCAGCGTGGGAGCGACTTGCAGAATACGAATTGTTGGTTCCTGCAGGAATTGGTGGTGGGGGTGGCCGTGACTTTGGAGCGGGAGGACGTATGTGGAAGGTCGATGTGGGACTTGAAGAGATAGCAGGAGCTGTTGAGAGTCTGAGTGGGGTGATGGTGAAGTGGTGTCGTCAAATTTAGCTGCCTATCACGTCATACTTTGATGAGATGGGATCTCAGCTGTCATGGGTAAATTCAGGGTGTAAGCCTCAAGATCTGACCGGCATGGTTGCGTGCAGCCTCGCCCAGCTGCGTAGGCTCTTACCGCGCAACCCGAAAATCTGTGATTGTCAAATCCTTTCACGTTTTATTACCCACGTATTCTTACGATCTTATTTTACAGCTTGCTTCATCTTATGTGGAGCCACCACTCGAGGCCTAAGTGGCTCACTCGAGGCACAAGTGGCGATTGAGTCGACGACTGCCAGCACAACACAGCCCAAGTGTCTCTATCTATTTGGCTAGTTTGCCAAACACGAGACCCTGTGCGTTTCTTTTCTAGTTATCCGAGTTCTGAGTTGGCGTTTGGTTATCGCTTCCGCCACTAAATCATGCTGTGCATTCGCAGTGGCTTTCGAGTATTGAGGCTCGTATTTTCCGTTCTTAACCGCATGCCGGTTCATTCGCTCTTTTCTATGCAAGCTCTGCGTGCAACCATGCGATGGCTTCTAATCAACTGATGGGATAGGCCAAAAAGAAATCATGTTCCGCTGAGTCCGTATGCAACTGGTGCGGTGCGAGCGATTCGTAAGCCTCACTTTTTTCTTATCCCTGCCTGCCGACGCGGGGAAATTTGTGTGTGTACTGTAAGGCGATCGCGCCGAAGGGTAGTCCCGTTCAAAGTGATTGCCTTACAAGTTTTTCGAATTAGCAATCTTGCATCCCATCCTTTCTTTCCTCTCTGCATCGCTTGGGGAATTGCTTTTTGAACCTCAATTGCGTCGAGGCAAACCGGGGAATCTGCGTAGGATGGACCACTCCAGTGTTGACAATGTCGCTACGTTGACGAAGAAAGTTGGTGCCTATGGCAATCAACTTGCCGCAGTCTTCCACAATCATGCCCTCGCTGCAGAAAGTCTCCCGCCGGGCTTCGAGGGTGCGATTAACGTCCTCGACGCCACAGTGGTTACTCTCAATCAGGTCTTGAGTCTTCTCAACTCCGAGGCCGAAGATATCAAGGACGGTCCTGGGAAGAGACACTTCAGTGATGTGGGCCTCGAATACGTTAAAGTCCTTGCAACGGAGTGTGCTACGACTCTGGCCAAGGTCGCGCCGATCTTGGAAAATGCTTGCTTGAGTACTAAAGATCTCAAAGCAAAGCGCAGACGAGAAAAACGGGAACTTGCGAAGAATGGCCCCGTTAAAGTCGACATCGGCGCTCTGAAGCTTGATGAGCAAGCTTTTTTGGACGTTGTTGAAAATACTAAATGGAGCCTGGCGACCCCCGAGATCGAGGAGTGCATGGAGAGGCTTTATGATCTCCAGCTACACCTCCTTCTTGTCTTCCAAGTTGTGACAGTGAGAGTGATGTCCAGAGACTTGTAAGTCATTCATAACGATGCACTGTTACATCCGCTTACAAGGTGAAGGTCTTCCGGGAAGGCTGATGTCAAGAGCATTGTGGCCTTCCACGATCGTATCACCCGCACTGCCGAACTAGTGGGCATTAAGCTGCCAAAGGGACGATCTAGAAACAAATATTCTGGTCACGAATCATCTAGTGAAAGCAGCAGTTTCTTCGATTCGGACAGCAGTGATAGCGACGGATCCAGCGTCCAGTCACTTAAGCAGTCAGACAAAGCCCAAGTGAAGGGGCCCATCGCGGAGCATATATTTCCTCATACACTTATGAGGGGAGGTCCTCCGCCTCCGCCTCCCGTAGGTTGGCCCACAGGAATACCTATGGCTCCGCGTCCCACTCCACCATGGACAGTTCCAAGCTGCATCCCGCCGTCACCTCCAGCTGAGGCTCCAGCAGGCATAGATGTCAATTCGGTTGGTCAAGATCTCAATCTCAATGCGCATAGCTGACTCAAAAGGTCAACCCACCATCATACTCGGAGAGCAAACCTGTACCTGCAGCCAGCTCAACCGCGTCTACGCTTCTGGGAACAGTGTCACAGACCTCGAACGTCCCCTCCTCCGAAGTCTCTTCTTCCGAGAAGTCGGACGCTGGTAAAGCATCCACTTTTCCGGAAGAAAAACGGAAAACGGAGGAGAATCCTACTACTGCGGAGACCAAATTAACGTATGTCTCCTACCCGTGAAGCCAAACCTTTGTTGACTATTTAGCCCACCTGCTCTTGAGCCTCGTCTCTTCAAGTCAAACACCAACAGCCTTCGATTCAAGGCGAAGAGCTTTTTCCGAAGCCATGAATCACTCGCCAAGGAGATGAAGAAGGTTCTCAGTGATGCAGATTCTGCTCTTACCGCTGCCGTCATCCAAGCGGGTAATTTGAGACAAGTCCCGCATTCGGCTTTCCATTCCCTAGAAGCCACTCACATGCGTACGATTCTAGCTCAGATCAATAATAACGATTGGTATGACACATTCACGAAGATGGATGCCATAGAGCATGCAGCTCTTGACCATCTCCTCCGTCCACGCTGGATCAAAGGGCAGAAATATGAGCGAGAGCTTGTCGTGCTTAAGGTCGTTCACAAGAAGAAGCACGCCTGGGCTTTGGTTCTTCGTGATATTCTTGCGAAGTTCCCAGCTCCTTATAGCAACAACAGCCGTGTTCTGCTCGCCATTATACGCGAGAAGCTGCTGGATGGCAAATCATTGTCTCTTTACTGTAAGCACACCCCAGCTCTAAATCTTGGTTGAAGCTCTCTAGGCATTTTGCTTTTACTCCCACTGTACTTCAAAACTCATCTCTCGACGATTCTAATCAAGCTATAGTACCGCCACCCCCTCCTCCCGGCCCACATACAATTCTTCCACCCTTCCCACCCCCGAACGTTATACCACTCGTTAGGCCACCTCCAGGAATCCCATCTCCTCCTTGCAGAACCTCAAAAATTTCAGATCTTCGCTATCCACCAGCGGCACCTTATCCCTCTCCAAGTGCGACTGTTCTTGGACATGGGAGTGCAGCTACAGCTCCGTGCCCAGCCAGGCCCGATCCGCCCCAAGGCACAGTGATCGATTCAATTCGAGTCAGCGATACAACGCCCCTGACTGAATACGACGCGACTCTTGCTTTGACCACGTACATTGAGTATACGCTCCGCCTGACTGATGCTCTCAATCCTGGTGTTCCACGCTCCTGGCACCGCGTCGCCGTCACACAAGAAAGTGCGGAACGCCATCTTGTTATTCAGAGAGTGAAAACTTTCGAACGTGCTGGAGGCAACGTCCTCCAAATTAGCCTCCGCCTTACCGAGCAGCAAAGCAGTCAAGTTGCCCGTCTGATGGACGAGCTCAAGGCAAACGAACGTGATATTAGGTTTGAATGGTGCTGGGTTGAAATTAGTCTCTTCGACTGTTATGGGGAAATCTCAGACTTTGCCTCCAGCACAGCGTGTGCGAAGATTTCATCGGCAACAATGATGCATCTGATTGCCAAACGCATGCCGAAAGCTCAATTCAAGCCTTTGGATCTGTATAACTCGCTCATGCGACCTCCTCCACCACCGATGCCGGCCACGAACCAGGCACCTGTTATCGTTGACCTGAGTCACTCACGAGACCGATCAAGAAGTCGCTCCAGAAGTCGTTCGGAAAGACGATATCATGATTGGATCAGCGATGCCAGTTCTATCAGTAGCTTGTCGAGCGATGACAGCAGTGTTGGGTATGTGAGGAGGAAATTGAGAAAGAACAAAGTGAGGAAGCTGGCTCGCGCAGATCTTGGGTATTCCAGCGATTCGGATACGTATGAAAGCGAAGATGAGGATGTCATCAAGATCAAGCTGGAACTGAAGAGGGGCGATGATGTGGTTCAGTCACTTTTGAACATCTGGACGCCGCAGGTTGAGGCCAAGGGGAAGGGGAAGGAGAAGGCTGTGTAAGACTGTTGTTGGAGATAGGTGAAACATGATGCAACGGCGAAAGTGGAAGGAAGGAACGACTGATTATGATATTACGAACTGTACGATTTATGATTGCGCCAAGGGTGGCTTCATGCTTTGGGTACTAGCCCAAAAATCTCGAGTAACGAACTCTCGAGGCACTCCACTATTTCGTTCTTACATGAATTTCATGTCATGATTTACTTATTCCTTCACCTCTCAATTGTCAGATAGTTAGGTCATTCAACGAATTATAAATTAGAACTTTGCAATGTTCTCTCTCTTCTCTTTCTGGGTTCCGAAGCCGAACGAGGAAGGAAGGAGGGTTCCTTAAACCAACTGTGACCAGATCCACTTCTTGAATTGCGTTATCCCAAAATATTCTAAACAGCTTGGCTACATATATAGAGGTACACGCAGCTGCTACCAATAATCTAAATAAATCTACCTTGATCCCGAGATGGACATGTGGTTTGGATCTTGCGCCGTTTGCTAGCTCAGACCAACCTCACAAGCCGGACGAGCTAGGTTTCGGATCAGTCTGATACTTTTCATTCTAGCCACGACCATAAGCACCCAGGGAGGATATCGTGTGTTCCCCTGGTTAGTCGAGTATTATTGACAACAATTCGTCCCGTCGTTTCGGACGATTTTTGTTGTCAGTAATCCTGCCCGCAGCTTCCGCTCAGGAATAGCCCAAAATGACTTGTGTTCCTCCTATGTTCCCTTCATGGACTTGCGAAGAACAAGCTGTACTGTACCTAGCGTCCCATTCTGGAAACAGCGCTGGCTATCAGATTCCTTGACAACGTCGGGGGCAAATATCCTAAGAGCATTGTACACTGGAAACTTGAGACACATAATTTCCTGGGAACGGAGACTTTTGCAACCATGTCTTAACATGTGTTTGAAAAATGAAAACAGCCACTTCGCAGGTAGGCTAGATTGCAAGTTCTTCGATTCGGACAACACCATGCTGATCCAATGTCAAATCTATGTGCATGTATGCCATGCAAAAGCAACTCTATGCAGTGTGTACTGTACCAGCCGTGACTCCAGAACGCCAATCCAAATGCATAACATGACCTCATGATCTCATTTAACCATCACCGGCTGTCTACAGCTCGGTTTTCAAGGCGAGTTGCTCAAACCCATATTCACAAGAGCCACGACGACCGCCAGGCACCAAGACCGGTTGAAGCCACCGACGACTATTGAAGACCCATCGTTCTTCCCAGGCGGTCTCGTCTGTTTTGGTACAGGCGCTGAGCTCGTGGTCGCTACCACCATCAAATGGACCTGGTTGCTGTGTAATGGAGGCACACTACCACCGATGAGCAGCCCCTGAATAGTCTCCAAGGCACTCATTTGTTGTCCCACACCAACCTTGCCATCAAATCCGCCAACATACCACTTCTGTCCACATGTGGTGTTATCTGCACCTCCAGAACAAGCAATTGCTGCAGCCTCAGCGGAGGGAGTGAGCAATGCGGTGACGGCGTTCTTGGTAAATGGAGCCAGGATGGTGGTATCCCACATGAAGCGAGATAGATAGCCCTTAAATGAAAACTGATCATTGTCGCAAGTGTTCACCGTTTCACAAGCTGGCTCGTACATGATGTTGGTAGCATTGTCGTAAGGCGAGAAGAAGTTAGCCGTTGCATTCAAGAGACCTTCGGTACGCTCCGCCCACAGAGCGCTTCCATTTGTGTAATTGTAAAGAACAGCGGCACCATATAACGCAATGCCTGCATTGTATGTCCAGAGAATCTGGTCCTGGCCGGTGCAGTTGACGAGGTCGTTGGTCCCGTCGAATATGTGGTAATTCGGGTCAATGAGTCCAACATTGACTGACCAGTTATAAGACTTGTTGGCCCAGTCGATGTAGGTTTGATTTCCTGTGAACCTAGCCAAACGAGCTGACAATTGAAAGAAGGCGCCATTTGAGACGGAGTTCTTGTAGTCGTATCCATTGTTGAAAGTGAAAATCTGCCATTTCAAGCCTCCATTGCAAGTTGTTGTGTCCCAGCGGCGGACTTGTGTATTCCAAAGGTTTTCCGTCAATTCTAACCATGAGTAATTCCCAACTGTAGGCTGTGGATAGTCCTTCTCCGCAGCGGACATCGTGGCAAATCCCCAAAACGCTTGATCGTCATTGCCTTCATCCTTTTGATGCCATGGAACCATGTAGTCAGAGAGCGGACCAACCTGTGAGAGTAGGGCTTGAATTGTCACATTGTTGTAGGAGGAATCATTGGTATAATGGTAGTAATCCAGCAATGCGCCCCACATTGCGCCAGCTTCCCACCAATAGTAAGGAGCAGGAAGAACACCAACGGTGGTTTCTGTGTTCGTGATATTGCCAGTATAATAGTTCATGAGCCCGTATGCAATCGTGCTAGCAGCATTCTTTATGGAAGCTGCGCATTTTCGTCAGCTTTTATGTTCAATTGGGAGCTCGAACCCATACCTCTGTCGCTGACATTTAGAGAGATACCCGCACTGAGCTGCGCTGACAATGCCACCAGGGCAACTGCCTTAATCAAATTCCTCATGTTGGTGTTGTGTTATCGGTACATGGTCAAGGCTACGCCGGTGTCTTCGAAAAGGCTAAGGCATTTTCGGGATGCGGAGTACTTATGGAGGAAGTGGGTGTTCGTCTGATTGTTTCCCAATTGAGCAATTATGGAGCCCCCAGCCGGGATTATTCAGATACCGTCATACCCACAAAACTTGTTTCGATAGGCTGCGAATCAACATGCATTTGCAGCCATGTGCTAGCAGATCTAGAACACGGGCGCTCCAATTGCGGATGAGGCGCCGCTGCCGGGTTTGTCGGATGTTTCAAGACCAGGTGGGAGGATTGGAGAAATGTGGGTTGTGAAACAGACTTGTTGTTCCTGGTGTTCTGTTCCTGAATATCAATTGAAGGAGAAATGGGGGAAAGCGAAAGGAGCAACAATGCACGAGGATGACCTCATGCTGTTGGGCTCACCGATGCTCACCGTTTGCACGACATGAGGCGTGTCTTCTGCTGTAAAACCGGTGTTGGCGCTTGCCTAACTGACCAAGGTACTGGGATCATCCGACAGATTTGTCAAAGAGAGCCCGTATTCCCTTGGAGAAGCCAATACGGGCCGTTTTAGACTGGCAGCTCAGATGTTGCCGGGGATGCTGCTGCTGCATGTCGCGATAGTGATACGAGCATGGCCTTGCATGCTGCACCCAGAGACGAAGGCAATGATAAATAAGCCTTAATAAGGTGATATAGATGCATCTTGAGCTTCGTTGAACATCACCTTGAATGTTGACATAGATGAATGGCCATTTGCAGCTCCGATTGGCAATCGTTTGATGCTGCTGAGGGATGAAGAGTGTGAAGAAGTCAAAAGGAACGATGACGATTTGTGGAGCAGGTCACGTGTCAATCCTCCTCAACCTTCATCCGTCTGGACCTCCCTCTCCAGCATGTTCAAGAGCAACAAGGTCTAGTAGCGATGGATTACAACTCGATCCATGGCCCCGGAATCTCCAACTTCTCATCCTCGTCTCCACGTTAGTCACTCCCTGGCAGCTATTCACGTTTTGACTGACTATTTATAGACCGAATGCCCACGGTCTCTGCAGCACAAGCGCTACAGGATCTCAAGGCGTCGACGACGCGATGCATTTCTACGGGTCTGCCCCTTCTTGATGCCTTTCTGCAGAAAAGAGAATGGAGCTCCTTAGATATGGACCCTGTGTATGGAGGCGTCTCAAGAGGGAAGGTCACAGAAGTGTACGGCCCACCCGGTGTTGGCAAAACTGCTCTTGGGTAAGCCTCGTGAAGAGATATCTCATTCAGTATTACTAAGCATAGACAGGATGCAACTAGCTGCCAGTGCTCTGAATGCGGGTGAGAGCGTGATCTGGGTAGGTTAGTTGTCTCCAAATCCTGATATGGTAGTTCGTCTCGTTGCGTTAAAATCGGAACCATCGGATTCCCTGTTGCCTGATATGCTGTCAAAATATTCTCCAGACCCTCCAAATTTGGCGCTTTGAACACTTTCTACACCGTCGCAATTCATGGTCCTGATTTTGACCATTATATTTTGTTCATGCGTTTAATTTCTTCCTCCTCGCTGACATAACGTAGATGCATCACATCCAGTGCCAGGGTTACGTCTGTCCCAGGTCTTGAAATCATTCAAGCCTATTGTACCTCGATCCTCCTCGGCAGAAGTAAGAAGTTTATCAGACCTCTTAGACAGTCTCCTACATTTCTCCACTCCTACCCTCGCCCAGCTCATCGCTTTGCTCACCCGTCCAACTCAAACTTTTCCGCCGCAAAACAACAGTCTGATCATCATTGACTCATTTTCTACACTTATTAGTAGTGCATTCCCTCGGACACTTGACGTGAATGCCACTCCAAGAAAGCCTGGTGGTAAGCCATCCCCTTCAATTCTACTCGAGACATATCTCACAATCGGCAGCAGCCAACCCCTCTGCCCGCAAATTTCCCATCCTCCAATACCTAATTACCAACCTCCAAAAGCTCGCCGCAACACGCAACATCGCCATTGTTGTCTTCTCCCAATGCGTAACAAAGATGCGTCCCGGCGCAGGAGCTGTCCTCGTTCCAGCGATCAACACGACAACTTGGGAGCAAGGCCTTGGATGTCGAGTTGCTCTATTCAGGGACTGGGGCTGGGAGGACGAAGAAGGAAACCTTATTGATGGTATTCGATTAGCTCAAGTTATCAAAGCAGAAGGTATCTCTGTCCCGGAAGGAAGACCAATGTTGGCTGGATTTAGCATCACTGAGGTACGTCACGTGCCGAGTTTATGCCCCTGAGTCTTAAGACTGATTTCATATCGTGCCAGAATGGTCTCATATCTCTCACACTCCCTACATCACCGAGTCTAGCATTGCCCCAACTGCCAGCATCGCTCATAACCAGCAAGGAAACCACACCCGCTGTCCCCCAGAAACGTAAACTCTCAGCGATGGATCTCGAGATCCCAGACAGTGATGCAGAAGATGATGAGGATTATGGGTGGGCTGAAGAAGATGAAGAAGACGTACCACCACCGCCACCTCAATGGCAGGGAACTGAGGATAACATCGGCCCTGTTGACGCTGAGCTCGAGCCTGAGGACGTGGATCCGGAGCTGGATTTTGGGGATGATGTGGAGGGAGAGGCACGAGGTCAAGAGACACCCATGAATCTAAGGACAGAGATTGAGGACAGCGAGGATGAATTGGCGCTATGAATTACAAATACCAAGGTTGGTGGGACATATAAGCCACGGTAAGCACCGCAGCGATCGCCTTGGGGAAAGTATGCCATGGCTTTCGGGTTGTAAGGATATTGTATGCCGCTCAAAATGTCATAAAACTTGTGATGATTCAAGCCAATACTGGCTTGGAAAGCAAGCTGGTTGTTGGAAGAAGAAACAGAAAGCACTTTGCGAAGGTTTGTGCTCCTTTGGTGATTTCCCTGTGGAGTTGTACCCATGCCACAACTTACTCGGCAACCAAAACAAATCAATCTCATGATCACAAGCACGAAAGTTCAAAATCATTCTCACTTTAAAGGAAGGGTTCATGTGATTCCTAACGCTTCGAAGCCCATAGACTCCTATGATTGGATGGCATGAGACCTCATCAGCCTCATGCATGCTTCCCAAAAGGTGTTAGTGAGTTCGAACCACCTCACAGCCTCACCACCAATTCCCAACCTCGAATCCTCAACATCAGCCTGTCTGAAATCTCTGCATCAATGGAGGCGGTCAGTTCTGCAGCTGGCACCGTGGCTTCTTCATACGCCGCCCATGCTATGAGCACGGAGCGGGGCCGGGGACAAGTCGAGAAAGGCTCGGCTTCTTCTCCTTCTGCGTCACGGAACCCGGCAGGTAGCCATCGCGCAAGTAAAGTAGCAGGCGGTAGTCATTCCGGTTCAGTCCAAGGTTCCTTGAATGCCTCGACTACAGGCGCGGGAAGGGATATTACCCACCGGACGAGTACTGATACTCAAAGTAAGCTCTCCTGCAATCTATTGCCTATTAATCCGTGGCGCACTTTGCCATTGCTATCATCCAAAGCTTACCAAGGGCTCTGGCGATTTGCGCATCGTTTTGCTTGTTGCAACGGCGTCGTCTGGATTTCTGGCTAATACTTGCGAATAGAGAAACCAGTCAATGTATATCTGAACAACTATCAAGAATTTCCCATCAAAGCAGCGAAACACTTGTTGGACGGACCATCACGAGCTCCGCAATCCTTTTCTCCGCCCACAAGGCAAGGCTGTGGTGGTCATTGCGAGACTTGCCATGCTAATTATCTCTAGGCCTGCTGGAACTATCTTATCATACCAAACAGTCCTCAACCGACAGAAAACTAAGAAATGGGCTGATGCGAAGCCTGCGAATTATGGAGGTGATGATTGGGGAGATGACGAGGACTGGGACTACGACTCTACACCAGAATTGTCAGATTCAAACCGAGTCTCGGGCTCTGGTATGGAGATGTTATCTCAATCTAAACTTGAGAACTCTTACTCTTTGCCTAGCAAGGACAAAGATGTCACACTTCATGGGCCTTCTCCTTCGGCTAATCCGGAAGACTTCTCGCTTCACACCAAACCACCTTCCGGGTTTCGATCACTGGTCAATCAGGCCTTTGATAGAACTGATGATTTTGAGGACGAGGAGCGTAGCTCTCTGAGCACAGCCACGCGAGGATCATTGCTCTCAACGGTTACATCAACCTCAATCCCACCGTTTGAATCACCCTCAATCCCGCCGCTTGAATTACGTTCAATACCACGGGTGACTCGATTCTCACAATTAACCGGCGTACCTCAAGAACTACCAGCCTTGAGCCGCAAAAATTCCCGAGAAGACCTCTCTTTTCTGAGGAATGAACCTTCTCTTGCTCCTCAGAGTGCAACCAACTCGCCCACTCCGAGATTCCCTGCACGGAAAAGCAGCTTGAGTAGGTCCATAAGCCCCGATATCACAAGCCTGCGTTCATATTCACTGGTTTCTCCTGACTCATCTCCCACTACTCTAATCCCCTCTCCAATCCCCTCTCCAATCCCCCAAGCTCGCCCATATATTCGCCCTGTCGATGCAGCTGTGGCTGAATCTTCGTTCGGCCACAATGCCCCTTTAACTGCAAACCAAGGCTCTCATGCCAGTGGCCAGCGGGCTTTGGTTCAGTATGACTACGAGAAAGCGGAAGACAACGAATTGGAACTCACCGAAGGTGAATATGTCACGAATCTCGAATTTCTCGACGAGGATTGGTGGTGGGGAACAAACTCCAAGGGCGAACGTGGTATCTTTCCCTCCAATTACGTCGAGCTTGTAGAGGAGGAGGAAGCTCTAGCGCCAGCAGCTCACGCCTCTGAGCCTTCCGCACTAACTACTGCTCCTAGACCCACTGCGGCGCCTGCTGCACCTTCTGGGACAACTGCCACAGCTATGTATGACTACGAAGCCGTCGAAGACATCGAGTTGAGCTTTGATGAAGGAGCCACTATCACTGGGCTGGTGAGCATCACAATTCAAATTGTTCATGGGTTCTATGCTAACTTTCTGTAGGAATTTCCTGATGAAGAGTGGTGGTTTGGCCATTTCCAAGGGAAATCAGGTCTCTTCCCAGGCAATTATGTACAACTCGATGAACGTTCTGGAAATACTCCCGTGATCGCGCCCACGGATGGTGACCGGTCTTTACAATCAATGCTCCCTTCACCTGGAAGTGCTGATCAGAAGAAGGGTAGTAGGCTATTGGCAGCAGATCTTGGGGCTCAAAAGGGAGAAGCCCTCAAGAGACGAGCTTCTTCTCCACCAGGACATATGCCCCGTGAAGATGGAGTGAGATCTAGTTTATCTCCAGAACCTATCATGATTGGACAAGCATCGGCAGATCAAATTACGCCCACAATCATGACAGTCCAGCATCCAATTCCACAATTAGGCATGAATAATGTAACAATGAGATTAGAGCAAGGAATTTCGTTCGAATTTCCTCCTCGGTCTCCAACCATTAGCTCAGAGCTGCCCGCTCCACAAATCCAACAAAACAAGAAACACATCATGGGCCTTGAGTTTAGTCACACAGAGTATGCTAATCGTGAGGCCGTTCCGTTCATCACAACTAAACAATTGGGTCACGGATCCTGGGGAATCGTAGACGCAGTCCGCCCTACTAACGGCGAAAAAGGAGTTATCCTGGCCCGAAAAGTAATTCAGCTTCGTGGCGTAGCACGAAAGCGAGTGTTACCACTCGTTCAAAAGGAGGTGGCCATCCTGAAAGAACTCAAGCACGAAAATATTATCCAAGTCGTATGCACCTACGAGACAACCTCCGTCCCGCGCCAATTTGGCATTCTTTTGTCACCTGTGGGCGAGGAAGATCTTCTCCACCATATGGAGCGACTTGGGGAGAACGGTTGCTTCGAAAGGGACAGCACGAAATTAAAACATTGGCGTTACTGTCTCGCATCCGCCGTGGAGTATATCCATCATCAAAATATTCGTCACAAAGACATCAAGCCTAGCAACGCGATTTGCAAGGGAGATGAGATTTTCTTGACAGACTTCGGTTCAGCACATCAATTCAGCACAGGTCTAACAAGCTCGACAGAAGGGTATGCCGCCGGCGTCACAAAAATGTACAGCGCGCCTGAGGTTATTGAAGAAGATCGAAGGGGTAGATCAGCAGACATCTTTTCTCTAGGATGTGTTTTTGCAGAGATGACAACTGTCATCCATGGCCGAAAAGTTGAGGATTTCCATGACTTTCGGAGTGAACCAGATCCTAATGAGCCAGAGCGATTGACCATATGCTATTATGCTACTGCTCACAGACTGAGAGACTGGTTTGCCACAGACATCTGCGAAGAAGTTACAGCATCTTTATTGATCTTTCGCATGATGAGCAATGATCGTAAAAGTCGACCGAAAGCTGAAGAAGTTCGACAAAATTTGCTTGCAGAGCTTTCGCCTACAGCAACCAGAGTTCTCACTGAACAGCAAGCCAGCTGATAACTCTAGCCTCAAACATGGCAGCCTCCATCGAATTTGACGGGAGAAACGTTGCGCCTCTGTTACGAATAGCTGCTGAACACTTGACGCCCTCCTTAGTGGAGAAACAACCCACGAAGCGCAATTCTTATATTTGAGTTTCCAGTAGAGTTTGTGCTTTGCAACGCTCGTACTCGAGTCAACAATTAATGGATGGGAACCTGCGGAAGGTGCAGAGATGAGGTTGGTGCATTTGATGAGAAGAATTTTCAAGGCGGAGCGCCTTGATCAAACGACGAGTTGGTCTGAAATAGGAAACGATACTGCACAGTACAGTAGATCTTGTCACAGTTTCGTCTTTGCAACACCACATCACCCTTCCATGAACGAATAACAATTGTACAACTTCAGTTTATATTCGCCACTAACGACTATCTCCGGGAATGCATTTGTGCTGAACGTGCGTTTCTGTGGTATTTTTTGCCTTGAACTCCAATCTCATTTTCATACAGACCCCACCATATCATCTTCTCTACCACGCCTCCCACATTTGCTTTCCGAGTGCAATCAGACGATTGAAGAGTTCGTCTCTGAGAGCAATGGCAGTGAGCTGCTTCTGATTGCCATCTTTGTCAATAATCAAAAGACCGTCAGCGATATCTCTATCTGTTGCCCACCCAACAACCAGCTTCGTCTTCCATCCCAGGCCACCGACTTTCTTGATTTCCTGGATCAAATGTCAGACGTTTAATTCCGCACCTAGGAAAGGGAGAATACGAACCGCAATATCAGCAATAGCGATTGAAAAGACGGGATCAATATCTTCTCGCTCAGTAGTCCAACTGACTGCGGGACTGGTCGCGGTGGCTGTGATGTACGCATGGCCCTTCTTTCCCTTATACCTGCAAGGGAAATCAATAGGCCCAGCAGTAATAGTTTTCTCAGACCTCAGGACACCTAACCGGTTCTTGGCGTGTTCTCCTCCCGCTGCGGCTTTCAGTCTATCCGTGCCGAGAACCGTTTCCACGCCCCCTTTCGTGACTCCTTTGATGGCTGCGAGGATCCGGCGCCCGTGCTGCTTCTTCTTTGGCGCTGCATCAGATTCAGTTGTGACTGCTGTAGCGTCGGGATGAATAGCTTCGGCCATTTCTTCGTCGGGAACGCCTTCTGAATTTGTCAGCGCATCACCTTAGAGAATTATGGAGATACTACCAAGATGTTCGAGCCCTTCGCCAGCGTTCTCATGAGCAGCCTCTGGTGGCGGAGGACCAGCATATGGAGGAGGTGGGAGAGGGGCTTTGTTGGCCTCGCCAATACGAAGCAATGTTACCGTTAGCTGAGCATTTGTTGGGACACCCTTCAGCAATGTATTTCTGAGCTCCAGGAGTTTCTGCCAGTTGGGGTACTTCCTGTTCAAGTACGAGAGACCTCTCCATATCAATGGATCTGCAAAGAATCCAAAACCAGCGAATAGGCCGTTCATCTTCATGAAAATGTACGAGCTGGTAAACATGGAAATAAGGAGGACTGGCACGAGGCATGCGGCAAGCTTGAGTCGCGGCTTCTCTTTGGGAAATGGAGGAGTCGGGGACAGAGCATTGCCGAACCTCTCCCATCCATCGGAGATATCTGCAATAGCATGCATAACCGGCCTGGTTTTAGACCACATCGCAGCAGACATCGGTTCCTTGGTCTTGTCATGCACTGCGTTTGGCTCTCCACCAGCACTCTTATCCTTTGCATCCGCAGCATTCATTGCCATATTCGTTGGATCTGGGGCTCGGTCTTCGAGCTCGCTCGCTCCCTCTTCCTCGCCATGGGGATCTCCTTGAGGATGTTTACCCGCAGCACTGCTGATTGCAATTGAGGTGAAGCTGTTAACAAAATTGCTCGCTTCCTGCTCAACAGCCTCTCCTTGGTGCTTCTCGGGGGCCCCAGTCAAGCTGTTGTCACTTCCAAGCACACCTGCAGTGGGTTTCTTAACTCCTCCGGTCTTGGAATCGATCAATGCTATCGGAGCAGGCGGGAAGCAATAAGTTCTTGCAGGTGGGTACACAATAAGAACTATGAGGAAGGCGATAATCGTAGGAACGAGGAAGTCAATAGCCCAGGCAGTGAAATACACCGCCGCGAAAGCAATTGTCCTGTTTCGTTCTCGCCATGATCGAAGCCGAGCAATATGTTTATAGAATCCAACCACACCCACAATCACCGTCATATAAAGTCTTTCGATATTTGCTCTCAATTTATCCGGGGAGAACTCTTCTTCGTCGGCGATATTGAGGTCAAGACCCATCAAAGGAGGTTCAGGAAGAGCTTTGACATGGTACATTTGCTACATTCTTCTTAACACCAATTTTTCAAAAACTCAATCTCACAAATGATGAACATACCTTATTAAACCTCCTAATCAAAGTCCACAGCTCTTCATTCGCTAGCCCTCCAACAACTGGGTTGGGAACCTCAGTCGGACTCTCATTCCAACCCAGATCCTTCACCTCAGTCTGCCCATGATCCAGCTGCGCCGCTCCTTTCTCCTCATGATCTGCATTTGCCAATTCATGACTCTCTGTGGGATGATCTTCTGGAGCTGTTTCGACTATTTTTGGTTCGTCGAGTTTCGACGCGTTGACAGCTACTGGTTGAGGGCCTTCAACTCGGATATTGCTCGCTGAAGTTGCCATCCTGTCTTGATCTTGAGTTTATGAAAAGAGAAGAGACTTTGAAAATTGGATATAAGTTTTGGGGAGAGGGGTAGCTTCCTTCAAGTTTTATTTGAGTTGCGGGAGGCTTGGTTTTGCCCCGTTGACATGGCGTCGAGCTTTCGAGCTATACGTCATACACGGCTGAAAGCATCTGCTGGAACTTCCCGCATGTGCAACCTCTCAAAGCTCAATGCAATCTGCTCTCATTGTCGAAGATCTCTTCTCGAGTTTGACAGATTTGCTCAGCCATTTTGCTGGTTGTTGCTGGTGAGATGCTCTTTTGAGATTTGAGATGTATGACGTCGTTCGCTCACTAGATCCCCTGCAAACAGCTTTGCATTGCCTCATTGAAGGCTATTCGTAGGAGTAACCGTACATTCAGTAATTTAAAATACAACTTGGCTGGAAGTAGAGCCTTTTTAATATTGCATTGCTGGTTTATTATCACGCTTAAGTTGAAGAAGGGGGGGTGGTGTGTTACTTGCTTCACGTGATCCCCCCCCCCCTTTTCCTGCATTCTTGCCATCTCGAAGCGAGTTCCATGATTCACTCTCGAGTTCTCTAGCCTTATCTATATAATGCAAAATAAGAAAATTCCCATCGCCCTTCGGGGAGCTGCGTAACTCGCCACGCACAACGACAAAACTAACACCAAACTATCAGGTTCAAGGTAGCGGTTTCATGCGCATATACCACACCTAATCGATTCATCAACAAACCTCAGGATCAAGTATGAATTACACATACCATGCCTAATCGATTATACACCACTAGCAGGGCTTACGGGAAAACAGGAAATAGACACCCGTAAATGTTCGACACCTATCCGACGCTAGAAAATAAAGGATTGACGCCCCTACTCTCCCAAATCAACAGGCATTTCAAAGCTCGGGCACTAGGGATTCGCCGCGGAACCTTTTGCTATTTAGAACTTTCAATTATTTTTTCGATTTCATTTTTCAACTTACTATACGGCTTCTGCTAATTCTCCTTTGATTAAAAATAAATGTGAAGTATTTTTTGCCCTCTCCTCGCTACCCACCTGCTCCGAGTGGATAACAAAAAAGAACCGGGTGTATAATTTTCAAAGTCAAATTTGACCTTTAAGTAACAATGGGAGCTATATGGCTTCACATTTTGGGCTACTTTCAATAAGGAACCCCAGTTGGACTAACTTGTAACTCGTCCTTTGAAAGAGGTTTAGGTGTATGGCTAACAAGTTGATGTCCTGTTTACGAGTCTTTCCCTTAGTTGAGATTTTTTGATTTTGCCTCGAGACTTTGGACGAAATGGAGTCGAGGCGAGATTGTTAAGCCGATTTCATCCTTTTTCACACCGAAATTCGATACCAGAAAAGCCAAGTCTTTCAGTCTAAAGTGCTTTTGATTCATTCTCACTCCTAGAACATCCAGCCCAGGGAATCCAAAAATAATCTAACTTACAATCTCCCTCCTTACTCGTCCCAAATCTACAACTTCGCCCCACCCCCTTCAACTAACTCACATGCCGCAGCAGCAATCGCCAGTTTCCCCGTCTCCTTCACCTTAGTCTGGAAAACCACCTTATTCCCCTCCTTCCACATCTCAGTAACCAGCGTCTGCCCAGGCAAAACCGTGCCCGCAAATCGAACCTTGATGTTCTTGTACGGTCCATACTTCTGATACACCGCCTTGCCTGCAATACCAAAGAAGCAAAGCCCATGCAAGATTGGGACTTTGAAGCCGCCCATCTTGGCGAATGCGGGGTCGACATGTAGGGGGTTGTAGTCGCCGGAGAGACGGTAGAGAACGGCTTGCTCTTCAGTGGTCTTTTCTTCAGCTACAAAGTCGGCGGGTCGGGATGGCGGTTTGTTGGCTGCGGTTGAAGCACCTCTATCTAATGGTTTCTTGACGCCTCCGAATCCGCCGCTGCCGCGGATGAAGACGGTGCTCTCATTGTAGAAGAGAGGCTTGCCTGTCTCCTTGTTTACTGTCGTAATTCCCGATTTGACAATGGCCGCGTTGCCCTTGTCGACGACTTCGAGGAGCTTGGCGTAGGAGACGAGTGTTCCTGAGGTAGGGATCGGGTAGGAGAGAATCTCGAGGTATTGTTCGCCGTGGAGAAGCATCATGGGACTGAAATTGGGCACTATGTCTGAGATGTTGTACGGTGTCTCGGTTGAGAAGAAGGGGATGACGCCGAATGTTGGGAGGGCTTGGAAGTTCTCGTTTCCTTCACTGTACACGTCACTCTGTTAGAAAGTGTCGTCAAAGGGTGAGAGTGGCACCTACAAGACATAAGGCAGATCTGTCTTCTTGGCACCAATTCCGAGGTTGTAAAGAATGACATCTCTCTCTTCGTATTTGAATGGGGTTCCGTTTGCCTCTGCTTTCTTGGCTTTCTCGATGTTGGCGAGAATCTCCTCGTTCACTTCAACAGCAGGTTCACTCTTCTATGCACGGGAATAAGTCAACAAAAGTTCATTCATATTCGTGACAGTACAACTACAAATGTACAGCAGGTCCACCCTGGGTTGTATTTGAGAGTAGGAACACACTCATACCTTACTCGCACCACCCTTGTTATTCATGTTTGCCATAATGCTCTTCAATCCATCCTGACCATCTTGAGGGTTATCTGCTCGTCCATCGTCGAAGTCTGTAATTCTCTTCCATTGCTGCAAGACCGCCTCAGGGGTAAGCTTCACATCAACTGGGAAGCCGTGACCTCCTGTTCGCTGCCAGCGTGTTCGTCCAACCCAACCACTGCCAACTTCATAGAGAGCGCCAGTGGGATCCTTGGGAATTTTGTCTGAGCAGAGAGCAACAACGAGTGGTGCTATGTAGTCTGGCTTGAAGGCTTGGACCATTTCTTCTGGCATGATTGTTCGAGTCATGGCAGTACCAGCATTGGGCGCAATGGTATTGACATAAATGTTGTATTTTGCTCCTTCACGCGCGAGAGCACGGGAGAAACCAAGGATACCACATTTCTGTCTTTGTTAGCAGGATTAAAAAAAAATTGGAGGACTGCACTTACGGCTGCAGCATAATTGGCTTGCCCGAAGTTGCCATAAATACCACTGGTTGAGGTAGTGTTGATAATTCGTCCATACTTTTGCTTGAGCATGTATGGCCAAGCGGCTTTTGTAACTTTATATGTGCCTCTGAGATGGACTGCAATGACTTGATCCCACATTTTATCATCCATGTTGGTGAAAGCCTTGTCTCGAAGAATACCAGCATTGTTGATAATAATGTCGATCCGGCCATATGCATCAATTGCTGCCTTTACAACGGCATCTCCATCTTCAGCTGAAGCCTTAACACCAACTGCCTTACCACCGGATTTTTGGATTTCTTGGACAACGGTATCCGGGTCCATCAGATCATTGACAACGACCGAAGCACCGTATTTTGCGAATGCTAAGCAATAGCAGCGACCGATACTACAGAATGATTAAAATCTCGCCAAATTTCATAGATAAGCATGACTTACCCAGCACCACCACCAGTTACCAGAGCAACCTTCCCCTTGAAATCAAGAGTCTCTCCCTTATCATTTGGCCTCATTTTCATCGATTGCTCAAGCAAGCCCATGAAATCCGCAACGCCAGTTGGGTGTTCCGCGTTCTCGAAGTTGTTGATCTGATCCCACTTCTTCAAGATTGCACCAGGAGTATACGAATCATCGGCCTTCAACAGCAGACCTCTGGAACGCTCCCATCTCAACTTGGCCATATGTCCTCCACCGACTTCGAAAATCGCTCCGTTCTCCTCTGAACTCTTGTGGACCAAAACCGCAACGAGAGGAACAACCCAGTCTGGCTTGAGGTTCGCGAGGATATCGGGGGGCATAACAGTTTCGGTCATTCGTGAGGCAGCTGTTAACTATTAGCATGTGAATTTTCCAAAAAAGAGAAGTTGTGTACCAATTGGAGCAATAACATTCGCATGAATGTTATACTTCGCACCCTCCTTCGCCAAAGTCTCCGTAAAGCCAACCATTGCTAGCTTAGCAGCCGAATAATTGCACTGTCCGAAACTTCCAAACAGACCGGCCGCAGAAGCAGTATTGATAACTCGTCCATACTTCTGCTTTCTGAAGTACGGCCACGCAGCTCTGGCACACTTGTATGAGCCCTTCACATGGACAGCCATGATCAGGTCCCAGTCCTGGTCCTTCATGTTCTTGAAGCTGATATCCCGCAGGATACCGGCGTTGTTGAGCAGCACATCGATGCGGCCATAGTTCTTGATAGCTGTCTCGATGATCTTCTCACCGTCTGTGACGCTGTCGTAGTTTGCTACTGCTTTGCCGCCAGCGGCTTTGATCTCGTCGACGACGACATCAGCGGCCTGTGTTTTGAAACTCTGATTAGCAATTGTTCCACATTAGTGAGGGCAACGGGAGAAAGTACCTTTGTGGATGTTCCCTCGCCCTTGAAAGATCCTCCCAGGTCGTTGACAACCACACTCGCACCTCTCGAGCCAAAGAACAGTGCATATGCTTCACAAATGAGTTAGCATGTAACCTTTCCGAACTCCAAGCTGACCCCAGGAGCTTTTTGGCTCTGAGATCTCTTAAACAAGAGAATAGTCAACTGATTTGCATGAACTTACCTCTCCCGAGTCCACCACCGGCACCAGTCACCACGACGACTTGGCCATCGAATCGTAGTTCCGACATTGTCAATCGTTATGCTAATCCAAAATCCGATTCAGTTCTCTCAATCTCGATTGTAGAGGATAAAGCAAAAGTGAAGGAGAGGAAATAAGGAGGATGTAAAGGCTAAAGGAAAGGTGAAGAAGATATGTGGTGAGCCCGGCTCTTGACTGTCGGTTCTGAGCATGCCTCGGTACGATGCAACCGCAGCCACACTGCTCCCATGACGAAGAAAGGCCGGTGGGGCCCCACACACTTCACATGCAAAGCTCCGTCTTTCTGCTGTTCACGTGGCATCGACCTTCAAATCTCACATTTCCTTCAAGTACTTAAGTAATCACCAAGTCACAAGGCATTTTCTGTCAGTCAGCCAGCTTCTTGGATACTTCTACCATGTGAAAGAAACGCCTGAAAAGAGCCCGAATGCCTGAGGCCCCACATGAGCCCCCTCTGGCGGGGAAGCAAAACCCCGACGCTTCTCGCCGGTTTTCGAAATCCCGGGTACAGCTCCCTTCAACGACATGAGTTTAAGTTTAAGACGTCAAGTCGCGATTGCGCCTTTCAATGGCTCACCAACCCTTTCAAAATGTCATCCAGCACTGCATCTGTAAATGTTGCCCCGAATGCCTCTTTAACCCCTAAATCGAAACCAGAGATAATCGACGACAAATCCCCGCACTGCATCCCCTTCATCTTGCGGCAACTCTCCGCTTTCCGCTCTTCACCCCAACATGAGGACAAGCCATTCTTCATAGGCCTCAATGGCGTGCAAGGTAAGCCCTATTCCCAGAATTAACCTATTATTCTTTCCTATTGCAAGCTTCAATTCCGTTGCTTCTTTTCCTCTCTCGAAATTAAATACTCAGCTCTTCACCCCATCTTAAACTTCAAGCACCCATACTTACTCAACCCCTTCAGGCGCCGGAAAAACAACCCTCGTAACAACCCTCTCATCCCTTCTCGCCTCGCCCCCCTACTCCCTCCCAACCCTCGTCTGCAGCATCGACGACCTCTACCTCACACACGCCGACCAAACCGCCCTCGCCCAAAAACACGCATCCAACCCGCTCATCCAACACCGAGGAGAACCAGGCACCCACGACATTCCCCTCGCCCGCTCCCTCTTCACCGCCCTCAAATCCGGACAAGAAACCCAGATCCCAGCGTACGACAAATCCGCCTTCAACGGGCAGGGCGACCGCGTCCCTTCCTCGCAATGGAAGACGGTCAACTCCCCAGACCAGAAAAAGATCCAAGTCGTGATCTTCGAGGGATGGTGTGTGGGGTTCCGCGCCCTTTCCGAGGCGGAGGTGAGGGTGAAGAGGGAGGGTGAGAGCGTAACGTTGGGACGGCATAGGCTTGAGGATCTACTTTTTGTAAATGGAAAATTGGGGGAGTATGAGGTGTTGAATGGGGCGTTTGATGCGTTTATACACATTGATGCTGAGGAG
Organism: Hyaloscypha hepaticicola; assembly: GCA_002865625.1. NCBI lineage: Eukaryota > Fungi > Ascomycota > Leotiomycetes > Helotiales > Hyaloscyphaceae > Hyaloscypha > Hyaloscypha hepaticicola. Next base: position 191,608 of record KZ613486.1, read on the forward strand.
ACGGGGTACGTGTATGCGTGGCGACAAGAGCAGGAAGAGGTTTTGAGGAGGGAGAAAGGTGCGGGGATGAGCAGGGAGGAGGTGGAGAGGTTCGTGGATGGGTATTACCCTGCTTATGAGCTTTTTACGGAGAAGTTGAGGAATGGGTTGTTTGGTGGAGACAAGGGGAGGCAGCTGAGGTTAGTTGTAGGGAGGGATAGGAGGGTTAAAGAGGTCATTGGGATTTAAGTTGGGAAAAGAGAGATCACGATTGAGAAGGAATGATGATTATGCTTATTTATGAATTGAGTAGAAGCAAATGGGTATCTCGATATATAGAGAGAACTCCGAGCAAAAATGCAATTAACCATCCGAATCTTTTCCCATATCCGTTGCTATGATCTGGTGCAACTCCGAGCAAAATGCTACCCCCAGTAGATATCGCTCATGAATGCCATAACAAACGTGAAGCCATGTCCATCACTCTTCGGCCCCATGATCTCTCCACCGCGACAAGGCATTCCTGCAAAGCAAGCTCATTCAAATCATCAACTCCACTCCAAACAATGGCAACAGCCGAGCTAGACTTCCCAACCCTACCACCAATAGCCTGGAAGTCTGGCGTGGAACAAGATGCATCTAAACTCATAGACAAGTCAGACGATCTTGCCTCGCAGCACTCCCTCACCACTAGCTCTCATGTCCTTGAGCTTCTTGTCGAGGAGGTCAGACTTGCCTCTGACCGCCTTTTCTCTGGCCTCAATCTCCGCCTCAAATCCCTCCGTAATCTTCCGCTTCTCCTGTCTCTTTTCCTTCAGCTGCTTCGATAAATCGGCAAACTTTTCGACCAACCAATCACCAGCTTCCTCCCACTCTCTGGTGGAAAGATGTTCGTAGAAGAGAGCAAGCTCTTCAGTTGATCGACCAGCGTAGTATGTGATTTGATCGCCTAGAGGTTTTCCTTGGAGTTGAGGTGGAAGTGTGAAGATCTTGGAATTAGGAATTGTGTCCCAGTCTTCGGACTTGAGGTCGGAGTACTTCATGCCTTTGAGCTGCTCATTATCGTAATCGGCAGGAGGGAAACTATCCCCCATCAGCAGCGAGCTATGTGCAAGGCGAGACTTTCGTGACCGAGTGGGACTGGCGGTAGTGGTTCCATCTGAGTCACTGCTGCCTTCAAGAGCATCTTTTCTGTTCTTGCTTGGGGATGATAGAACTTCGTCCAAATCCTCTAGCTCGTCATCACCTTGGTCTTGTTGCTGCTGATAATAATTGCGAGAAGGTCCATCGGATCGATGTCTCTTCTTTGAGTCTACTAATTTTTGATTCATGCTATTGGTAGCTTGACCGCGAAGTTGTAGTTCAGAGTGCTGCAGTTGGACTGACTGAAATCGACTGTGCTTTCCAGCAGTCTGTGGCTTGGGCGGACTTCGTTCATTATCAAGCCGATAATCTTGTTCATCCTCAGGGTTGATGACCAATGTTTCTTGACTTTGGACACGATGTAACTGATGTTGCGGCTGCGAAAAGCGCTGGCCAGCCTGAGCTACATATTCACGCTCAGCATCCCCCTGTCTGTATTGGTTTTCGCCCCCGAGATCGAAGCCGAGATCACTTCTCGTATCTTCAAAGTCGGAGTTGACCGTGACATCATCGAGAGCCTTTGGGTAGGAAGGCAGCTGTTGGTATTGCCTGCTGTTGAATGGGCTTCGTGGGCCCCCTAGGTGTGAGGTGTAGCCTTGAGCTGGTTCCGTGCTCGGGTATGGTTGCATAGCGGGAGCTTGAGCAGGTTCGAATTTTTGGGGCTTTCCATTTTGAAATTTCAAGGCTTGAGCAGTAGCTATATCGATTGGAGATCGTCCTACCTGTGGGGTAGGAGTGCGTTGCTGTGGCTGGGGGTGCTGTTCCGGCCTTTTCACATATCGAGAGACGCCGGACATCGTAAATTACCGTCGTGATAATTTGGGGAGATATTTTTTTGTTGATCCTGCTAAAGAATCTTGGTTAGAGCGTGGATTTAGTCGCCGATAAAACGGCATATATGGAAAGTACCTTATATCAGGTACAGCACAACCTCGAACGGATTTGCAGTGCAGGATAACGCAGCAGCATACAACAGGCACTAGAGGTAAACACTTCACGATGAAGAATGGCAATAAATGCTGCTGGCGGTTTGGGCAGCGGAGGTTGTTGACCTCGACTTGATGTTAGGTTGGGTCGAATTTTGGGACGTGGAAGTCACGATTTGAACTCGACTGCACGTGACGACGTGTTCACGCGATCCCTTTTGGGGGTAGTATTTTTGGAGATATTTTGGGGTCAAGACTTGCTCAGGTTTCATGCTAGTTCTAGATTGCGGTATTTACCTCGCCGTAATCATTGCACAGCTTGAGCAAGGTCACGAGAGTACATTCTATAGATTGTGACAGAGGCTTGCTTGCTAATATTATGCTAGGGCAACCGCAAGATCCCTATATGAATAACAAATCCAGAGTCCGACTTCAAGCCATCAGTCAAGTTCTCGTCTGACATCCGCCACACTTTGAATACCTTGTGGAATTCTTTGAGCCATCCTTCAAATACCTCTGCAGAGCGTAATTGCTGCGCAACGATACATAATGTTGGATTATTAATTCCGTCCGCCGGCCGCAGCTGACACGCGTCTCTGCAAGTATCAACGAGAGGCTTTATAAGAGCGTCGTTATAGATGCAATCACACGCGATCACTATATCGAAACTGGCATGCGTCTCGCTGCCGGTCAGCGAAGACGTAATCTGATCCGTCTCCCAGTCAAGTGGTTTTGCGCAGATATTGCTGACGGCAATTCCTGAGCCCGACGATGCAGAACCTTTTTTCGGTTTTGATGAGCTCTTTCGACTCTTGATTACTGATGACCGGCCGCCTGACCGGTTTTCAGCTATATTCTGACCCAGAAACTTCATGACATATTCTTGATCTGTCAAGACATATGTCTGGATGAGCGGTCCCAACGTCAGCCCGATAATCCCGGAGATTCCGCAACCAAGTTCAAGCGCAACTGATGTTGTGTCAAGAATTCCATGCTTGAAAAGGATGTTTGATGGAGAGGCTATCCAAGATGCAAACAGCGGGGTAATTTTCCAGACGACTGCAAAGTCAGCGGAACTCAAACAACCTAATAAGAGTAACCCTACCAGCTCCTGTAGTCCCTCCACCTCGATTAGATGACAAGATTGTTGGTGACTGATGTATCGTAAGGTCTCGACCGCCAATAGACAGCTCCAAAGATGTAGCCTTGGAATCAACAAAGCCAAGATTCTGAGATGGAATTGACTGAGAAAACAAGAGGAAGGATTCTAAAAAATTTCTTTAGCCATGATTTCAGTAATGTTCTTTGTCTATACCTTCTTCGGGGTCATCAACCTCAGGCCCAAGAGTCTCCAAGAAAGCCTTGAGACTCATTGGAGGATTGAGATCTATGGTGGAGTTAGAAGCCCAACAGATTTAACCCCGGCAATAGGCAGAGGAGCATAACAGCCACATGACTACATGTGTCGTGGCATTCTCAGAGCAGTTGCAGAGTAGCACTGCGAAGACTCGGGCTGGCTGCCTGATAGACATGCCAAGTTGCGTATGACAGTTGAACATCGCCCAAGCCATTTTCCATCCGCCAAGACAAAGAAAAGATGCGCCCAGTTTGTGTTGCACTAAAGAAACGACTTGCAGGGCATGGGGTCGGACAGGGAAATGAGGGGAAGGTTGTGGAACATGAAAATAAAAGAGCTTTTGCTGGGAGATGGTTAAAAACTTACTGCAAGTCGAGAGTATGTCTAAGGTTGCTCTAACAGATGAAAGAAAGACTTTCACGATGCGAAGATGTTTCGCAGGGTCGTTGGGTACTTGACACTTGACACTTGCCCCCTAACAGAGCTATGTCCGACCGGGTGCAGGGCCACCAGTGCCCGCTGGAGCTTGCCACAGCTGGAAAGGTTGACATTAGCGTGCGCTAGCGGCCCTGCCCCGGTTTTATTGCTCCGTTGAAGATTACAGTAAGGCCCATGACGATTGCCCCAGGTCCCCAACTTGACTTCCAACATTATCCATCCCGATCTCTCGTTTCGCCCCGAAGATATTAAACACAACACCCATCCAATTTCTTGTTGCATCTACATTTCTTCCGGTTGCTCTTCTTTCCTTGTTACTTGCTGTGCTCAGCCATCCTCCCCCGGCACTGCTTGAGCTTCCCAACAGAGTCGCCAGGATGTCTCTCAAGAATGCCACGGTGCTACCACAAATCGTCCACAAGCCCCCCTTCAGTGTTGAAGCTCCAGGCTACCAACATGTAGATGGCGAGACCATCCCACGAAGACATCCGCTATGTGTTGACAAACTGCGGGAACGCCCGTCCGAGGACATTGTCACTGTTTTTGACATCGTCAAACGGAGTGCGGAGAAGTTCGGCAATGCGAAGGCTATCGGCTCCCGGAAGCTGCTCAAGACCCATCAGGAGACGAAGAAGGTTAAGAAGATGATCGATGGCCAGGAGCAGGAGGTTGACAAGAAATGGACATATTTTGAACTCAGTGGATATGAGTACATGAGCTTCAACGACTATGAGAAATTGATCTTGCAAATTGGTGCTGGGTATCGGAAGCTTGGACTGAATAAGGACGACCGAGTACACATCTTTGCCGCGACGAGTGCCCACTGGCTTGCTACAGCTCATGGTGCATGCTCCCAATCGATGCCCATTGTCACAGCCTACGATACTCTTGGCGAATCTGGCCTACAGCACTCACTGGTTGCGACCAAGGCTAAGGCTATTTTCCTGGATCCCCACCTGCTGCCAACACTCATCAACCCTCTCAAGGAGGCTACTGAGATCAAGTATGTGATCTGGAACAGTCAAAACGAGGTCAAACAGGAGAACATCGACAGACTCAAGAAGGCTCACGACCGCCTTACTATCCTAAGCTTCGAGGAGCTCCGGAAGCTTGGAGAAGACAACCCCGTGGAAGCTGTCCCCCCTACTGCAGATGATCTATGCTGTATCATGTATACTTCCGGTTCCACTGGTCCTCCAAAGGGTGTGCCGCTCAGACACAAGGCCGTCGTTGGTGCGGGTAAGTCTGGAATCCCGTATTGAGCAATGAAGGTACTGATTTATCTAGTCGCTGGTGTCAGCGTCATTGTAGAGCCATATCTCGGTCCTGGCGACGGTCTTTTGACCTACCTTCCTCTCGCCCATATCCTCGAATTCGTTTTCGAAAATGCTTGCTTATACTGGGGTGGAACTATGGGTTATGGCAATCCCAAGACCCTCTCAGATTCATCAGTGAAGAATTGCAAGGGAGATATCCGAGAGTTCAGGCCCACTGTCCTTGTCGGTGTGCCTGCTGTTTGGGAGTCGGTCAAGAAAGGCATTGTCGCAAAAGTGAATTCGGGCAGCCCAATTGTCAAGAACCTGTTTTGGAGCGCTCTCTGGGCTAAGAACAACTTGTTACACTGGGGACTGCCTGGTTCTGGTATACTTGATGCCATAGTCTTCAAGAAGGTGAAGGAAGCAACAGGTGGACGGCTGAGAATTTGTATGAATGGAGGAGGTCCCATTGCAAAGGATACTCAACGTTTCATCTCCATGGCCATCACGCCTATGATCAACGGATACGGGTTGACGGAGACGACTGCCATGGGCGCGCTTATGGACCCCTTTGAGTGGACCGATGATGCACATGGTAATATTCCTGGATCTGTCGAGATCAAGCTGGTCGACTTCCCTGATGCAGGGTATTACGCAACCAACAAACCCAATCCTCAGGGCGAGGTCTGGATTCGTGGCGTGACTGTCATGGAAGGTTACTACCAAAATGAGCAGGAGACCAAGGAAGCTCTTACTTCGGACGGATGGTTCAAGACTGGCGACATTGGAGAATGGGATCAGAATGGTCATCTCAAGATCATCGATCGCAAGAAGAATCTCGTCAAGACACTGAATGGAGAGTACATTGCTCTGGAGAAGCTAGAATCAGTGTATAGATCTGCTACAGTGGTGGCTAATATCTGTGTCTATGCTGATCAACAACGGACAAAGCCAGTTGCTATCATTGTACCAGCGGAACCGGCCTTGAAGAAGCTGGCAGAGAAAATTGGGGTTGAGGGAAACGGTATCGAGGATTTGGCGCACAACGCGAAAATTCAGGCTGCGGTATTGAAGGAGTTACAACAAGCTGGAAGAGCCGGTGGATTGAGCGGGATTGAGATCATTGAGGGTGTAGTATTGGCGGATGAGGAGTGGACACCTCAAAACGTAAGTGCCAACTGCTTTTGTGAACCAGACTTTCACTAACAGCACTAGGGCTTGGTTACTTCTGCCCAGAAGCTCAACAGACGAGGTATTCTCAAGAAGTATGAGAAGGAGGTCAACGATGCTTATTCTAAGAGTAATTGAGTCAACATTGTCACAGGGTAGGAGATAGGTTCTGGCAACGGCGACGGTAGATAAATGGAGAGGAAAGCACGGGCGCAAAATTAGCCTGTTTGAGCGTTCGCTTCTTGTGCTGCTTGTATAATTAGTAACGATGCCACAATCTAAATATTTTCCTTGAGCTCTCTCCCATGAATCTCGGTGGTGTGCACAGTGCACTGTACCACCAAGAATGGGACCTTCCCCTCCCGTTCCCGCCGACCCTCTCCACTTGATTCTTTGGCCAAGGGACCGGAGACCTGCTAAGAAAATACCACCGCCAATGCAATAAGTACCTAAGCGTCAGCTTCGACCTGGGCTCTGCCCAACACCACTGCAACAGTCTATTTACCTCTCCGAGCGCAGCAAAGTGTGTCGATAATGGGACCCAAGTTGTTATCCAACAGATCACAAGAACTTCAAATTTACCTGCCTCAGAAAGGACCTTGGTTCGTAAGAGACAGTAGACCAAAGAGACAGCTAAATAACAACCCCGTAATAAGATTTATGATTCTTAATTCATCGCAAGCTTATCAAATCCAAGGACTCACCGGACAAACTTCGGCCCCCTTCGGCAAGTTATTTATACCCACCAATCCCACACCGCCCCCAACTTCTGACCATTCCTGATCCAGCGATTCCCTCTCTGACCTGTATAGTTCAAAATAAGGAAAATTTCGGCTACAATGTGCAAATGGCTCAATGGTCTAGTGGTATGATTGTCGCTTCGGGAACATACATTTGTGCCCCCTCGAGAGAGGAGAAATTGTGACAGGCCCCGGGTTCAAATCCCGGTTGAGCCCCAAATGTGCATCTCTTTTGCTTTTTTGCATAGTGCTACTGTTTATTGTGAAGGGTGTGTTGGTAGAGGCTTTGAGTCTCTGGGGGTTGTGACCTTTTTTTAGCTTAAAAGATTAAGCGAGCTTGAGGCCCCTGAAATGTGAAAGGCAGCGGCACTTTGGCGCTAGCACTTATCACCTCAACTCATTGTCAATACACTCTCTCAGACAAGCAAGTGCCAGGTCTGTTGAGATTTTTATGTGGAAGTCTTGTTTATGGTATGATTCATAATAATTTGCTGCCTTGTAAGTAAAACGGTAAGGTCGTAAAGAAAATGCTGGCAGGTAAAATTCAGCTCGTGTTAACCTTTAACTCATCACATCTGCTGGAAGTGATGAACTCTGCAATTCTCTCAACTTCTTAAACTCATTTTACTTTTGGAAACGGTACATTTGATTCTTAATACAACTTGAAGACTCGCATTTCATGAGAAATAGTCATGTGATTACGCCACTTGCCACATTTGGCCAAAGCCTATGATCACTTCAACTCAAGAACGCGACTTCCATCTTCCTTTATACACCTCTCGCGGCACCCTTCGCGGACAGTCTTCATTTCAACCGCGATGGAGACTTCCTCTCCAATTCACAATGTCTGAACGCAACTGAATAATGAAAGCCTTCAGTCAAAGCACAGCAAGCGCAGAGCAGAAAAAAGTAGGAGTTCCGAAGTTGAGGCCAGAGGCTATGCACGTTGGCTAAGTGGCCATGCTGTAGGCCTAGCAAAGGAATACGTCGCTCTTATCTGTCGGAGGGTCGAGGAAAGCAGAGAATGAGAGCGGGCTATTTGCTGGATTATACGTATTGTCCATCGCCGCCGAGTGGCCGCCCGTGAGAGCAAAGTGCTCCTCTTGGCTTTCTTTTGAGTGGTTTTCTCCCTGGTTTCCTACCAGAAAATGTTAAACTTGACCTTTGGATTGCTATTTACAGAACCCAAAAAAGTTTCCGCAACTGTGAGCATGATCTAGATGCTCTCTTGTTATCTCAATGCAAACTAATTGTTTCATTTAGTCACGATGCAGTGATCTAAGCAAATGAGAAATGGAAATTCCAAGATGTCATGCAAGATTTCAAATTTCCCCTATTCGCATTCATCCTCTGATTACCGAAACCCCTATTTGCTGATTCCAAAATTGCAGAAATGGTCATTCTTTAAAGTCAGTAGGATTTTACAAACCTGCATGTTCGGAAACCAAACTTGGCCAATTTCCTATATTACTGATCCTGTTCTCCCTCAAGACAGTAGGGTTCTCGTCATCCCGTACTCTGTTTTTTTATTCTGAGTGACTCGTAACTTGGAATTCCTGATCTGGCATTTAACTCTGAGAGAAGAAACCTTGCATAGAAAAAGATGAGCAAAACCCCAGGCCTTGGTGGTCTTGGCGCCAAACAGCCGGACGGTGGCAAGTGTTCTTGTTGTGGCGGTAAATGTACTGACCCGATCGAGTGTACGAAGATGAAGGGTTGTGGAAAATGCAAGAAACCCCAACTTCATTCAGCATTGAACTGTCCTCATCACACGGATTTCCCAATCTATGATAAGCAGTTCTGCGACCAGTGTTTTGACTACGACCACGAGTTTTCAGATTGTCCAGATCGGAAAGACAACTTCTGCCAGTTGTGCGGCCACGATCATTTGAAGGCTAAATGTCCTTTCAAGTCAGGTGCGAAAGCAGACAATCTCAGCGACGAACAGATAAATCAATTCACTCGCAAGCATCGGCAGACATATCTCGAAAATCCAGCAAGGAAGAAGCTAACTTCCTCCAAGCCTGCGATGTCTTCACCAACCTCGTCTTCTCAGCGCCAGGTTGCTTCCCAAAACCTGCCAGAGTCTCCTCGAAATTCACAACCTGGCTTGCCAATCATTGTAAAAGGATCAAGTGCCCCAATAATTTCGGAGGAGGACCCAATTGCAGCCCGCCGAAAGAAGTGGGAGGAAGCGGAAAAGCTTCTGCCAAAACGACAAGTTGGTCAATCTCCAAACGTGGGAGGAGAGAAAATCAAGGCAAATTTCTTCGAGGTTAAGATCGATGCCAAAGCCTCGCTCTACCGCTACGCCATCATTCTCGGCGAACTCAAAAAGAAGGACGATGACCACTCGAATGACACAGCCATTGTGCAGGACGAGAATGATGCAATCACTGTACGGACCAAAAAGGATGATAAGCGCAAGCTGAGAAGGGAGACGAAATGCCATTTGATTGGAAGGCTTCTTGAAGAAAATGAACCTCACAATCAAGATTATGCCACGGATTACGACTCTGTCATCATCTCTGCAGGCCCTCTCTACAATAACTCTGCCAATGAGTTAAGCCAAATCACAGAGACCCCTCACTGGCTCTCCAGTAATCCCAATCAACCGAACAATCGCCTTATCCAGTCCCAGGTAAAATTTCTTGGTATGGTAAACGCTGAAGGATTAGCCGCCCACGTGAAGGGTGGAACATACTTGCAAGACATAGTAAACGAGCTCAAGGCTCTCAATATTGTTTTTTGGAAGGAAATTAACAGTCCAAACTTGTCAGGGGGTCGAGTGGGCAACAAGTTTTATCCGCTTGACTTGATTACTCAGCGCGATGAGGAATCCAAGAGAAGCACCTCATTGTACCTCATTCGTAATGGCTTCTTCTCCTCGATGAGGCCTGGTGTGGGCTCACTGCTTCTGAACGTGAATGTTGTCACATCCGCTTTCTATTCACCTATTAATCTTCAAACTTGGATCGAAATGTGCTGGGGAAATCAGAGACCCATACCGAACAAGGAATTCAAGTCGAAGTTGAAGGACATCCGAGTAACGTTGGATCTTCACCAAGAAAGCCGAATTTTTGTGATTTGTAACATTGGTTGGGAGAAGGTTTGCAATACAACCTTCCCGAATAAGGAAAAAAAAGAAGTCAAGGTATCCAAGTACTTAGAAGACAGTAAGTCCTACAGCTTTGCCTACCAGTTCGACATGTGCTGCATCCGATCTGACCATCTTACAGCGTACGACCACCCGTGGAAGAGCAAGGATTGGGATGCGTTTTGTATCAAAGTTGGTAGCGAGGGTCGAAAAATATGGTACCCGGCAACAAAACTTACCATCATTGACTGGCAAATTGTTAGAGAGAAAGTCGACGATGCGTATTCGAAAGAAATGCTCGACAAGGCTACAAAAAGACCACAACAGAACAAAGAGTACCTCCCGAAAGCTTATTCATGGTTGAGACTGAAATCGACTAACTCCCACTGTTCAGTGAGGCCCTTAAAGTCATGTATACCCCTTCAAAGCTGAGAGCTAATTTATGTAACAGGTTTTTGGTATTACGACTACTCCCCAGATGGTGGACCTCGTTGCGCCAAAGCTCAAAGCTCCCAGATTGATATTCGCCACGAAAGACAATGTCCCAATCAGCAACGGAAGTTGGAACCTCAAAGCTCACCCACAATTTGCACACAGGGGTGTTGATTTTAAGACTTTGATTGTCATTAATTTTTCGAACGAAGAAGTGCTTCCATTTATTAAACACCTACTAGCTAAGCTTGTACATTACAAGCTTTGCAACGCGAAGGTCTCTATCAAACCGCCTGAAGAATCTTTAAAAACGCCACCTTCATCCGATGGACCAAAGGAAGATTATCGAGAAACATGCCGTGCTATATTCGAAGCTGCACTTTCCGAATTTGGCACATCTAAATCTTTGATTCCATTTCTCTTGGTGATATTACCCTCGAGAGATATCCGATTGTATCAGGAACTCAAGAACTGGGCTGATCGTGAAGCTGGGATTCTGACAGTCTGTGTGACCTTTGCCAAGCTTAAGAAGATAAAAGATGAAACCCTCTGTGCCAATGTCTGGTAAGTTTATATTTGCAACCGCATGGTTTGTCTACTAATTATCTACCACTCAGTCTGAAAATCAACTTCAAACTCCAAGGCGTAAGCCACAGAATAGAGCATTCCGACTTTCATGGACAAGGAATTTCTGGTGCCAAGCTCAACACCATGATAGTCGGTGCAGATGTGACGCATCCAGGCCAGGGAATCGATCATTGCCCATCCATGGCAGCTGTTGTTGGTACTGACGACGACGTGTCAAGCCGATATCTTGGTTCAGCACGCCTCCAGAAAGGCAGGCAAGAGGTAAGCACAAGTCCTAATACACAGATTTCTTACTAAATCTCTATTAGTTTATCTCAGACTTGACTGGCATGATGAGGGAACGTGTCATTGCGTGGTACAAGACAGCAATCGCGGATCCCGCAAAGAAGAAATTGCAGTGGAACAAGAAACTGCCTGATCACATACTCTTCTATCGAGATGGAGTCAGCGAGAGCCAGTACGGTATGGTCTTGCACGAAGAAAAGCCTCAAATTCTTAACGGCTGTGAACAAGCCTTTGCCGAATTGAAGAAAAGCAAGGGAAACGGTATTGCTTTGAAAGACAAGTGGAACCCAAAATTGACCCTCCTTGTCGTCACCAAACGGCACCGCGCTCGGTTCTTTCCTTTCAACAATTGTGTAGCAGGAATCAAAGGCGTGGATATAAACCTCGATTCCGGCACCGTGGTTGATACGAAAGTGGTGACTCCAAATCACCAGAGTTTTTATCTTCAAAGTCACCACAGCGAGCTCGGCACTGCTCGTAGCGCTCACTATGTTGTCATCTTCAATGGTAACAATTATCCTCTCGACGTACTCCAGAAGATTGTAAGTTATATCTTGCTGAAATTAGATTCATACCTAACCTTTACAGACGAACAACATCTGCTACACCAGCGCACGAGCTACGAAGGCCGTTTCAGTCTGCACTCCGGCCCGGTACGCCGACCTCCTCTGCGATCGCCTTAGGTGCTACATGTATCCTGCTCTCAAAGGGTTCTATCCACCACCACCACCAGATGCTCCCGAAGAGCAGAGCCCGAAGGTGTCACCGAGGAGCTCGGTTTCAGACAGCCCTGAGGATCCTGACAACCCGAGGTATATCAAGGAGTTTGAGGATGACCGTCATGTTTGGAAAGGCCCTGTGCAACCGAATGACAAGCAGAAGAACCCTTGGCATCCGAATCTGGATAAGTGTATGTTCTATTTGTAACTTTCCGCTACTATGAGAAGTACATTGGGTTTTGGGCTTCAGTTTCTTTTGCTTTGAGGTTTCTGTTGAGATTTCTTCCTTTCCGTGTTGAATTTCTCTATCATAATCCTTATTTTGATTTCTTGTTGTGCGATTTCTGTTTGCTCCGTTCTGTATGGCGTTTTGAGATGGAAGGGTTGAGTTTTAGTGTTCGCGACTCGGATTTTCTGAAGCGTAGAACTGGCTGCTGCATGGTCAATCTGACTTTGAACTTGAGTTTGGACCTGAGATTTACCAGGTGGATGTGTTCGACCGTTAATCGTAGATCAATCGAATGGTGTTCGTAAACCTAAACTCCAGCTTCTCAGATTGTCATAAAATCTTGGCAGAAATGGATTATTTTAATGGAGTAGCTCGCTTAGACTCAAATCAAGGCTTCACTGCTCTGAATGATGAGGGGCTTTTTAACGCACCGAGGATCATAGCGTGCCTGAAACACCGACAGAAAAGTCGTGGATATGGATAACATCATTTGTACCCGAAGACATGCTAGAAACTGAAACTTGGAGTGAAATAGAAATCACTAGCTCATCACCCTCTTGGGTTAAGATTTGGGCCACGTTTCTTGCGGGCTGACAGAACAGCGTAGTCTGACGATCGTGATTAATTCTCGTGCACTCATAACACGATCCACAGGCAGTATCGTAATCGTAAACGCCATCCATCATCCTAGGGTATCTACCGTGTACGAAATCCCACCCTCTGGTTTCCATGCACTCTAATAAGTTTACTCCCATTCCGAAGCAAACCTTCAACATACCCAGATTTTACCCTCACACCATTTTACTTCTCAAGCATGAACCGCAATCTGCACGTGCGGATACACTGCCACCAAACGATTCCACAAGTCCGGGAACTCCTGGATCAAAACCTGAGGGTCGAACGCCATGGCCACGAAGAACGTAGCAACACCACTCTTGATTGGAACCAGGAAGATGTTGGCGATCTGGAGACCGACTAGGAAGGCGAAAGCCATGACGACAGCTGTGAAGGCATTGCCTTCATTGTAGTCTGGCTTGGTAAAAGAAATATAGAGGTATGCGAGGAAAGAGCAGACATAGGCTACGAAGACGGCGCCCATGGTGAGGACGGGGTTGATGAGGCATTCGTTGACAAGGGCATCGATACCGCGGTCTTTCATCATTGTCCAGGTTGTCTGGCTAAGTTAGCAGATGGGACATTGGAGGAGGGAAGCAGCGGACCTTTGCAGCTGGGAGATATGCCTTCCCGTATAGAGCAATGTATGAGAATGCGTATTCGTTGATGAATTGGATCGCCCAATCAAGCAGACCAATGAAGCAACCCAAGATGCAGAAGAAGATTGCCGCCAAAGGGTTGCCTTGCGCGGCCTCATTTTGCTGTGCAATCGAGCATGCCTGGCGAAGAAGCTGGATAATAGCTACCATCAAACTTCCAAAGCTGATACTGCCGAAGCTGTAAGTCATTGAGCGCTTGAAGGCCCCTCGAGTTGATCCTTTCGGGAAACCACCTGGCTTATTGGCACAGAAGTACCAGGAGCCGTAGACACCTGAGATAGTGCAGTGCATCACATTCTTGATGACTTCTGAGACCCAGTATGAGGCGAAAGTGATGAATACCAAAAGTCCAATGACCTTGGCTTTGCTGCAGCTACCACCACTGGTATCGCAGCCCGGTGATCCTGGATAGTATTTTGCATATACCCCAACGAACGTGACGCTGAACCATGCAGCATATGCAGTTGCAACCAGACCACCAACCAGAGAGACAATGAAGACATGCCCGTAGTTCTTGGCAACATCGATCACGGTCTGGAGCATCAGAACCGAGAAGGGGATTCTTGGGATCCAGGTGATGAAGCAAATAATGTAGAAGATCGAAAAAACCATGAAGACAATAGCTGCGCTGTACCAATGTCTCACAAAGTATACGATTGCTGTGCCAATGCCAAGGACGATTTGAAGGATACCAGTGATCCAGATTGCTCTGCAATTACAATTTAGTCTTGTAACATATTGGTTGAAAATCGTAATATCTTACTGCTTGGTGAATGCGCGAATGATCCAGAAGTAGGCATACGACACGACGAATGCCACAGCCAGAACGAAAGCACTGTTGGCGTCAGCATCTGTACCCGAGCTTTCTCGTATTGGGTTTAAAACCCACAAGAGAATGATGGTATTGCTATTCAGCGCAACCCTATTCACAGAGCCACCATTGTAGATCCCCCCGCCCTGATTCGAAGTAGCATATCCCCGAATAGACAACACCGAGACCGCAATGAAACCCGCGAACGTCAAGAGGAAAAGCACCGTGGCCCAGATATCATTGTATTTCGGCTGATCGATTGTAAAAGTCTGTTCGAAGCCTATCTTTTCGCCATTGCCAGTGTATGGCTGCTGGCCATATTGAGGGGGCTGCTGAGGAGGTGGGTATTGAGCCTGCTGCTGGTACTGCGGCTGTTGCTGGTATTGGCCTTGCTGATGGTATTGACCTTGTCCCTCTTGATAATACGCGTCCGCCGCACCTCCATGCTGTGGTTGATTGTACGCCATCTTTTTGTCCTCCCGAGCGCGTAGCCTCGGGTGATCACCCTAAGTATATCTGCTGCAGTTAATATTCTCGCCAAAGCGAATGTGAGAAGGAAATGAAGAAGAGGATGCCGCAGAAGCTTGAAGTAAAGGTTCTTGCTCCCAAGGCGCTACTGAGCTAGCCAAGCTTCAAGTCTCACTTGCAGTTTGCTCGTGGTGCTCTCCAGGGTTGTTTGAACAAATAAGAGGGTGATATCACGATCTGCACCACTACATATTGCGCCACACTTGGCATGTGCTTTCTTGGCTTGCGCCTTGCAATTTGCATCAACTGCATCAGATGAGGTTTTTTGGAGCGACCGATGTAAGGATATTGATGGCGGAGGGCAATTGCGTCTGCAATGGCAAAAGAGTATGGGCCTCGAACCATGAAGGTTAAATGAGGCGTTGCTGCTAGCACTTAGCCCTCAGCTTTACAGTCATATGCGATATAAGCGCTTTTTTGAAAATTTACCGAAAAATCAGTACTTACCTCGTTTTTTCCACCTAAAAACACCATTTTTGCTGCAACAGCCCAAACCCACTACCAATTCTCTCCCAAAACACCCATTTTGAGGCTATTCGTAGTTATAACTGATCAATCACATTCCAGAGTCTAAAATCTGCCAAGATGCTATCCCGAAAGCGTAAAACGATAGTCAAAGTTATAGTTAACGTGATAGCCAATACTATAGCTAAAGTAATAGCTAAAGTAATAGTTACTACCGTCAAGGCGAAGGCTACTAGAGCTCGAAACAAGGCCACTACCGCTCGAATCGATCGAATCCTTCAATCCTTATCACCTCCGACTACTGGTCCTACTGGCCCTTCGGGCCCTTCGGAGACTGTAGGCTCGAATTCAGCGGCAGAGCTTGTAACAGCTCGAGCAGGTAAGGCGAAGGAGGTGGAGGTCGTTAATAGACGATATAATCACAATCCGATTCCATTTGCTATAAAGGATTATCTCGATTCTTGTAAGCCT
Source organism: Hyaloscypha hepaticicola (assembly GCA_002865625.1). NCBI lineage: Eukaryota > Fungi > Ascomycota > Leotiomycetes > Helotiales > Hyaloscyphaceae > Hyaloscypha > Hyaloscypha hepaticicola. The sequence continues at coordinate 207,516 of KZ613486.1, forward strand.
TGTATTGAGTACTCACTTATAGTCGATTTCAATAGTATTACTAGACCGAGATGGGATTTCTGACAGGAATATATATAATATCGGATTAATATACGAATTGAGATGGATCTTATAATATATCCAGGAAAGCGAAGGGATCCTTTGAATTGGAAAATGGAGTACAGGAATAGGACGAATCCTGATTATCAGTATATGGATATTACGGGATATTAAGACTTCGAGGAGGTATTATTGAATAGGAAGCCTTAAATGGCTTGGGTAATAATATATATTTGATATAGTATTAAATTCGATCCTAATAAGACTCCTCCACCAGAAGAGAAGATAATAATAATAATATCGAAGGCTGAAAAGCGTGTTCATTTAATTAATATAGCGGGTAAAGACCTCTCTACTAATTCGAATTCCTCTAATTCCCAAAGTAATAATCATACTCGATTATCAAAATCCGAATTAACTCGAAATTTGAAAAAGAAGACTCAAAGGAAGCTTATAAGGCTTAAGGCGAAAAAGGAATGAGCTCGATTAAGGGCTCGTGTAACTGTTACCTCTCGATAGTATAGTGAGCTCGAATTTGTAGTAGTATCTCTAACAGGGCATTACTTGTGAGAGTATAAGATTTAATAATAATAGTATTATATATGTATATAACTGCTATATTATAATCTCTATAGAACCTATTAGGAATATCCGGTAATATCGAAGTATTTTATTATTAGGAAGACGGATTTGATAGTATGGGCGAAGGAGACTGAGAATAATATATTGGATAGAAATGTCGAAAATCCTTTATATAATATATAATCGAAGTGAACACAAAATAAGAATATAGTAATAGAGACGAGATATTAAAATACGATTTTAATAATTCCTTTAATAAGCTTTGATATTATATTATCTGGAATATTAATTCTCGGGAATCCGAATTATTCTAATATATATATAATACTCTCCCTGTAATTTATTAATAATTCAGGGTCTATTACTAGTCTTCCCCAATTAAATACTACTTCGAAATAATAAGAAGAGGGTATTAATCTTCCAGTTTATAAATAATATCAGGATTTCGATAATATTGAAAATTCGTCGAACCAGACAATATTCCCTATATATCTATTAATACTAATTTGTCCTTTTTCCGTAATTAATAAAAGTGTGAATAATTATAATCTTTGAGAAGCTTTTAGTGAATACTATTCAAATACAATTAATATATAATATTATTCTTTTATTATTTAGATAATCTCGAATTATATTAAATATAATTATTATTTTGAAGACTTTCTTGTTTTTGATCTCGAATAATATTAAGAGCTAATAATATCTTATAGTATATAGTATAGGATTAAAGGTATAATTACTCTTTTTTATTATTTATATAAGAAGGATCTTATAATTACGAAAATGGAGAATATTGTATTAATACTTACTTTCTTGAGGGAGTCTATAATATTAATAATAGAGAGAGATATTAAGCTCGAGGATAGACTAGAAGATATAGAAGAAGAGAATATTAAACTGATGGATTTAGAGGAAGAAGAGAGGACGAAAGAGAAGTTATTATCTCGATTAATTGAGGAGAAGTTAGTTTAAAGGTTATCACCTCCAGAAAATTATAAAGATTTGAGGAGAATATAGTGAGAAAGAGGATTAAAAGAGAGCTCTTTGCCGATACTAATTCAGATAGATAGTAGAATAATTTTGTCTTCTTTAACTTCCGAATCTGAGTGGGATATAGAGGAGTGGCCTGAAGAGTTAGTAATACAAATGGAGAATAATAATAGAAAGGATAAATAAGATTCTATTTAATAACTTTATACCTTTTAAATGGAAAATGGATAGTAATATATATCAAGAATCTAAAAATGTAATTTTGGACTTAATTGATTTATAGTATGGAATATAATTAATTTTTGAACTTATATTATACTAATATAATAATATTGAATGAGAGATTATAAGCGATTTATATAATAGTGTTGACATTTTACAAATCGGGTAAGTGTGAATGGGACTCGTTTAGTAAATTTAAAGTTATATAACTGGTTATACTCGATATTACTAAACCTTATTTTTACTCTACGATCACGTGAAGTGTTTCGGATACTCTTCGGGGATAACTTATGTAATTGCGTGTACTTGTTTTATATAAATGACATATTACTCTATTTTTAATAATTAATTAAATAATAATTACTAATCTAATTTGCTAAATCTAAAAACTATAAGTACTTTCGACTGCCTTCTTGCTTTAAACCAAGTTTATATATTCTATTATAATTAGTATAAAAGTTATAATAAAATATGCTTAAATCTAAATATTAAGTATACACGAGGATTGAAGACAATTTCAAGTTCTCTAAGAGTATATAGAATCTTATATTCTATTAATACTTTAATTACTATTAATATACACTCTTTAATAATTAATATTATAGTATAAATCACTTCAAGCACATGTGGAATTATCTATAAGAACACTAGAATAACACTGACTAAAGCTAATCTTTTAAAATCTAAACATATTAGGCGATTATCCAATTATATATCTCTTTAATATTAGTAGTACTTACAAGCTTATTTTACGAGATTCTTTACTTATAAATATATTAATTGGTATATTATTATAAGATATTAGAGGAAGTAGTCACCGGGAATAGATTCTTAATATTAATCGGATATTAATTAATATTTGTTTAAAGGCAGAAAAGACTATAAGATACTGTATTATAGTAGGAGAATAAAAATAGAGATAAACGAATATTATAAGGAATATTATAATTAGATATTAACGGGGTTTAGCAAATTGGTAAATAATTTAAGCTTTATAGTTATTATTCAATGAATTAATATTATATTAATAGTTTTTAAAGTGCCCTCTCGCTCTCTTCCTGGTATCCTTTCTATGGCCTATCTCTTGAATTATCTATTCCAGGAATAACTAAAACCTGTTATAATCTGTTCCCTTATTCTTGTAATAATAACAAATAGTAGTTTTGAGATCCTTGAAATTCTCCTTAATTAGATTAAATATGGGATAATATAATAGGAGATATTCGATAGTAATATCTCGTAAAGTATATATCTCTTCGACTCGGGGATTATAGTGGATTAAGTAATTATCTATAATAATAATATTATAAATATCTATCTTTCCAGAAGGATTGTAAATTGGTAAAAGATAAAACTCTAGTTATTCCTTGAATAAAGTAATTATAATTAATCCCTGAAAAGTAATTGTTTGAAAGTAACTGTTGAGAATATATACGGGAAGTATAGACTAATATTCTAATCATTTTAACCATCTCTTCGCCCGTACTTGTACACTAATTGGGGACTATCCGTAATATCTCTTCCCCGTTTTCTTATTCGATATAGATTTGTTAATAAAAACGAGTTATTTATTCTTCTATCTTATTAATTTATCTTTCCAAGTTTATATTAATTACTTATCCTATTAAGATATAATATAATCGACTTTCTTCTGGAATAATCTTATCTTCTTGTATATATATAATATTTGCGATTAAGAAAGTTTAATATTGAAAATATTATATATTTTGTCTATGATTTTGTCTTAGTAGAGATTATTGTCTTGATCGAGGAGTTATAAAACGAAGTATATGACTTCGTTATTAATGACTGGCTTATATCCCGGTTATACTCTTATATTACAATACTCTACCACTCCCATTTCAAGAAGGATATTGTTTCGGTGTTATAAAACTGTACTGTATATTGTATAGAATGCTTTTGTAATGGCCTTAAGGTTAGACTTGGCCGCTCGAGTAGTCCTAATTGCATTTCGTATTACTTCCACTTTCCGGGACTCTAATTGGGATATTATAAACTGTGAAAATATTAGCTCGAGTATTAATAGTATTAATAGGTTATATATTATATAATTAAGAGCGAAGATTGTGGTGAGTTTGGGCTATTATAGCAAAAATGGTATTTTTAGGTGAAAAAAACGAGGTAAGTGCTGATTTTTCGGTAAATTTTCAAAAAAGCGCTTATATCGCATATGACTGTACAGGGGTAAGGATCAGATAACGTTAAGCTCAGTTGAGGCCGTGCAGATTGCTCCGCTGACGAATGAGAAGGGCAAAAGTGAGGAAGGTGGGGCAGTCACCTGATTCTCCACCTCCTCGACCCTGATATATGTGGCCTCGAGAAATGGTAAGTCAAGAGGACAAACATTCTGTAAATTAGTTCCACAAACCAAGAGCTTTATGTATGGTCTCAAAATTTGAGCCCTAAAGAAATCACCGAGTATCCGTTCAGCTGCCACCAGCTTTGCATCTCACGTGCATATTACTAATCAAGGAACACCAAAAATGTACCACTAAAGGTCACTATATTTTAGCGACGACAGATCACTAAATTGCAGGGAGACGTCCCTAAGCCTTGAAACACGGGATTTCGTTGGTTCGCTTAGTAATATGCACGGGCCATGCAAAGCTGCTGGCAGCTGAACGGATATTCTGCAAAAAGGGCCTTTGTCTTGAGGCAGTGAAACGAAATGTCCTGGACATCAGCTAGACAATGATAGGAGAGGAGTGTCAACTGCTCCAAGTCCCTTGAAGCATCAGAAGAAGTTGGAATTAATTGTAGCTGTAGTTGCAAGAGCCTCTAAGAGGTAGCCCCCGGGTTGTCAAACTCAACCTTGGAAGGGGAAAGTAAATGTCGCTTTTTGAGTCAACCTCAAGCTTGTAATTGCCAGAGTTATCAAGCCAATGTATTTTCTAGTGGAGTTATATATTCCATTAGCTATACGGCCATCCAAATTTTCCACCAAAATGGCTTTTTCTGCCAATGACTTGCTCCCTTCTTGGTGCGCTGTTGAGGAAGCATAATGTTGTTTGAGTAAGACTTGGTAGTCATGGCTTTGCTTGTTCTCAAAGACAAATGCTGAATCCTAGCACCATAACTAAAGCAAGCCTCGCAGAAAATCTGAGCGGCAGACTATTACCAGCAGAAGACTTGGTGGTGCCTCCTGAGCTCCCCGACCCGGAACCCGTACTCGCAGCTCCAACCACCCCAGTCTTCGTCACTCGACCCCCGGTTGCCGTTATACCTACCCCACCTGTCGCCACAGGCTCCTCCGCCTCAATCGCAGTAACAACATACGAATAGGAACTCTGATACGCGAACCAAGTAAACACACTGCCACTCGGTGGACTCGTCACCGTTCCCGGCTCATCAAACAGTGTCTGCGTGCCAGCCGCTGGCGTATTCGTCGGATTAAACACCGTCCCGGTAGTCAGCGGCGCCACGAAGCCCAGATCAGCGACACAGTTTATGTTCTGGATGTACTGACCGCAGCTTGGCCATGGCACATCGTATTGACCTTTGGTTCCGAGACTTAGGACGGTGTCCAGGCCTAGGAGGGTGGGATCTGTGGCTGGACAGATGTCGAAGAACCTAGCTCCTTTCAGAAACGCGAAAAAAAAAGAAGAAGAAAAAGCATTAGAATTTACATGTTTGTTGTAGTATTGGGAGAGAACGGAACGGATCGGAAACAACTCACGTCGAAACGCCGACAGCAAGCCCACAACATTCACACTCATAAAGCTTCTGCAAATTCCCAATTGCAGTATCATAACAACTGAATAAACTATTTTCGGTCCCGTATATTGTCTCAAGTATAAGTCCTGTATTATAGGAGCAGGCTCCTGGTACATTGCTCGGAGAGGGCCAGAACGGTATATCGCTTGCTGGGAGCGAGCACTCGGCCAGGTAGATACCGACTTGGTTTTGATATTCGCAACCGTATATCTAATTTCTTTGTCAACACTGCGTTTCGTCTTACAGCCCAGGACTTGGGAAATATGACAGGCCCGGATTTTTGTTGGACATAGATTCGACTCCCAGACCTTACTTTGACATTGGCTCTCATGAACTCGTGAGAGGATTTGCAACGTCAAGCATAATTGCGCACCCAGTTCAATACTCGAAAGTCCTCGAAAACAATGACAGGGAGAAGAAAGAACGCACGCGATTCCAACAAGCCCCAGCAAAACAATTAATCTTCTCCTCCCCATCCACACACCCACACCCCTTCTGTGCCGTAGGATTACCCTCCGTCTCATTCATGGATTTCGCCGTATTCTGAACCACGCCTTCATAGCAGCTCAGATATGCACTTGGCGCAGCACACTGATTTGGATCAATGGCTGTGAAATTGATGAATTGCTGAGCCAATACTGCTCTGAAAAAGAGGAAGGAAAGAATAAATAGGGGTTGGGAGGTGAGCATCGTGACCCTTTCGTGTACTGGGTCTTGATTTGATGGAGGAGGAGTAGAGGAGAGCCGCAAAAGCTTGTTCTGAGGCAGAGAGATGCCAAGACAGCCAGAAGTAACACAAGAGGAGGGGATAATGGGGATTTTAAAAGCCACAATCAGCCCATGAAACCGGTCTGCCTTCTTCTCCATCAAAACGGCGAGATTACTCGGCGTGATTGGATAATGTCCGCTTGGACTTGTCAAATATAGCAGCATGCTTGCGGCTGAAGGGAGTGACAACGTTATTTAACATCCAAATCGGTTTGGAATACATAACTTTAAGGTTTATGGCGTTGAAAAGGGGAGATCATTCGTGCATGAAATCAATATCTTTTACGCAAGGGAAATGTTGATTGAAAGAGGAATAAACCCCTGCTTCTGTATGCAAGTCATCGGAACCGAGGTTCTTCGAATCACTTAATTAGGACGAAGCTTCGGTGATTCTTCATTGTAATGAATTACAATGAAGCCTAGTGCTGCCATGCTTTGTCAGCCGAGAACTAACCTTAGAGATAGAAACAGACACTCATATTAGGCCCTGGGTAATTCAATGAATTCCATGCTCGAAGCTATTGTATAAAAATGAAATTATTTGGGTATCGAGATCTAATTGCAATGCTGATCGCTGAAGAGAGCGTACCCAATTCGCCTGAGAAATCAAAAGATCCACCTATCGCCTGAACTCATGCTCGTATCCATTACCGTCGTCTCGTCATATCATCTTCCACCAATTTTCACTTTCCAAATCAACACTAGCAGGCTGGGGACTTAAACACCACTCCTCCTCAAAGCCGCCTCATCGCTTTTCCGGCTTCGTCCCCATCCATGTCTCGATGACTTCTCAGTATATTCCCGGCCTCTATTTCTCTTTCCCACACAAAACTCCGCAACCCACGCGAGCATTGCGAGGAACATAACCGCAACTGCCACCCACGTCAAGATCAAGTATTTCTGTCCCTTATACGCATACACCCCAATCTCATTCCCGTACTTATTAATCAGGTTTGTGGCTTTCGACTGTATGACCGTGATGATGATCGAGGCGATGAGGAGCGAGAGAAAGCTTATCGTTGCGAGGCCCCAGTTGCCAAAGGATATTAGGCGCGATCCGTGCAAGAAGAAGGCTACAAGCGATGCAAGGATGGCACATCCTGCTGCTGCGATTCCAATGGCGTAGAGAACAAAGGTTGCATCGAGTGCAGTGTTGAGAGCGTTTAGACCGTCTTGGATTTCCGATGGCCAGGAGATTGTAGAGAGATTGATGTGGAGAGGACCGATTTCGAGTTCTTTGTTTAGTTGCTTGGAGATATCGAAGTGGTCTGTTCGAGAAGCTGTTAGTTCAGGCTTTTGGAAGAGGAAAGGGAGAAGTTCTTACACATTGCCGTTTGGTTCGAGCAGGTGCTCACATTCAAGCTGGCGCCCTTCTCCGTTGCATTTGGAGTAAATGTTCCTTCGCACAAGTCCATCAAATGCAGGCTGTACCATTGCTTGATACCAAGTTCCTTCGCCAGCTTATCTGCAACATCGCCAATTATGCCGTTGATGTCGCCTTCAATTGTGCTAGAGACATTGTGTGCAATGCTGCTGAAGAATGAACCTATAGAAGTCGCAGTGGGAGTAGGTCCTGAGGAGGTTGTTGCGGTTGAGAGGATATTATGACCGAGGGTAGACGTGTTGAGCTGAAGCAGAGATATTAGTTTTGCTTGAGCTTTCAGTAGAGGATATCCATACCGTCACAATGTGATATTCTTCCATGAAGCCAGGCTTGTGACCGGCGAATAGGCAAAGCATGGAGAGCACGAATGCCACAATGGCACAAGCCAAGGGGAAGAGAGCTGATAGGCGCATGGCGACTGCTGATTAGAGTACTGCTTGATTAGATAGTAGTGTTGGGTCTTGAGGTTCTGGTGGTTCGATAGCAAAAGAGGCTGGGGGAAGGTGACCTTTAATCTGGTTCGAAGTCTCGGCGAGCCAGTGAATGTGAATAGGAACACGAGATGGTGCCTTAAAACGACATCATACACACGCGCGATTGGAAAATTGAGAGACAAAGAATGGTTCTAGCTTGATACCTGCCCTGATTGTCTTCACCGACCCTGCCACGTCCGCATGGTTGCCAGCCTTTCACTGGGTTTGCTTGACTCAGCCACGGCTCTTCTATCCATTTTGGATAGATTTGCGGAGGAAAAGATCTTTGGAGTCCCTTTTCAAGGGTCTGGATACGTCATGTTCGAGGTGTTGTTGGCATTGGGTGGCTGATCCGAAGAATCAAGTTCGCAAGCGAGGAACGAACGTCACCAGAAGCGCCCAAATTTCAGGGGTCTGGGGAAGCGACAGCCACTCGATTGGCGGCCGGCAAAAGACCCCGAAACTGTTTGGGAACTGATCATCTTGGAGTTTTTAAATAGTGGATACCACGAGTTGTTATGCGCCTTGTGAAGGCGGTTGCAGGTATCAACGCGAATGGTGGAGGCGCAGGAAACACAGGTAACGTGATATGATTATCACGTGATATTTCCACTTTCGTCTCCCTCTACTAAAGAAGCAATCAAAAGCACTTGTGATTAATATCGGTATAATCATCAAAGCTGTGGCGATTTGGATCCTGGAAAGGTTCGTATCAGGTCGGGTATCGAAATGAACTCATACTTGATGGACTGGCACATCCCGCCTTTACTGTGGGACAACTCGAATCGATACTGCTGCTCTTTGGTCGTGCCGGGAAGTTATAAGATAGACGTGCCAAAGAGTGTATTTTTACTTCAGAATGTAACAGACTCGAACATGAATATCTACTCCATATCTTACCCCTGATTACGTTGTTTCTAACTACAGAAAGGATCTCGCAAAGCCCCTAGTATCTCATCAACCCAGCCAACCTCAACAACTTATCCGTCATCTCCGGCTTCTCAAGCGGCTCGTCTCTATCCCTCGGATCTCTCGTACCATCCTCTAAGAACGTCTTTACTTCTCGCACCCTAATGTTGTCATGCGGCCAATGCGTAGTCGCACCGTACTGTCCAAAAATCTCCCTCTTCTTCTTCAACGTCTCCTCACTCGCCAGTCTCGCCGGCGTATATGCAGCATAAATCACCGTCCTGATCTGGGTACTCTTTTCCGTAGGAACACTACCATAATGAATAGTGCGACTATCCCAGAGAATCAGATCCCCGACCTCAGCACAGATCTTCTGCGGTTTGATACCGCGGGATGTGAACCAAGAAAGTTGAGCTTCATCGAATTTGAAGAAGTCGATGCGTTTCCACATCGTTTTTTCCGTTTGTGTGTCGAGAAACTCGTCCATCAGTTTGTGTGAGCCTGGGTAGACGAGTAGGCCTCCGTCTTCTGGGCCGGAAGGACTTAGGTTGATGATGCCTTGGATGCAGTGCAGGCCTCTCCGCAAAGGAGATTGGTCGACATGTTCCCAGGCTCCCAATTTCTCAACATCTTTCCGATTTGGGAACGTGATATTCAGACTGTCGAAACTGGCAAGGAGTTCGTATGTTCCCCAGATTTTGGTGAATGCGTCGAGAACTCCAGGCTCTTGTCTTGCGTCCCACATGAATTTTTCGTGGACAATACAGTAGCCGCTGAAGGTGTTGATTTTGCTTTGAACGGGTAGGTTCTCTTTGATCCATGTTTCTGGTCTGTTGAAATCGAGCTCTGTGCCGAAGGACTTTACCCAGTCATATGCTTTTTCCTGGTATTTGATGGCGCGATCATAAGGTATGGCGTTCTTGACGACGGCAAATCCATTTTCTCGGAGATCATACTCCCATCCAGTGCATTTCTCTTGTGTTCTATTCTCAGCTATCAGCAACGCAATTGTCTTCTGCTGAGACAGGGAGCTTACAAGAACTTGGTTTGCAAAGGTGCCTCAACCACACTTGGTTCCTCGAGGAAAAGAGCTGATGGCGCCATTTTTATAATTCAAACGAGGCGTTGATTTCTTAAAGAGCATATCCTGCTTGAGGAAGTGCAAGCCGAGTTTATAATAGCTAGATTAAAGAAAGTACCCAGTTTTTAAACTCTATTATTCTTGATTGCCACCAATAAGTGGAAGTTGTTTAAAGACAATAGTAAGTTGAGGGGATCTGCCATCTATTATTAATAGGAGAGGTTCCCGCTGACCGACTTCGCAATCCACAATCCCATTCTTGAACCGGGCCGTAAAACGTACCACGAATCTTCGTTGGCCCGGAAGGACATCCGTTCTCCACAAAGCTACGGGAGGGAGGCCCGAAGTCTGGCCTTTACGTTACATCCCCAGCGCGGGGATGTGGAGAGTGACAGTTCTGATCATTGGCGCTTCGTTGAGACTCTCCCATTCCACGCTCTCCAAGCGGGAACATTTGCCACTTAGCTCAACAATCAATCACGCACTGTGGCGGCATTCAGGTTCAATAACCAGTATTTTCCGGTTGTGTACTACTATATTCAGGCCTCTCCAAACGAAAAGTATAGAGGAAGACAGATATAAGCTAAGTAGTTTTGAGTATGATGTGTAGGCTGGTGAATTTCAGGGAAGAGCAAGCCTCAAGACTGCTTAGGCTTTGAAAACACTTGCACAAAACTCATAACGATCTACCCACCAAGTTTAGGACTCTGAAATATTCGAGTCAACAACAAATCCGAATACTTCTAACTTAAGATTCTTCCACAATTTGCTGAGAAGCAAAAAGCAGACCACCGGGTTAATGGCACATTTGCACCACCAGAACGCAACGACCCAAGATGAGCATTTTTCACAGATTAGTTGTCATTGACCAAGAGCACCGCAATCTATGCCGCAAAATTTGCCAGCAAAAAAACCCACAAATAGCTCGCGCTCCCAATGTCGCAACATTTGCGCGGCATCCTCCACCTAGCATGCACCCATCCACCAATTCTGAGATAGCAGTCTTCCCCAAACGCCGAGCTCTCCGTGTTACATCTGAAGCCCTCCCCGATTCCTACCACTTGTTGTAATGGTACCTGCGCATGGCCACTAACCGTTTAGGTAACTCCGAATAGCACCCTGCAGTTTAGTCGCTCCCTCCCCAAGGACTTGCGTCAAGTTCTCCAAGTCATCACCAGCGGTGTTGCCGAACTTGCGCACGAAGTCCTTTGCGGCGCTTTCCAAGTCTCCATAATCCTCACCGCCTTCTTCCTCCTCGGGACGGCCAAAGTATGCGTTCGAAGAGATGGATGTTGCGCCTTCGAAGCCTTGGAGTCGTTGCTTTGCTTCGGATTGTGCGTTTGGATCGAAAGCCCCCTTTCCGAAGAACTCGTCTGATGAGATACCCTTCTGAGCCCCAAATTTTTGACGAGCATACTTTTCTTCGTCATCTGGAGGTATGTTAGCAAGGATTCATGATTTAAAGTGTCTAAGCTTGCCTTCTTGAGTGGCCTTGATGGGTCCCACTGATCCAAATCCACTCATCTTCTTTTGAGTGGCAGCTGGCTTGTTACCTCCGACTTGCCCAAAGCCCAGGCGTCCCATTCCCATACCCAGTCGCTCGAGTTCACTGTTGGTGCGCTCTCTCCCCTGAGCTGTGCCGTAACCTGCTCTGCCAGGGCTTACTGGAGTTGGCGATGCAATCTTTGGCAGGTCTGCCGTCTTTGTGGCGATAGTGCTTTTCTTCGTAGCGGCTTCTTCGGCTTCGGGGTCATATCCTAACTTCTCAATTCTCTCGGCCTCCTCCTTGGCCTTCTTTTCTGCAGCATCAAAATCAATCACATCACCTGTAACTTTCTTCGCGCCCAACTTGGTCTTCTTGGCTCCCAAAACATTTGCTTTCCGCGGTCCAGCTCCAGCTGCGGTGCCTTTGCGCAATGCAGCTGATGATGTGATCCTGCTCGCCGCTGGTGCTGCCGGCGTTGCCCCCTCGACGTTCACAAGAGGGGAAGATGTCCGCGCAATTCCGCTTCCGTTGCTATTTGAGTTGCCAGCATTAAGGAATGGGGAAGGAGTTCGGCCAACAACGGGCGGTGTAGCAGTTCGAGAGACAGGGGGTGTCGGTCGCTTGATGGACGGCTTATCCCACGAGGAAAAGAAATCGTCATCGGGTTCGCCAGCTGGTGTAGAGGTGCCATCCGTTGGCCCATTGCTCATCACATCCGTGATTACTACTTCATTGGGATATCTGTTTCCCTATTAGCAGCGCTTTCCCAAGAAGTTTCAGTCCCTTACTCAGTGGCGTCTTTCGCAGATCTCCTCTTGAGCTCTTCCTTATATTTTGTGGCGGCATTCGAAGTGTATTTGGTCGTTGGGTCTTTGCTATTCAAAGCAGCAGTTCCGCCGTTTGACTGGAAGAACTTCGTGGCAGACTCATTGCCCCCAACTTTCATGATCCGTAGTTGATCCCATTGCCATTCTACAATGCTTATCAGATCTCTATTCTTCGGAGAGAGCTGTAGGGCAACATACGGTCAAGATTCGTTGATCGCACAAAAGAGATGTGGACACCCAAATTTCGGTGATTCGAAGAGCAGTCCAAGCAGAGATAGATTCCGAAGGGCACAGATGTCCAGGTTGGATTCTTCTGCCCACAGTCGAAGCATATCTAAAGTTCGAAATATAATTAGTAACTTGACTTCAAGGACTGACATGTGGGCATGCTGACCCTATTCGCTGGCTTCGTCCTCAGCTTCTCGAAGATCTTCTGCGACTGCGATTTGGAGGCCAGCGCGGCCATCTTTGCAATTATTCGTGAGATTGAGGGGCGTTATTATCCTCGCAATAGGAGGGGAGAAGCTTGTCCAGGGAGAGTTCTCCTTTTGGCAACGTTCAGATGGAATTTATGTCGGGGGGATCGAAGCGGGCCACATTGCGATTGGGATTTAGTTTCATGCCGCTTTACAAAAACGGACTAGCTCACTTCCCCACATGAAGCTTCAAGCTTCTCTTTGAAAACAACAAAGCTCCGTTCTTGACACTGGAGCAAATTGAAAAGTAATACCTATTACCGAAATGAATTCTCTTGTACGACCTGTGTCTCTTCTAAGGTGCCCGCCGAGCCTTCGTCCTATTTTGGCAGCACGATTGTATGCGACGGAGACGGGTTTGGGCACATCGAATGCTTCTTCACGACCGAGAAGAAAGGCCGTTACGGCTTTCAACGACGATGGCAGAGTACCATGGGGAGAATTGAGCGGAAAGGAGAAAGCAGCAAGAGCTACACAGCAAACGTTTAATTTCAGCTTCATCATAGTCGGCGCAGTTCTGACGGTAAGTCTTGGAGAAAAAGGAAGCTTGGCTGTTGCTAATAATGTTTAGGGAGGCGTAGCATACTTCATGTACACCGAAGTCTTTTCGCTTGATAGTAAAACGAGTCATTTCAATAGGGCATTTGATCAAGTCAGGAAAGACTCACGATGTACGGAGTTATTGGGGAATAGCAAGAAAATCACAGCATACGGGGAGCCAACTTGGAACAAATGGAGGAGAGCAAGGCCAATAGCGTAGGAATCTCTTCACGAAGGTTGCAAACATTCTAATGTCTCATTCAGATCGACAATACGCAAGGATCAGTACGGGACTGAGCATTTAATCATGCATTTTAATGTAAGCTCACTTTTGTGATGATGTTCTCCTAAAACTCATGATTTGCAGGTGGAGGGGCCTATGGCTAAAGGAGTGGTCAATATGCACATGACGAAGAAACCTTCCGAAAGCGAATTTGTCTACAAGTATCTGGCACTGGATGTCAAAGGTCATCAAAGGATATATCTGGAAAATGCGGATGCTTCTCCAGAAAGCTCAGCGAAAAGTAAGACAAAGTTCTTTGGTGTTTCTTGGCGATAGCAAATCGAAATCAGGAAATATTTCCAGCGTTTGGTACACGCCTTCTTTTGGAAATGGGAAATCAATGAGTTTGATGTTGGCTCCAGAGGCATTTGGATATCACAATCAAACTGCAAAGGAAAGGTTTTAAGCATGCGTTCCTATTCATTCGACAATTACCTGTGTCAAAAAGGTATACCCAATCACGGCTAATACTTCTCGACTCGAACAATATATCTCTGTTTCAATTCGGTACCACGTTACAGTAATCTTTCCTTGTCTTCCCACACAACTCACTTGCACACAACTCGAGATAATCATGGGGAGTGAAGCTTAGATACACCGAGAAAATACTTTAGCACACCTACTAGCAAATCAAAGTCTTGTACGAATTAAAGGTGTAGACCATTTGGATGTAGAGCTCGAGTAAGTGACTAGCCTCTTAATATTGCCGATGTTAATGGCAGTCTTTTCATATTATGTGCACTGATAGTTTATTTTATCAAGCTATGTCACATATTACAAGCCATACTTTACCTGATTCTTCTGCACAAGATTCCTTGGTCCGTTGAATATTCCCACACTACTAAAAAAGGACGTGCTAGTACCTTGTGTGTGCTCTGACTTATTACTTTTAGTTTTGTCGCAGTCCATGGCCTCAAGCTATCCAATAACCCAGATCACTCGTTCGATTCGGGGCGCAAGCTTACAGTTAACAATCGTTATCCTGGCTTAGGGATTCTCTTTTCAATGCTCTACCGACGGGACGTACAATGTTGTACACCTACAACTCGAGTCCTCTTTAGGTCAGGTAATGATCGGTCTGTGGTCGAGGCAACGCAGTTGCTGGAGTATTTCAATGAGGACGGAAAATGTAACTGGTACTAGGACACTTTTTGTTGAACTTAGCTCACAATAGCTCTGATAACATCCCGAACGCCCACTCCTACCTTTAAGATACAGCCTCTGCAGGATTCTTTTGAGCAGGCTTTGGAAACCCACAGACAGATCCAAAACACAAGAGCATTATTGACTTGATATGTAGTCTACTGGGTATGTCTACTTCCCAGAAGGACCTACAGAGGCGTCAACGGGTCGTCATGGGGACGTCCGTGGATTCCCTCCAGATGCTGTCCTGCTTTAAAAACAACGATCTGATAAATGCAGTCGAGAAGGGTTCGTAATTTTCTGAGATCGTCATTTTCTGATACCCTGAAAGAGAACTGGAAGCGCAAGCTGGAAATATCAAGTCATCTCTGGATACGGAACCATCAATGAGGTATGCCAGTCTATTTGTCAAATTTGAGCATCTGTTGTACATATGATTTTCACTAACATCATATCAGATTGTATCTTACGCCTGCCTGGTTCGTGGGAGACGATCCTCAGAAGGAACGTTGTTCACAAGGATTACTGCTGCTTAATCCAAAAGAATGAAGCGGACGCTCAAGATCATGAGTTGTTTGATATCAGTCTGAAACGTATGTGCAAAGCAACTTTACAATGAGGTGAGACGATGTTAAAGTTTGTCACTTTTGACAAAAGCTCCCGCTAGCTTTGCGATGTACGCAAAGTATGGTTTGTTTTGACATGAAGGTCAACTGCACACGAGGCAAAATTTCATATGAGCATGTCAATATAGGCGGGCAGGTATTCTGGGTTTCATGATTGTGCCATAGTTAATATTTGGGGAAAATTTCCTGAGAGCCTTCGTAGCTTTGCGTGCTACCCTCGGTATAATCAGATCACTCAGGAGCACGACCAAGCTCTAGCTTGGATTTGGCAGGAATGAGACAACTCCCTAAGATTGCCCTCAAATTATGAAATGGCTGGGATACGATGAAGGTACTTCTTGGATTAGTGGCAAGCCAGGGACTAGGAGTTAATCTTTACGAATTCATTCTCAATCACCCCAAGACAATTAAGTTTCTCGCTACCCGCCGAAAGAGACCTCCGGTTTTGATCGTCTTATTCCACAAACTTGGAGCTCCATCTGAGAAGATCTCTGATCTTCCATCGCAGGCTCTACGCTCTTTTGTCAGCTACTGACAAACCTTCCGAGTCTCTTCTTCGAGCATCCAAACAGATTTCAAAAGGCACCACACCTTTTTAGGGCTTATTCCCTAAGAACAGGAGCTGCCTCGGCAAGTAAGCCTGTATATAACACCTATTGAAGGTCTCAGGGCCATAGTTGATCTGCCAGCAGCGCTATAATTCTTGGTAGTCTCACAGCGTCTTCTAGCGGCCGTTCAGGACGTATTCGCTAGGGTTACAGGGACTTAGAGTGGGCATAATCGCTAAATTCTCATATCCTAAGGTGTTGAGGCGCAAAGTCCTTGTAATCCCGTCACTTTATGCGCCGATCTCCGTACGAAGACCAAACGCAATATTCAAGCAGATGCCAGTTTCATTGATCTTCCACCATTTTTTGGGCACAGGAAAAACGAAGAAATCCGCTGGAGATTTTGCAAAGGTGCAGTTTCTGTTCACAGAACTGACTTTGATCAGTCTTCAGTACTGCCGGGCCTCAAAGCTTATTGTGCCAGATTTATTTAGGTCTAAGGTTTATTGGAAGGTGCCTGCTCACACGAAACAGCATTTATTTCCAGTAGATTTGAAGGGTTGCTCCGTCGCTCAAATGGCTGCGAAGCAATATCCACAAGCTGTGGACCTACCTACTCAAGGCTACACTTTGGCCAACATCTATACATTTTATCTATTCAGTCTCTATGCCTCAAGAGACCGCTTCTCCAAGTGCAGCATAAGAGACAATGCCGATAGCCCTACCTCGAGTGTCGACCTGACTAGAGGAGAGAATACTTTTTGTATCCAGGTGGGGAATATGCTAGGGTCTGACATCAGCTCCAAATACAGGATGCAAGAAAAAAAAGAGGATATCCCGCTTGAGATGTCATGGAAAAATTGACGAAGGGCCCGGTTCTCAGCAGAGTGTCAACAATACTGGAGCTGCGGAGCACGAGGCTGATCAGATCAGAATGGCATAGATTTCGATGAGAAACTTTGTTGCACGGACACTTTTTTCCCTCCATATTTCAGGTAGGAAATCAAATCATTGGCTGCAATCAATTCGTAATTGTCTTCTCAATTATGAGCACGAGTTTATTCACGACGTATCATACAACCATTGCAATGCAGCGCAGCCATAACGTTCCAGGTACGATATCAGAAAAAGACAAATGCAGGTCGAGACGAAGCTCATATCAAGAAGCGCCCCATATCATCGTCCACCAAACGCCAGTTGCAATGCTATGAGAAAACACTGAGGCCATTTTGCGCCTAGACCGAAGACCGTGACATCAGCCCTCAACAACTTATTCGATGACTTCAGTCTTGATCGTAGGCGTGTTCCACTTATGTCTCGCAGCCCACTGAGTGTTGAAGTAGTTCTCGAAGTCGACACAGTTCTTGAAGATCGGGTCATCCTGAGTCCAATACTCGTAGCAGTTCTGGAAGATCTGACGGATATCAGCCTCGAACTCCGCGCCTGTAGCATACTCATTTCTATTCATCTTGGCTTGAATGGTGCGAAGGTCCATGGGACGCTTGACGACATCGAAGTAGTTGGGGACGTTATCGACGGTGGGGTCAACGGGGTTCTTGAAGGGTCCGACGAGGCGAGTCCAAAAGCCGGGGCCCTTGAACATGCGGGTGATGAGATCACGGCAGTACTCCATCTCCTTGTCAGCGGTGAGGGGAATGGGCTCAGTTGCGACTTGAGTGGAGGTACGGCGGTTGTTGCTGGAACGGCGACTTGGTTCAGATTTGCGAGCAGCCTTCTTGACGGGGGGCGGCTTGATCTCAACAGGCTCATCTCCGAAAGGGACAGCAGGAGTTGCGATTTCGGACTTGCGGCTGCGCTTTGTGGTGGGACGTGGTGGCTCAATGTCAATCTCAGCGGGGTTGAAATGAAGCTGGTGCTTCTGACCTTGAGGTGTGTAGGTAGGTGTGGCTGGGAGATCACTCATGACAATGACAAGCTCACTGAGGATTTCTTGAGGGAGAGACTTTGCAAAGGCATTGCGAATCTCAGGGGAGGCGCGCACTTTTCAGGTTAGTGGTGTTCATAGCGCGGTCAATATACATACTGTGCTCAGCAGCCCAACCAATGAGCATCCTACGCAAGCCACTTCCTTCTTCGGTCTCCTGCCAAGCCTGGATGAGAAGTGGCGTGCCGGGGATATGAGAGGTGAGTTGACGACGTTCAGCCATAGCATCAAGAACAGCAACGCGCAATGGAGCCATTCTCAACCGTGTCGCCAGCTTCCAGATGCCCATAAGAAGAGGGTAATCCGGGATTTCTTTTCCACCCGCCTTGTCATAGACTGCACCAGTATAGATGAAGTTCTGGAAGCATCCGAATGTAGCAATATCGGTGTCCTCAAGCTTGACAAGGAGCTCAACTTTATTCTGCTGTCCCTGCTTCGCGAACTCGTCGCGGTAATAAGGGGATTGAGCACAAAGAAGATCCTTCTGGATGCCGAAAGGGATCTCTTCAGGTCCTACGAGGACGATGACGAAGATCGGATGGGGATCACTATAGACGATTTAATGATTGAAGATCAAATAATATATGAGACATACTGCCATGAGATTCCAGTGGAAGCCTGGCCTGCCTCAGCAGTGAGATCGACGCCTTGGTAAGACATTTCGCCGTTTTTTGATGTATTGGGGAGAGGGTAGTTGCGCAGGATCGATGAGATTGTGAAAGGGCGCGTCGAAAGGGAAATTGTGGTGCGATGTGGCGTGAGCCCAAAATATTCTGAGCTCCGGCTACCCACAGCCGAAATGAAATTCTGGTCGAAAGAAAGTGAAATTGGGTAGCTTTCTCTCCGCAAGGTTAGCTGATTTCCAGAGGTAAAGGAATGGACGGAGAATTGCAGAGTGGACAAGTTTTTGAGAGTTTGTGCCCAGACAGCCCTCTTTATCGGTTGCCAGTTAGTCAATCTCACGAAGGCAGAGCAAAATTATGAGAATTGTTTTAGATCAAGATGGTAGATCCAATCTTGATGCATCAGAGGCCTCATGCCGAGCTCTCATAAGCTGAGTTTGTTCACAGGGCGGGGTAAAGTTTGAGTGATTCCATTGAAAAGTAGGGGCCACTCATCAGTAACACATTCTGGAGAATTCCTTACCTGCTTAATTATCAGTCGACTTCAATTGTTGCTTTCTAAACATGGTTGCGTATGAGTTTCGATGACATTGCTGTTGGGTTGAGGTTGATGAATTCGAGCTATTTCCAGATGCAGTGGTGCTGCAAGATTACGTTCGCCAGCAGGACTCATTGACGCAGCGTACAGTAAGGCCTTGAATGTTAGGCTTCAACCTCCCCCCTTTTCAATCCCGCGGGCCAACAGCACATATTAAAATTCGATTTGCAACTAATTCCGTTCATGGGAAACCTGGCACTCTATTTTGCTGCTTTCCGAGGGAAAGCAGCGATTAAGCGAACCACGTAGTGTTTATCCCTAACAACAACCCTTTCGAGCAATCCACCAGCGAGAGGCAATCTCTGAGGTAAGTAAATTTCCGAATTTCTATCACATTTCTCAAATGGCCTGGGACAATGCTGACATTTCATCGTTCAAGATAACTTTGAAGCACTCAAGATGCCGAAGAGAAGGGAATCGACGTCAGGCAAACCCATAATCACTCCTACCAAACAAGAACTGGATGCTCCGACTAAGAAGCTCTATAAGCAGTATATTGAGTTGGGGGAGGTTAGAAGAAACACCATTCTTAGCATTCTACATGTATGGTTTAGCCGGATTTTATTTCCTGGGAGAGAGCGAGCACGAGAAACGGCCCCTAGTGGCTTGGAAGGTCCTGAAAACGCGAATTGAATGGTTCCCCCTTTGGTTTAGTGATGATCCACACGCAATTTCAGGTCCTGTTTGCCCCGGTGCTGCGCGAATTGGAAGGATGGACATACCGAACAACTCCAGGAGTTGATGGAAAGGATTGCTGCTTCAAAAACAATCGATTTGGCCCACGAAGGGTTGTCCGAATTCGTGGCGCATCACTGTGTTTCAATATACTATAACTTATGGAATATTCGTAAAGCGACGAGCTCCTACTTTTCAGATTTTTCCTCAGATTAGGGAATATTAAAAAAAGGAAAATGGCAGTTAGGCTCTAAATGTCCCTCGGGCTATAGTACATTGAAAGCTAGTATTGCGTCACGAATTCTGACAACTACTGGTGCTTTTGTAGCAAATGATTTGGCTGTCTGGTGTGTTTGGTATTGGAACTTACGTTCCTGTCGAAGGAATGCTGCTATCACAATGGCATAGATTTGAGGCATGAAGATTTGGTAGAACCTGATGAATGGTGCTTATTTCATTCAATGCGTGTATTGTAGAGGCGCCGAGAAGAATATTTACGCGTGTTACTCTCCATGATGATTGGAAAACGCAGTTGAAACAGAAGGGATTATCATTTTCATGCTCTTCCCGTGGAAATTAGCATGTGATCTTCGGTAAGCAACAGTTGTATCTTGCGATATTAGGGAGTTCTTACTCTCTTCTCTGTACAATCCAAAACCATCTTCTTAACAGTCTTTCGGCAAGGTCATCATTGATACGAACTCCCTTGGACTGAAAGCCTTGTGCTTATGAACCAAATTCCGTACCAAAAATTTCCCAAATCTCCCACGTATTTAGCCAAGAGATATTTGACAACTTTGTGACGTTCACTTCAATTTGCTCTTCCCGATGGATACAATAGACTTGGGTGGATAGTAAGAAGATCACATTGCGAGCCCAGTTATCCGGCGAAGATAATGGCAATGATGACGAGGAAAGCATCTATGAAGAGATCACGATCGACCTCATCATATCTACTCTCCCCTTCATTCTTACCATCATCTATATCAGGTAACTGGGCGCCCATGGCTGTCTTCTCGATATCCCTCCAACTTTACTGCAAAAATGACCACTCACACCCTCCAGGCAGCTTTGGAATGCTCGTCGTCTCCAATCCAAGCCCATCGATTATTTCCCTCTTACAGACCGTGTGGATATGCCGACAGATGTCCCTTAACTCCCAATCCATGCTGCGAGAAACCCATGTTGACTGTTTGAAGGAAGGAGGAATATGAAGGCGCCCAAAATCTATGCAATCTGATGCCAGATGGCGCTTGCTGCGATTGGCATCTGAATTGTTAGCACGGAAGCATTGCAAGATCAAACGAAGACGTACCTCCTTTCCTTTAATCTTTCCACGGCTGCAGATAGTCCAGCAACTCAACAGTCAATTACCGTTCTGCTAGTTGGGGATCCGAAACTCCAGTGAATCATCATCCGATGGTGATTCAAGACTGAACGTATACCTCCCGGGCTTTGATTCCGGCAATGGTGATGTAAAGCCCGAATAATTTGAGTCGCCTTGTATCTGATGCTTTTGGTGAATCTCTGTTTCCCGAATTTGCGCCATTTCAGTGTGCTTTCGAGAGGCCGTAAGTAATCTCTTCGAGGGGTAGGACATTTAGCCAGACCGGGACCTTTGGCTGGATGGTTCGGAGAAGAGTTTGGGAGACATCGAGTCAATGAGACAGGAAGAGAAACACTGCAAATAGCTGAGAGCTTTGTAAAATCAATAGTTAGTTTAAAGAAGCCAGCAGTTGGCAATAGAAACCTAATAAGGATGGTAGGATCCAAACTTGTCAAATGAAAATCCTCTGTAACAATTTTTTTCTCACCTTAGGCATGATACATATGTATATTATAATGCCTAGAGAGCCCCATGAGCCTGCTGCGCTGCCATCACAAGGAGGTGAGCGGTTTGCTTAAAGAGTCTGTCGATGGTTTGCATCGTCTTACGTCTTACATTGTTCGATCACTCGGTAAGCAGCATCAGGGGCAACAACAAGACCACTTGGAGGCCCGAGCGCGCTCGGTTAACCTGCTGTTGACATTCAGGGGCACATTCAGAGACTTCCAAGAGCGAAACACAGTTCCTTGAAGGTACTGAAAAAAGGACTTTGACTTGTCCAGTGGTTGTGTGAAGTTTTCCTGATTTCTAGGCATTTGAAGCAAGATTCGGAGCATGGTGCGGCCCAAACAGCCGACGGGGTTTAGAAAAGTCACCTTCAGCTCACAAACACATTGATTTCCACCGGGATGCAAGCTGCCATTTATTCTGGGACGAGCAACCATGAAGAAAAACCATCATGTATATAGCTTCTAGCAATAATAACTGCCTGTAAAACGTTGTGTCCTAGCTTTGATAGGACCAATGATATGCAACAGCAGACGACGTGGCAGAAACTGAATAAGAGCCCCTTCGCCTTTTCAAATGACCAACTTGGCATTCTCTGAATTGGAAAATATCAAAAAGTCATGTGAGCAGAGGTAATAGGTAGAAGTTTTAGCGCGAAAGAAAAAACTGGCGGTCCTTCTCTTTCGGAGATCGGTGGCCTCGTCGCGCTTTCCCTCAACAACTTCCACTACAAAGCCCAACCACAACACCAAAAACTTCTGTCACAATGTAAGTATAATATATGCTATTAGATGTCATTTCAATAAAATAGCTACAAGGAATCACCCCGCGTCTAGTGTACTGACAAGGCCAGGAAGGTTCGGGTTGCTACGAGACACACATTTCCGCAAGAATTGCTGACGCTCAATGATCATCAACGGCAGCGAGACCGGACCGCCCTCTTCCCACGGGCCCTAGGCCTGCTCACCCTTCGTTACATTCTCTACAATGTAGCTACTGCTACATTCGATCTGGTAAGTCTCAAACATCACCTCCTTTCAAGATGGTGTCGTAGCCAACCCTGGAACATTGTCTGCCCTGAACGCCTATCCCATGGCCTAGCTTTGGAATAATATGCTAATATCTCTTCTAGATAAACGATACAGATGCAGGGTCCATGGGGTGTGCATCGTATGCATGTGCCAGAGAGGCTGCTCAGGGGGACTTGAGCCCATAGACCCTGCATCCAAAGCATTTGCTACGGCAGATGCTCAGGGAGGATTTGATCACTTGGCTGTCATCTACATGCTAGAAGCCTTGGGGTTGTTGCTTGATTTCTCTTGTAGGTGCAGCTACCAGGACAATACGGACACAGTTGATGCGAGATGGGGGGTGGTTAAGTGAGCAAAGCTGCGCATTGAAACGCTCCTTTCGAGCAACTTCTAATCGTTGTTACCTCCATTTTGACTTCCTTGGCTTACTAATTAACTTAGTTCTTTTAGGAGAGAGACGACCAAGCCAGATGTCTCAGGGTTATTACATGTCTTATCGAAGTACATATGAGGCTCTCACACCGTTTGGTCTCGATTTTTCCGGAATTATAGATGTCAATTTCAATTTGACAATTTGAAATTTTTTGCCGGTGAGTCCAATACAATCTACTATGCCCTTCCCAACTTTCTACCTACGCCAAAACCCGAACTCTTAGCTCTTTCGTTCTTACGAGTCTTCTATCTCCTCCACAGCTTTAGAGCTCATGAAGCTCAAGAACTTCAAGAAGTCATATTTGACAACCAAATCGCGTCGCTCTGCCGATTGTGGCCACTTGCTTGACGTCTACAGGCCATTATTGATGACAGCATATTGATGACACTGGCAGACAAGACACACTTTGACCCTCTGCAATCAGTGGCGATGGCTGCAATCAGCTATACATACGTAGCTCCAGAAGCTCAAGCTTCCGGCCAAGTCGCTCCTCAACAATGGTATTCCAAGATCCACTTCCCTCACGTATCTAATGAGGTTGCTCCACATGCTGAAGTGCATGCACTTCTGGCGGCGTTTGTAGTGGTGTTGGAGTGAAGGTTGCTTTTGAATCTATTTCTAATCATATTTGTATCCTTCTAGGTACGAGCACGTCCTCGAGACTGCCGATAGCGGAGAGTATCGGGACTTCGGAGCAATGGCAAAGATGGGTGAGCTCGTCCCGCTTTTCTTATACCCTGGCTGCGCAGTCCATTATCCCCTTCTGTCATTCCAATAAGTCCTCGCATACCCTCATCTCCATGATTATACACAGCTGACACTCAATTGCTACCCAGATCTTTCCTCTACTTGCGATCCAAGAGTTGTACGAGTCGTTGCATGGAATGAACCGCTCGAACACCCCAAGAAGAGCCTTGAGAACCCACGAAAGTGAAGTAGGTCTTGACCCTCCCGAAATGTTCTATATCCGGTTTCATCCAGGCTAGCGATACGCCAACACATTATATGCTGAGCTGTGCGGTGCTAACCGCTATGTAGGTGAAGCTGTAGTGGTAGTTAGGCTCTAAGTGTCCCTCGAGCTATGATGATCTCTGCTACTACTGCAGACGTCAGCCCTGTAAGTCTTAACCATCATTTCCTTTCAAGATGGGTGCTACAGTCAACCCCGGAACATCTTTCGCCTTGAATTGCCTGTTCCATGACCTGGCTTAGGAACAATGTGCTGATCTCTTTTCCAGCAAAATGATACTGATGGTGGCACCATGGGTTGTTTTGGTTACATCTATGCCTGTGCCAGCGGAGCTGCTGAGGCCGGCTTCGAGCAACAGGCGGTCATCTACATGCTCGTTGCGTTGGGCTTTTTGTTTGCTTTGCTCTTCTAGCAGCCGCTACGAAGATAATAGGGCAGAGTTGGTGGGATATGATGGCGTTTTCATTTGAGCAAGAGAGAGTACCTTGACTCTTCTGTAAGATGATGGCCGCGTATACCCCTCCATCCTATTTCATGCACCGATAGCATCAAGAGACTCCAGGCACAACTTCATCGCAACCAGAACGTGAGGTCGAGGACTGGGAGACAGTGGTGTCTGGGGCACCTCGTCGGAGGTGCTCTCGTTGTCGTTCTGGCCATGGCCACGGGGTTCATCAAACCTCCTCCAGCATTGCAGACTCTTCACGAGCTGCTCACAGAGCAGATGGAACTGATGGAGCTCGCGATGTTGAAGATGAACCGTCCGCTCTACTCAAAAGATTTCAAGGCAATTACGGAAGCCTTGCACAGGCATTTTCGGGCAAACGGAGGAATTCCTGAGCGCGGCTACAACACGGTCCATTCATTTGCTAGATGGGTAAGGATAAGTCGACTGAATTCCTAAACGCAGAACCAATGATATTCCTTGACAGAATAAAAACAAACCATCCTCGATGTGAACGAGACCGCCTCGGTCCTCGATTTCAGCCAGATAAAGGTTGAGGACGCGTCGTACGTAATTTGCCCGCGCATTGTATTCTCCGTAATGCCACTGACGTGCAATTCTAGAGCAACAAAAGCTGCTCTGGAATCTCGATCATCCAATGATCGTGTAAGCTTCCACCCCGCGATCTCGAACATGATCTGACCAAAATAAGTTCTATATCCTCTGCCTAGTCACCTTTCTACATCGCTCAAAAAGTGGCAAAGTCAAAATCGATGGTCTACAAAAGAAAAAAACCAGGTGGAAACGGAGACAACTAGGAAGGAAGGAAGGAGATGAAAGAGAAGGCAACAAAAGCTAAGGCCTGGCTTTTGACATTCGGGCGCGATGGCTATGGACAAAGAGGGTTGTAGCAAAATTTGAACCTCTAAGTATGCTAGACGGAAATTATATGTTCATCTCAAGAGCAATCCCTAGCGCGGACAATATCTGATTGGGAAAGCGTGACTTGTTGTTATTCATGGACGAAAGGCCTAGGAAGTTGACTCTTCACCAAACTTCCCATGGAGCCTCCAGACGAGATCTGGGTGAGTTACATCCTTCCAAAACTCCGAACCTTTGACTTGTTAGGATGAAATCTCTTTCTCATCGAAAATTACGGGCTGAATTCTGTGTTTCCGCAGATGTCAATACGCACCAAGATACCCTTGCTTTTGCATTCGCTCTAGCATTCGACACTATCCAATCCCTCTGACCCTTTCTAATCCTCGCTTTGGCATTGTGGCAACTCAATACCGAAAGATTGGTGACGAGTGGGTTGTTGATCCTACCGTACACGGCGATGGAGTCGAGTCATTGAAGGTTCCCGAGAATGCGTTCGAGGTGGCGCAGGGCGAGAAAAGAACTCGACATCTGCGCCGTGACATCTGCTTTTGCATTTCATCTTATGTACTTGAAGGAAGGATGGACTGAGGACACTTGTTTTGGTCATTAACCTTCTATGATTGATGACTCTCGTCTTCTTGTTTTCTGTTTCATTCGGAAGAGTCTGTACCTGGAATGCACGCGCTGTGATGAAAGTTAGTCTTCTTTTAAGATGCTACTTTCCCTCCCGTCTGCGGATTTCATGAATGACCCCATAAAGATTCATCCAAAATGTCCAATAGACAGCAATCCACCACGACCATACCCGGAAACCACCTCCAAGGACTATCAGACGAAATCATGTGGAATACGCTCTGGTACTTCCAAAACACACCATATCATGACTCCAAAAGAGCCTTGGCACTCCTGGTGTCGCGCTTTCGACTGGCAAATACAACGCGGCATTGCGTGTCTTCGTGTCCTGCTCCATCATTGAGCCACTGACGAATATGCTCTTGCTGCGTATCAGTCTTTCAGGCTCGGAGACGGGCAGACTTTTCGTTTCGGGGGAGATGTAGAGGGATTGACGACGAGAATTGAACCCTTTGGTGTCTCGGAGGGCATATATGGGAGGAAAGGAGGGATGAGGTTATTATTTGATGTTGTTACACGAACTATACACTATGTTGCTTTCATTCCGTCAATTTCATCGCTTCATTTGCTGACTCCTTGTGTACTGCGTGATCCTATTAGATGAAAAAAAAAAGTATTACATCTCGAGAAAGTGGATGATTTGGTTTTGCTCTCTCCCTCTCTCCTCTTTTCGAATGAAAGGAAAGATATCTTGAGTGATTTTTCTTTGGTCTCATTTGAGTATTCTTGATCGCGTTCCCTATTCTTGTTGCCGTTTTCGGCGGCTTTCTCGTTATTGCCGTTAGCATTTCAATGAAGCTGAGGCTCGAAAAGAAAAGGGCGCTCGGATTGGAGGGTATAGCAATAACATTATTAACTTGTGCGAACCTCGTCGTTTCGATTAAATACGGACGACCTTTCAATAAAGGCCACTCTCTGGAGGGCCTATTATTCTTGCTTAACGGTATATTTGTCAACTTTTTTACCTTCGTTTATTACTGGAACCAGGGAATGAACGGTAACGAAGTCGATCAAAAGTTCACCATCCTGTGCCAAGGCTTCGCCCTCTATATAGAGATCTGGGGAATGGGAGTGCTTGGTGCCGATGTACACTCCGTTGGATGGACCAAGGGGAATGTCGTTTGCGTTGTGGTGGCAGCATGCTCTTTGCTCTACTCTGTGGTTATGCTCCTCTGGAGTTCGGTCCCTTGGGGAAAGCTGGGGTAGTGGTTGGGGAAGAGGTTGAGACAGGGTGAGACAGGGTGAGGATACCCTCGTAAATTGCGGATAATAATGAATATCTCGTTGAGCAGCACCCCTGGGCACCACAAATACCTTCAATGAAGCCCCAACTCTCACCCACGAGGCACACCTTCGCACAAATTTTATTGAAATTAGTAGCTATATTTCAAATTTCCTCAATACCTCAACGCCATTATACATGTTTCTTTCCATTCATCCCATCATCTCATCATCTCATCATCCCATTATTGCATCCAACAATTTTCTTAAAAATATAAACAAGAATCGCTCCCTAATTCCTCACTTTTCTTTTGCCTTCAGATCCTACCTATCCAACTCCTCACTAAAATTACTCCTCCTGTTCGTCGCCGTCGGGCTTCCACTCCCATTCCCACCCAACTCTCCAAACGTCCCCTCACCCCCAGGTCTCGCGTTAATATAATCCCTTCCCTCCGCCCCACCAGCTGCCGGTGGAGAAACAGGACTGATCGCCGTATCTGCGGGCACAGGATTTTCAACGCTCACCCCGCTCGTTTCGCTGATGCCTCTTAGATGGCCTCTATCCGTCTCGCTGAGATTGCTGATGCCGGAGACGATCCTCCCTTTTTCGGGTGAGTTTGGTGAAGGAGCGTCGGGGGATCTGGCGACTGGTGAGACGGCAGGGTTTGAGGAGTGGCGGCCGGTCATGTGGGAGATGGTGGAGGTGGTGGACGTGTGCGATGCTACGGAGGGAGAGGAGGTTAGGCCGCCGGCTGGGGTGGAGCGGGAGGTGGGGAAGGCGACTGGGATGAAGCCTGTGTCGTGGAGTTCTTGGGGGCCGGAGGTGTCTGGATTCGATAGTCAGTATGAGCTAGGAATTTGTTGGGGAGAAAATGGGTAAGAGGGGGAATGGAAGGATAGACATACCCATCATTTCATAAACCTGCCCACCGCCAATCTCGGCTGCAGCGGGTGGCATGTAAGGATTATCCTCATCGTACGGACTATTGGGAGTCTCGTCCGTCGTGACAGTTGGCGCCTTCGCATCAGGCGGTATCCTCCATAGCCAGTCTAGCATACTACGTTGAGGATCTACGGTGCCGTTGTCGCTTCTTGTCGCGGGACCATTCATGCTGAGATACTTGCGGCGGCGATAGAGCATTACAGCTACCACCAGGCAAGTTATGAACACAAGTCCAAGAATGACACCCAGAACGGGGGCGAGGAATGAGGGTGTACTGCTGGGCTTGGGTACCGCGGAGGGAGGAAGTGTGGGACGTGGGGTCGCGGAAGTTCCGCTTGCTTGGTACGGGTACCATGTTGTGATTTTGGACATATTGTATGGTTGTAGGAAAAGGCCGTTCAGGGTGGCATTTGAGGAGACGCCTGGAGACGGGGCTGTCATTGTTGCACTGCCAGTACCGGTCCCGCCTATCTTTTCGTAAATCATCGCTGGTACGCTGTAATTGCTCCATACGTTCGGATCGTAGGTCTCGACCCAATCGAGAGTATTGAGGTTAAAGATTTGGATGATGTTCCCTTCAAGGCAAGATAGAGATTCACCAGCCAAGGAAGGATAGCCGCCAATAACAAACATCTGGTCTGGGTATGGTTTTACACATTTGTGTCCCGCACGTCCATGGGAAGGTGTTCCGGAACTGACTTTTATCCACATGAATGATGGGACGGAGAGAACCCACACATCGTCACTGTAAGCGCCTGTTTGATCGAGTCCGTCAAAGCCGCCGTACCAATATATGTTATGACTTGACCCATCTTCAGCTGATGCTACGACGGTGCAGCCCAATGTTGTCTGGCCGGGGCCTCCTCCCCACGTATCTTGCTCATACCAGACGCCAGTAGCGATGTCATAAACAGCTACCGTCGACATGAACTTAGGGCTTTGTTCTTGCTATTTCATATCAGCATGAATGTTTGAATTTGGGTAGGAACTACAAACACTCTGTGCGGTTTGCGCTTCGTTATCTGTCTGATTGACATTTGCGTAAGCTGGAAAGATAACCCCACCGATAGCCACGAGGAGTCCTTGCTTTGAAACGGGAATCCATACGACTTCGGCGTTAGCCCTCCCAGGAACAAAGCTGGGCAGGGTGTCGTTGTTCCAGACTGGTTTTGTCTGAATGCTCATATCCAGCTCAATCAAAGTTTCAGACAAGGTATCAGCGTTGAGAGTGATATTCGCTTCGCCAGGATCATAATAAATTTCCCCAAAAGTTGAAGACCGCAAGCCTCCAAAATAGAACCCGAGGTTTTCAGACGGCACGCTTACCGCTCCTCCATCTGTCACGTATCTGGTCATACCAGATGGCAAGTATTCAAGTACATATCCTTCGCCGAACTGTTTCGGCGGACCATATGCATAGGCTTGGTATTCTGCCACGGCGTTGTCTGGAGGCGGTGGGTATGCATCGGTTATTGACAGAAGTCCTCCGTAAGTAAACCATTCATAATCATTGGCAAGCATTCCTCCATCGTAGTACAATGGACCAATGTTGTTTGCTTCACTTCCGCCGGCGCCCTTGGATTTTGTTTCAAAGACCGTCGTGAGATTGAAGGATGGCGTTGTGTTGAAAGGAGTGCTGAAGTTTAGAAGGTATACAATCCCCAATGGATTTCCTGGCAGGGTTAATATTCAATTCTGTCATTACTGGTGTCCTTGATATGTTACCATCTTGGATGAGCGGCCCATATGTCCCATCTGACATTCCTGGGTTCCACCACAAGTAGCCTCCATCTATGTACACAGTGTCGCGTATAACAGCAGCTGTATCTCAGTCAGTTCCAATCTCTATAAGACGCCACGGCCCCCAAGATCTAGTAAACATGCCTCTGGGACCTGGCCATTGGCACATTGTCGTGTTGACCTGGCCTGTCACCCACCCCGCTTGCTGAGCCGCGCCTAGGCGCGCAAGCGACCCCGCAATCAGCAAAGAAATCAAAGAAGCCATGTTTGAAAAGGAAAGGACGTGAGTCTCAATGAGAAGGCTGTAGAGTGGTGGAGTTGACGAGGCTCTGCGCAGCGCAGGAGTTTGCAAAATGCTGCACGAACACTTCACTCGCGCTTGTCAATCAACAATCGCCAGTAGGAATCAACCTAGGTCAGAGTGAGCCATCCGCATTTCTGGCGCACGCTGGTAGGGCCGGAGCTGGGCAAGCTATCAGATTGCTCTGACTGTGCAGCATGTGCATCAGCACATGCACCGGGAGTGCAACCCACCCTCTGGATACGGCGTACCAGGACGCATTGCGGACTGGAGCTCCACGACAAGTTGACAACTCGAATCGACGAGCGAGAGGTGATCATGGTGGGGAGATGCTTGCACCTTGCAGCTGTCTGCACGCACAATCCTTGGTATGCCCGCTGCCTTGCATGGTTGGTGGATCTTGGGCCTCTGATTGGAGATCGTGCGGCGATGTCACCCCTGCAGCTCGATGCTTTCTTCAGCCTTGCAGTCCAGTCGAGCTGATTCTGCTGTCTCGCTGACTCTCACCGTTCCCGCACTTTTGCCCCTCGCTGGGAAGCCACACTTGGCGGAGGAGGAATACGAAAAGAGAGTCCGAAAAGCCCCAGTTCAGCCAGACTTCCTTTTGACTGAGTCGATGTCAGCCAACTGCCAGGTCCCACTATCCATCCCGCGGAGAACTCCGCCACAGCCCATAGCTGATAACATAGATGATAATACTTGACAGAGATCAGGGTCCCGAGGCCTTCTTCGATTCATCATCTTTGCAAAGACAGGGGGCCCCCACCGTCGGGTAAATGACAATATTGAATCGGGTTAGCCTCTCTTTCAGAGCCTGACGGATTGGGGTCGGGAGTCCTTATCGAGGTTTAAGCTTCCTCGCTGCACGTGCAGAGAGCAGGGGGGGGGATTGGGGACTCTTGTGGCGATGAAGTGCGAAACTGCGTCGATACGGAGTACGAAAGAGCGAGAAGAGGGAGAGGTTGGTGGAGGGGCAGCGGGAGCAGGGGGAACACAAAAACGCCCGCCCAGTGCGGTCCCTTGCCGGGTCCCAAGCGTGCCCCGCCTTTCTGCTCCCTGCAGTCAATCGCGGCGGACTTCGCTTGTATGGCCACTCAGCTTACGCCAGCGCAGTCAAGACTCAAGACCACTGTGACCACACCTCGCTGCTATTTCTGGAGCCCGCCCCCGCCCCCCGCTCCGTCGAACGACCTCGACATCTGCAAGCCTCATGCATCTTGAGCGAACTCACGCAGTCGGCGACGGATCCTGCTCCTCTTACCTTCGACCCTACCCGCCGAGATCTACGCCAGAGGCTCTGTAGAGCATTATGGCCCCCACAATAATCCAAATGCAACCCAAAGGCCCCCGGGGCAGTCGGACCAGCCCTGCAAAGTCTCCCCATGGCGTCCACTGCGACATTGCGACACTGCGACACTGCGTGGTCTCAGCCCAACCATCTCCTCCATACGGATGCCCCCAAGTCAGACATTGTGATCGATCTTCCGGATATACTACTTTAGTACAGGGCGTAATAATTCCAAGACATTTTCTGGAATATTCTGTTCTAATAGGGGGAATCAGCCAATAGCACTCTTGGATTTTGCTCATCTACTACCTATTAAGGTAACGGGGAATTTTTATGTCTTGGAATTATTACCCCTGATACGAAGTACGTACTTGTATTTTCTTAGAGTAGCCCATTCCTGATACCGCAGCCGCGATAGTACTCCGTACGAATCAGCTTATCAGCTTCTCAGCCACCGAACTTGCTTTTATCACCTATCTATCAGCCATCCGCGTGCATGTATTGTCGATTCTGGTGCGGCTCCTTCGTGCCTTTATGTGGATCCCAAGTTCCAACAAGTATGCCCTGGCTTGTCAGCAGGTCTCACTCAGTTGGGCCAGGGTCTCGCAGTCTTTCGAGTCCGTTGGTAATGTAGCGTGGCTCGCCCTGCCTGCAAGTGCAAGCCATTGTCACCGCCCCCGACGCATTGTAGCTCTCCCAGGTAACGTGGGTTTGTCCAGACTCACATCTACATGAAGGCCCTGCTCCACTCTTGCTTTGCCCCCAAGCTGCGTTTGTGAGGTGAGAAGACTCCGCAATCATATAACTTTCGTCCCAAGTCATACTTTTTGTTACATCGTATGTCCTCGTGGCATAAGCTGCATGTCGTCGGATTAATTGAACATTTCGAAAGCTCTGGCCCGACGCTGGCAAGGTAGTATTCTATCCTCATTGGTCAGCACCATCCCTGTCAGGCGACCTTCAACCACGGCCCAAGGCTGATAGGACCTTGTTCGTATAACAGCTCTAGGCCAGGCACACCACTCTCTTGCTCAAAAGTGCAGCCTATCGTTGTTTCTGTTTGCAGAAGTACGCAGCCGTCTTTTAAGAAACTCGTTCGTGGATTGCAGCAATCTGTTGTCGTCGACTCAATCGTTTCAGCACGTTTGCCCTGCGACTCGAGAACCTGCGATGATGTGGGCTTCAAGTCTGTGGCCCTTGGTGGGGTTGGTGGTTGTGGCGCAAGGCCAGCAGTTCAAAAGATTTGCAGGAAATTCCACGACTACCGCACTTTTGGATCCGGCCGCCGCGACGCCAACTTCCGCCGCTCCGATCATCGACATCTGCTCCAGTTGCACTCCTAATGATTGCTCAAACAGTCAAAGGAGTGAGTGCTCCAGTTGCCCGTGTTGTAACTCCCAGCCCGAGTGCACCCCCTCGACTGTTACCGCCGACTGCATCCCCTCGACGGTTATCTCGTGGAGCGTGACGACATGTTGGGAAACGTATGTTCAATCACTTGCACACCATTTTTAATACTGACGCCTTCAAGCATCTATCAGACAGAATGGAGTGTCTCAACAGAAGTTGAATGGGAATGGAAAACAGTGCGGGACCTCCTCTTTTGATATCTTGAATCGCTGCTGATTGACATACTAGGTCGAAGAGACCTCTTATAAGACGGATACTGTCTACCGGACAGATTATCAAACCGATTACTCAACGGTGGTTTCCTACTCGACTGAAACTGTGAGTTGTGTACTGCCAAGACAGATTTTCGGCGGAACATATAGCTCCCAATTCTTTCTCGTAAACAGCACTGACCTAGGAATCTGAAATTAGGATACTGTGACTTCTTATTCGACAGAAATTGTAAGTTGTGCACTTACAAGATACGATGTCTGCGGAGCATATAACTCCCGATTCTTTCCCTCGTTACAATACTGACTCGAGAATTTGAAATAGGACACTGTGACTTCTTATTCGACAGAGGTGGAAACTTCTTATTCGACAGAAATTGTGCGTAACAGCTCCGAGGCCCTGCCTCAACTCTCAGTTTTGCTGAAGGCTGTACTGAATTACTAATCCAGGATACCGTGACCTCTTACTCGACGGAGACCGACTACTATTCTACAACTGTCTCTACAACTGTGACCGATACGTCTTATTCCACCCAGACAGACTACTCTACTGTTGATCTGTCATTTACAGACACCGTGACCTCTTATTCGACGGAGACCGACTACTATTCTACAACTGTCTCTACAACTGTGACCGATACGTCTTATTCCACACAGACTGACTACTCTACTGTTGATCTGTCATTTACAGACACCGTGACCGATACGTCGTATTCCACACAGACTGACTACTCTACTGTTGATCTGTCATTTACAGACACCGTGACCGATACGTCGTATTCCACACAGACTGACTACTCTACTGTTGATCTGTCATTTACAGACACCGTGACCGATACGTCGTATTCCACACAGACTGACTACTCTACTGTTGATCTGTCATTTACAGACACCGTGACCACGGTATGTGGAAAATCCTCTATAGGAAATCTATGCTGACTCTTAATTTAGTCATTCCCATTCGATGTCACAGAGTATGTCACAACTACAGATGACATCTCTTTTACCGATTTCGTAACAACCGTATGTTCAAGCTTCCAACCTCATTACCTTTCTGCTAATCATGATCCAGTCCATTCCATTTCCCGTGACGGTAACAGATGACTTCACCGATTTCATAACAACGGTATGTTCAAGCTTCTAAGTGCATTAAATGTCTGCTAATCATGATCTAGTCCATTCCGTTCCCAGTGACCGTAACAGACTCCTTCTTTTTCACTGATACCGTAACAACCGTAGGTTCAAGCTTCTAAGTGCATTAAACGTCTGCTGATCATGATCAGGCCATTCCATTCCTTGTGACCGTAACAGACGACTTCTCATTCACGGTAAAATGCCCCCCTTGAGATTTACTGGAATAACGACTGACGTTTCTAAGTACACGGAGACTTCATATTCTACTGCAACTGATGTCGTTACATCGGTCTCAGTCTCGCTCGAGACTGTGGTATCCGTTTCGATTGAATTAGTTCCAACAGTCTCGATTGAGTTTGTTCCATCAGTCTCGATCGAGCTAGTACCGACCAGTAAGTTATTCTGATTTACACTGATGATATTGAACTAACATCCGAAAGCCGAGAGTGTCATACTTCCTCCAGTTACCACAACTCAAATTAGCTTGAGCACGACGACCACGACTACGGTCATTCCGGCCAGTACTATAACTATAACTCAGAGCGGAAGCACGATCACGACTACGCTACCTCCGGTCACGAGCATTGTCACCACAATCATCACTGTGACTGGACCTGCGCAGACGATTACTGGCCCTACAAATACCTTGACCGTGACTGCTTCAGTAATCACCTGTCCACCTCCATCAAATACAGGACCAGTAACTCCGCAAGACACTGGAGCCAATGCTCTGTGGGGTTGTGCACCAGGTTACGTATGCAACCCACCCAAACCAGACAGCTGCAACGTTTGGGCCCAACCTCCGTCATACGACTACCTCTGCGACGTCTCCTTTTGTATCCCCGCCCCTCCATTCACCGACGTCCAATGGCCCCCAGGCAAAACTTCGTACTATCCACCAACAGAGGGTTACTTCAACCTCCCTCCAACAGCCTTCGGTCTCGATTACGGCATTTTCGCTGAAGAAGTCATCAACGGAGTCACAACTGGCGACTGGTCCTCTCAAGCCTCCATCACACACTACCCACCCGCCGCCACACCTGGCGCAAAGAAAGTCCGCCACCTGCCCCCTCAAGCGCGTGCCTTCCCTGCTGCAAAAATCCAGAAGCGCGACGATACCGTCGTCCCTGCACTCTGCTACAACGTTTGCAACAACTGCTACGTCGAGGCCCAAAGACTTGGCAAGTCCCCCGCGCTCTGCGCCTCAGGCTCAGCATTCAAAACCGATATGGGTGCTTGCAACGACTGCGTCGCTAACGCCGGCGGCACCAAAAGCTCTCTGCAAGTCTTCGTCGACCCGGAATTCCAGCCTTTCATCAACTTCTGTAATGCCCAGCCGCCTGCACAGGCTGAAAGTCTTTCAGCTACGACCACGGTTACCCCGCAACCAGTTACACAAAGTGTGGTTGTTGCTACTGCTACCGCTCCCGTCCCGACATTAAGTGTGGGTATAACTGCAACTAGCACACCTACGCCTTCTCCATCACCATCACCATCTCCTCCATCAACCGCTTCTCCATCTCCAAGTCCAACTTCAAGTCCGGGCCCAAGTACATCAAGCCCATCTACCCAAACAAGCACGAACGGAGGAGTTGTGGCGTCTACCACCAGTGCGCCGGCACAGATCACACCGGGTTCCGGTGCCAATGACGTACACCCATCGCTCGTCCTCGCCGGGTTTATCACCGCGCTGTTCCTGGCTTTCAACCTCTGATTTCTTTGACTATTCTGATTTTAGCGATTGTATTCATGAAGAGCGGAGCATTGCGTATCATGCATTTCCAGGCACACGAATTTTCTTTTGTTAAGCATGATACCCACGGTCCTTATTGCATACTTATAGATGATACGATACGAATACGAAATGACAACGATCCTTACGACGAGATACCCCACTGTCCTTTTTTACATAGCACGGAAAGAATGGAAGGAAGATACCCACACTCATTAGATGGAACATGGCGTCTTTTGGTTTGGATTCTGGGAGACGGAGACGGGGTTTAATGGAAAAGTTTGACTGGATCTGAACTTTTGGCTACAGCGAGCGTCTTTTGATTAATGTTTATTCTATTCTTGTTTATACCTTAATTTATGAGGATTTTTGGTCTGCTGAGGAGAAAGCTGGGGAACAGGTTTATGACTCGAGCTTGAGTAACTATTGAACTTTGGTGGAAGAATGAATCAACTTCATTTCTTTGAATTTCTCACCATGAAGATGTGTAGCAATTTGCTTCGATGATCAAGGTCTCTTGATGATGGAACCTGTCCGGGGTTTGTTAGAGTCGATTTCATCCCATCTTATTTGATCATTATAAACCATTACTGGAGAAAGATTGGCCTGCCAGACTGTCAGAAAAAGGGGGGGGGGGGGGGGGCACGTGACCCGCAACCAATATCATTGTATCCGCCCTACAGATTCTCCTCTCCTTCTCCTTCTTCAGGACTTCTCTCTCTTTAACTATCTTCTATCTTCAAATACATAGATTTTAGTATCTGTTTAGGAGGGAGGGCTGCTTACATCGTCCAGTTCGCTGAAGTAGTCCGTATCTTCCACCGGGAGCCTCTTGCCAAAAGCTACTGTCTTGATCTCTGTAGGTGTTTGTTTGGGCATTGGCGTCATAGCCAACACGTTGCATGCCCTCTGGCAGACGACCCTCGTCCTGGTTGGGTTAGGCGGCCATGTGCAGGACGAAGGTTGAAAGGCTCTCATACCGAATCATGCCGAGACCAGTGACCCATCTTGACAGCCGGATAGCTCCATTCTCGAGTTTTGTGAAATCATTTTTGTGCTGATTTGGAGAATAATGGGAGCTCTATTGCTGGCGATGTTGAGAAGGTCCTGATGTCGTGTTGCTGCCTGATTGGAACTAGTGGCCACACATAGGACTGGCTGCAGGATGTTTTTGATCAACGTAACCCATCTTTCTAAACATGTAGTATAATCGTCACGAAGACATCAAACTTTTGATTTGAATAACTTTATTAGGCGCAATTTGCACCCTTCTAATATCGCCCCGCACTTGAAGGCGATTGGCTACCTACTCTAACCTTTGGTTCCAGGTGGGTTCCTTCCCCGCTTTCTGCGAAGCGGCAAATTCAACCCGAGACCCTAAATTTGAATGAAGCAAGCTAAGGTAATTCCTTACTAGCTCACTCCACTTTAAGGGCTTCTATAAATTGCCTTAGCATATAGCACAAGCGGGGGCTCAGCCTCGTCGACCACTCCTGACTACAGTTGAGTAACGACTAGATCGTCTCGATGGTATGCCGCTTCACTTACCGCTCTTACCCATCTAACACTTTGTTAGCCTTTCAAGGAAGAAGCCCTCGTTGAGAACATAGATTGGGAGCAGGTTGATGAGAACACTGTTCAAGTCATTACAGGCAAAGGCCAGATGGTGTACTGGAAAGGAAGCAATGTCACTATTCGCGAGGAAGACAGTGAAGGGATAGAGATGAAAAGATGCCTTTATGGTGTGCCTAACGGACAAGCAATTGTGCCATCCAATACGTCGCTTTACATTACCACAAGGAAAGTAAAGGAAGCATAGCACTACATGGGTCGAGGGATCGAAAGCTGTATAGCTTATTTTCCAATCGAGATTTATATTTACACCTAGAAATCTTCGGATAGGTTGATGATGGGGCCTTTTTTGCAAGATAAAGCAAAATGGCACATATGGGAGGCAATTGGGGAGCAAATCTAATTCATACACTATCCAGAATCTCGTCAATTTATTATCAACCTACCGCCGTGCCCCTCTATTTATCTACAACTTTGCCTTGCTCACTGTCAACCCCTCTCCATTGTGGATACATGCAACTGCATCATTAACTAATTCGTCAACAAGAGCCTTGGCACTCTTCTTCTCGTTCACCATGGCGGCGGCTTTGCCCATAAGGAAAGGCCGTGCATTGTCCATCGTCTATACTCTAATTAGCACAAGCAATGGGAAGTGGGAGACGTTTGTATAACATACCTCATCATCAATATCATCACCCAAAGTCTCAAAGTCATGCTCAACAGGAATGACACCCTTGCTGGTGAGCTCCTTGATTTCCGCAGCACGGTTCTCCTCCCAGTTGGTAATGTAAGCGTTATTCCGTACCCGCAATGGTCTTCCGGTGAAGATAATTGTGCGGATATTGTCATCATGGCCAGCAGTTCGGACAGCCTCCTGGTGAGCCTTGGGAGCACCAGCCTCATCAGTCAAGATGAAGCGGGTACCAACCCAGACCGCGTTCGCACCCAGCATAAGAGCTGCAGCAACTGTTTGTCCATTGAAGATACCACCGGCAGCAACAACCTGCACTGGCTTGGCAGTCATTGGGCTGGTCTTGCCCTTAACGAGTTGTACAACAGCTGGGATCAACACCGTTGTAGGAACATCGCCAGTGTGTCCACCACCCTCACCACCTTGAGCACAGATAAGATCCACACCGAGGTCGAGGCACTTCTTAACATGCTTGGGGTGTCCGATCATGTTCATGTATAGCACGCCCGCCTTGTGTAGTCGGTCCACGACCCTTTGGGGCGGGACTCCGACAGCGCAGACGAATAGCTTGGCGCCGGAGTCGATGATGATGCTAATCAGCTCGTCGAGTTTGCCTTTTGTGTAATCATAGCTGCAGAGAGTTTGTTCGTCAGCAATTGAAATTGTAATCATACAAATAGCGGGACCTCGGCATGTGATGCTTACTTGGTCTTGCGAGCGCTGCCACCGACTTGAGGGAGGAGAAGATCAACGCCGAAGGGTGCGTTCTTATCTGTAAGGAAGGACTTAAGTTCTGCGATCTGCTCGCGCAGCATATCGGGTGTGTATCCGAT
Source organism: Hyaloscypha hepaticicola (assembly GCA_002865625.1). NCBI lineage: Eukaryota > Fungi > Ascomycota > Leotiomycetes > Helotiales > Hyaloscyphaceae > Hyaloscypha > Hyaloscypha hepaticicola. The sequence continues at coordinate 246,771 of KZ613486.1, forward strand.
TCCTCCAAGGACACCGAGGCCTCCTGCATTTGTTACTGCTGCTGCCAATTTGGGGCCGGCGGCAACGTTCATTCCAGCGAGGAGAATCGGGTGGTTAATTTTGAGGAGGTCAGTGACCGTGGTGCGAAGTACCTCTGCATATTGCTGTCAGTTTATGTGTGCTAATACTGGCATGTGATACTTACGAGGTGAGGCCATCTTGAAGTATGTGGATGTTTGTAAGGGGGTTTATTGACGGGAATGCAATCGATGGTCAGTAGACGAAGATGCCAATGAAAAGATAGCAGAGAGCTTTGAGATAAAGTGAAGATGGGGAAGGAGCGTGTAGCGGAGAGGAAGAGAACTTATGAAGGGGAAAGAAAGGTGGAGATGCTCGGCGCACTCGAAATTCCGCTAGCCGGCAACTTTGGGTCTGGGGAAGATGCCTCGGCCTGACCGAAAGTCTCTTGGCGGAGATCAGCTGAATGAGTAAGCCGGGCAACCTACGGTGGCCTAAGTCGACGTGCTTGGTTGCAATCGGGATACAATTTCCATGGAAATATCTTTTTGTGTCATATAATATACCTCGAGTTCACAGCATCAAGCATTCTTTTCTCGGCAATCTCGAGATGAAAATGTATTGTTTATTTCATTTAAGTCGACCTAGGACAGCCCAGCTGCTAGGGCGCTCACGTGACTTTCTCGCTAGACTCCTGCTCTATGAAGAACTTCACTTCAACTTCAACAAGAAACTTCGACCAGCAATGATGCCCTGAAGAACACCACGACGTCGATGAAGGCTTTCAGATTAGGGAGGCGTGTTGGGGGGAGGGCCTTGTTGTCCAGAAATGTGTCAATTCTGAGAAAACCTAATGTCCCGGCCCTCTTCCATGCCCGGGTGTTCCAGAGGCGGCATCAAAGTTCAGTTAAGGAGCCCCCGAAAACGGCTCAATGGACTCAGTACTCTCTAGATGAATTTGCGCCTCCTTCTGCTGAACGCAATGTATTGCCGGAAGGATCCAAGAAGACTCCGACGGTCCATACAGCTTACATTGCCCTTGGAAGCAACCTTGGTGGCCGGATTGGTTGGATTGAGAGCGCCTGCAAACTTATGTCATCACGAAATGATATCAGAATAACTAGGACCAGCTGCCTCTGGGAGACGGAGCCTATGTACGTTACGGATCAAGGGAGTTTTGTTAATGGAGTTTGTGAGGTAACAAGAACGTTTCAATCTTCCGGTCAGCTCGGCGTTATGGACCCGAGCATTTCCCCTATTCCCAAACCTCAATCACATGACTGACACTTGCTAGGTTGAAACAACTCTTGCGCCTCTTAATCTTTTGGACGTGCTCCAGAGTATTGAGACTCAACTTGGTCGGAAAAAGATCATCGATAAGGGACCTCGCAACATCGATCTCGACATTCTGCTGTATGATGATCATGTCGTAGATCATGCGAGGCTCAATATCCCTCACCAAGCTATGTTTGAGCGAGAATTTGTGCTGCGACCTCTTGCAGAGTAATGCTACAAACCTCCAGTCATCTTCTCTTCGCTGACTGCAACTCAGACTTGTCCCAGGAAAATCGTTGGACCCAGCATTCCCGTGGAAAGTGACGCAAGATTACCTCAATTCTCTGCCACCATCACCTCCAATATCCACCTTGACCCCTTTGAATGATCGGATGCAGCCGATCCGTGCTCTGCAGCCAACCCGGAATACTCATGTGATGGCCATTATGAATCTTACTCCTGATTCTTTCTCCGATGGAGGCGAGCTTCTTTCACAATCAATCGCAACCTTGTACAACAGAGCCTTCGGATATCGAAATCATGGAGCCACTATTATCGACATTGGAGGCCAGTCTACTGCCCCCGGGACCGAGCAAGTGTCCGATTCGAAAGAGATCTCGAGAATAATTGGCTTTCTCCAACTTCTAAATGGCAGACGCCAGCTGAGGGAAAAAATAGTTATCAGCCTTGACACGTATCGCTCTTCTGTTGCTGCCGCGGCGGCAGAAGTAGGCATAGACATCATCAACGACATTTCCGCTGGCCAAATGGATCCGGATATGCTTCCAACCATGGCTCGTCTCGGCAAGACAGTAATCCTCATGCATACCCGTGGAACCCCCGAAACAATGAATAAGCTTACTGACTACCCTGATGGCCTGATCCCCACAATAGCCAGAGAACTCCTCGAGCGTGTAGCTGCAGCAGAAGCCGCGGGAATCTATCGATGGCGCATAATCCTAGACCCAGGAATCGGCTTCGCCAAGACGAGCGAGCAAAATCTCGAGATACTGAGGAGACTCGATGAATTGCGAGACTGGCCTGGGTTGAAGGGCTTGCCGTGGTTGGTGGGCTCTAGTAGGAAGAACTTCATTGGGAAGATCACCGGCGCGAACGAAGTTGCTGGTAGGATTTGGGGAACTGCTGCTACAGTTGCAGCGGCCGTACAGGCTGGTGCGGATATTGTAAGAGTACATGATGTTCAGGAGATGGCGAAGGTGGCGAAGATGTCAGATGCTATCTGGAGAGTCTGAGGCTTGGAGAAAGTCCGATTCTCTTCTCTATGTATATGTGCTTTCAAATGAGTCAACAGCATAGCCTCTCATCGATTTTGCCATCTACTTGTCTCGTTTGCTTCGCTTTATGATATCAGGCAACAAATCTGAGCATTGTTTCCAGTTCTCAGCGATCATCAATGCTTCGAGCGAGGTTATTATAACTGTCTTGCTGCCACTAGCTTTGCATTTCAAAATCAAATTGTCCATGCAAAAGCCGAACACGCCAGGTGGCTCAAATTCAGTTACTGGGTCTCTGATATGCTATATTTTAATTTTGAGATGTGCAAGGTCCAGTGCAAAAGGTAGTGGCAGCGGAACAAATAACTGCCGAAGGTATCATGCTCGAATACATCATTATTAGGAAGCGTATTATTAAGATCATCCTATTGTATATGCAATAATTAACCACTCCAATGCGGCAGTCTATGTTTTATGCTTGTAAGAGCTTTTGATCTGAGTCTGTTGTTGTCAAGTGTTGTATCTGCTATTAAGAAAAGCATATTCCAAACAAAACAGTCCAAAGTCTTGCCACATCTCAAGCATTTCAAGAAATTGAGGATTTTCACCATTTGAGTTATCTCAAGAGAGTTTTGTTTTCTTCTGACGTGGTGTTGTGCATTCCGAGTCTATTGGGATTTGCTTGCAGGTTTGGCTTAGTCTCAATCAGAGGGAGGCCGCCCCCTTGGATCATTCCATGAGGATATTCGCTCTTGTCGACTTTGCGGCATGGCTTCTTACTTCTCTTTATTTTTAACATTATGACTCATCTCTTTATCAAGTTATGTGAATCATGTATTCGAGGTATCAATAAATTTCTCTGTGGGCTTCCAGCCCGAATTGGAATTAGACCGAGCCTTTTGCGGAAATCAGCTCGACTTCCACATTTGCGACGTGCCATACTCTTTTCCTTCTCAAAATTCCCGAACAATTGCTAAGTGGACTGAACCAACCACAGAAGCTTCACAAACCTCTTCTTGATATTCTATTTTTAGTTTTAAAGATACGACTTTGTCTACCATCATAACATGGCACCCACAATAGGAATTCACCGCGCCATCAGGTACTTACGATTGGTTCGAAAGAACCTCGAGTATGCGGAAAGCATGACTCAGTGTCACGAGTCATGGTCTCAGCCAGCAAAAGAAGACACAGGCGATGAAGACGACGAAACATCCTCCCTATCAAGCCTCTTCTCCACCTCTACCATTTACTCACAGAGCTCTTCGACATCAGCACTTACTTCAGCCTCAATTATTATTGATGAGGCATCTATAGCGGAAGTAGGTCCGTACAGTGATAATGAAAATGGCGAGGATGAGCCTTTGGACCTCAAAGACAGCATTATCTTCATCGCCCGCCGAGTCACCTGCCAAAGATTTGCAGAGGAGATGGCGCATGCATTCAGCAGCGCTAGGCCACACCTCGGGGAAGCTATTCAGCATGTGTGGTCACGGTTGAATTTGAAACACTGCGAAGTTTCAGAGGAAATACATGTGTTTGACGAGGGTAGGAGGTGCCACCTGTGCAACATGCAGCTTTGTCGGGTAAGTCTATATTCTCTCTAGTAATGCCATCCGTCGCCTGTTTAGTTTGTAACTCTCCCGTTCTTTTCTTCCAGTATTTCGTAAATTTTACTCTAGTAGGTGTTGAAGTAAGAAAAATACCATAATGCGAGCTTTGCAGCTTTCAAACAGCTAACTTCATAATCCCGCGTGGTCGTTGTATCTTGAATTTCATTTGGCAGGCTATCGGATTCCCTTTCTATTCCTGCTCGTTCTGATCCAAATTCTTCTATTATCAACAAATACATTATAAAAAACACATTTAAGGTTTCTAAACTAACGATCCTCGAATAGGACTGCGAACAATGCATTCTCAAGAACTGCACTTTGCTTCCAGTGACTCAAGAAATATCCTCGAAGAAGGGACCAGAGAGCCAAGAACCAACACTTCTGTCAAATGTCAAACTCTTGGCAATGGAATTCGGAGTCGAGCCTATTCCTCCCCGCCGGTCCTCGACTCAAACAAATCTTACAGACTGGCAACCACGAGAATCGCTTGCAGCAAAACGGATTTCCGCAAATTGCCACCGAAGTTCTTGTCCTGGACATTCTACACTTGCTGAACCCTGCGCGTTTAGCCTCAGCACGTGTTTATTGCATCTCCGACACCCCAATATCTGTCAGTGTACAGAGTTCTTGGTGAAGCCCTCTCATTCGTGCGAGAAAGGTGAATTTCACTTCTGCAAAGAATGTTACGATAGGATAATTTACCAGATTGGGTCCCCAAATACCAAAGAGGTAACTTTCAAGACTCGAGTTGGCGGTCAAGCGTCTCTGTCTGTGAGTCAACCCTCCTCAACATTCACTATGTTTTTTGTGAGAGGCTGATAATCTTTCCCAGCAGTACACTTGTGCCTCCGGTCATCCCTCCCCAGAATATGTTTCAGCAATATGCAAAATCTGCCAAGGAGTGTGCACAAGACCCGTGCTTAACGAATTGTCATCTTCGTATAAAGTCAACGGTGGCAGCGAAGGGAGACCTCCGAGGTGGAACAATGGAGCTTGTCCTTGGATGCTTGATCTAATTCCAGGAGTTGAGGGGAGTTTCATCACATCACTAGGAAGGAAAAAACAGAGTGGGAGAGAGGATCTTCTGGATAAACTGGATGAGGAGTGGAGGGACGAGTGGGAGATGCTGTTTGCTGTGCGCAAAAAAAGTGTTGCTTGACAATCACATGATGTGTACTTATCTTTTGATTCTCGCATGGAATTTAACACACTGTTTTTGATAACGTTTCGCGGCTGAGAGATTCTTTGGCTAGGAATTGCACTTCATCAAATTCTTCGACATTCAGCTGTGCGAAAAAGGGAAGATATATTCAGCACCCTACATCTGCAAATTGCTTAAATGATATCCGGGCCTAACCCTCAATGTTTGATATACACCTACGATTCGAAGTGCTCACCGAATTTTCCCATACAACTCTAAATGTTCATCCAGTATTTTGGAAATTTCGCACTTACCCTTTTAGAATACAACTCGATGGAAATAAGAGCAAAGTTGTGTGATAATTAGTTTTTTTGCGTCACAAACCATGGGCGTCCCACTCTTACACGAAGTCTGATGACACCTTGAAAATTTCCTGGCTACGAAGGTAAGCGGGGTAGAATTTTCACTTGTCAACATAACTATATGTATCTAGAACAGGGTCCTCGGCCTGATATTTAAAGGTAAATTTCAATGTGCTAACCCTAATTTAAGCGAGCTTAGCCTAACTTACAGATAAGTGTATAAAATATTTGACAGCGCTTATTTATGTTATTAAATATTACATAAATTTTGAGGTATGTATGGTCACTTTGAGTGCGAATAAATTTATCTGATTGTGACTACTTTAGTAAACGTAGCCTCTCGAGGTCTTTCAATCATTTCAGTCCTGCTTTTAGTTCCCAACCACCTAACTCACGTCAATCAACTTCTCGCTGGTTCCCACTATCACGACAGCTACTCAATGCCGAACAAGAGGCCAACTAATATTTGACAATGCCTTCGTCAAATGCACCCTATTCGGGTGTGACCCCACTGAGTTTTGAGAGACAGTGAGACTTCAGGTTGCCATGGCCCACCTGCTTTCCATGAAGCAGCAACTGGAGGCCGACCTCCAAGGAAATGCCCCTTGGAAGCGCACTTCAACATCTAATCAAACACAAGATCCCGGCGGGGACTAAATTTCTGAGACCGAATTGATCTTCGATGATAATGCATCTCTGTCATCTCAGAATACGCATATAACGACCTCTTCCAATAACTCTGCAAGTACTACAAGCGAACAAGACCATCCTGAATATACATACAAGGACCTGGACAACATTTTTGTGTAGGCAAATTCGCCATTGAAATCGAATGCGGAAGACTAAGTCGCTCGTCATAGGTGGATTGCCATGAGATGCGACCTCGACCGATGGGCAGATATAGCGGGGGAGGCGCAAATCCTTTTGACGCAAGATTTCAAAGAAAAGATGATGGGCCTTTGCCTCTATCCTTGCAAGAAAACAGGCATTATGCACACGTTCGAGGAAGACCGTCGCTGTATCAGATGTGATGCCCAACTGTGCGTGGTAGGTACAGTACGTATTTTCAGTTCAAGCACGCTTTTCTAATTTTGACTTCCAATACTGCTAGGCTTGCCAGAAATGCCTTTTCACGCTATGTAAGGAGGCATTGACAAACGAGTCATATGCTAGAGAGGACACAATCGCTTCAAAGCGCATCTGGCCACAATGTTCAGCTGGATGTAACCAATACCGTGGAACTGATCTGTGTGGCTGCTCTCAACATTTTATGAAGCCAGATCATATTTGAAAATTAGATGGCGTTCATTTTTGCAATGATTGCTTTATGGCTGTTGCTTCTAGTTTGGGGAAAGAAAATACCAGAACCGTTCGAGAGGGCAATGGAGAGCACATCGTGAGGAACAAATTATGTTTTCAAGTCCTTTGGAATGCTAATATTCTTGATGTAGGAGTATGCCTGCGCATGCGGAGCTGCTGCGGATAAAGCTATGCCTCTTCTCTGTAAGCTCTGCTGCAGACCGTGCATACCATTCGCTCTCGAAGATGCGAATTGTTATACCACAAACGACGCGGTTGAGCTGGGTATCAATGCTGGCTTTTGTCCTTGGATCCTTCTGCCTCTTCCTAAGCAGACCCACTGGCTGCGGAAAAGGATGAGTATTGAGTTTGAGAAAGTCAGAGAGTGTGATATCTCCGCAGTCTGGCTGGTTCAAGATCATATGGGGTGTCATAATCATTCGAGGAGGACTTTTGTGCTGAAACTCCGAATTCTTGGTTCTAGACCAGGGAAAGACACCATGAATCAAATTTTCAGCCATTACCCCATTAGTGACTGTAAAACTTCACCTAGTACTCATGCAAGTGAATTTGAAGAAGGAACTCAGGATTGTAATTCATCTGAGATGAGGTGGCCGATATGGTAAAGTCTGTGGCTAATAGAAGACGAAACCGATACTGCAGCTCCGAAATTACTCAGCAGATGAGGGCAAAATTATCGTTGCTATTCTGTGGAATCATCGCAGCACAACAATCCCAGCACGGCTCCTCCGGTAGTATAATCGGCGTGAATCCATTTCTCACACAGATTGCAGTAGCAGCAAGTCTTGCCAACCAATTCTTGTGAGCCTGGATAGCGATTACTCCCGAAGTCGGCGCCTCGATCAGCTCGTCCCAATTCTGAACACTCGTTGCAACGAGTTGAGGATGTTTGGCTTTGACTTCAAGATACCCAGATTTTCCGAACTCAAGATCCTTAGTATGCTGAGAATGTCGGACTGGCCGTTCTTGATGCTGGGGGTTATTGCATGCCAGTCTTCGAATGTGAGTCCGGTTGGCTTTCAGTATATCTACTTCCCCCACCCATGCTTGACAATCATGGACCGATATGCACGTCTCCAACAAGACCGCAGCCTGGTCTATGATATTATGTCTTGGATTATCCTCGGCAATTAAAGGAATCTCACAATCGGTATGAACGAGATGTATTGATGTCCTGGTGAAGTGGTTTTCGAGTTTTCCATCGAAAGGGTTATGGTTGATAGCCATCCACTTTTCTGGGTCTGGCTCTCGCATGTTGACTTGCGGTGGTGAGATGAGAAATGTCATGCCTGCTCTTCCAATGTTGCCAATAGCCCGACGGACGAGACAGCTTGACTGGCGTTCGTACGGATCGCATATCAGACACCCAGCTACGTAAAGGGAGTTCCCTGATGACATTGCAAACACTTCCGATAATGGCCCAGGGTCAAGGTTGCACGTCCCATACTCAAACATTGCTATGCATGCAAAAGCCTGTGGAATAGACAAGGGCGTTGCCGAACCAGATGAAGAAATCCATTTCGCTTGGGTAAGTGATTGAGTGACAACCCGCGTTGAAATCGAAGCACCGGGTAGATCTTTATAGACATCTGCCATCATGGCACAAGCGTGAAGACTCTTGAATACCTGACGTCTAGAGTCGCGGAAATGAGACATCATTTTGTCCTTGTCAAATACGCAGTCTGCGAGAGTTTTCTTTAGAAACTCAGGGGTTACAATGAGCCGTTGAATTGCCGCTTGGGTTTGAGTTGAGTCGAGAGTGCGCGTTGCAGTCACTGAACATATTGAGGCCAGGTCGGCATCCCCTACAAAGAACGTGCAAGAGATGGAGGCATTAAGACCGTCTCTATTTTCCTTTTTTTGTAGGATATTCTTTGCAGCCTGGAAGAAATCCTGTTCGAGGCTGCGAATGAGGCCTAATTCATTATATCCTCTCCCGGTCTCTTTAATGTATTCTCCAGCAGGTAGACAAAGCTCACCCATCGCCTCAATTCGCATTCGACGCTCTCCAATTCTCTCCAATTCTTGAAGTTCGGCTATTTCGCTTTGCAAAGCAGTTTCCCCAGAGCTGTCAATGTCCTCAAGATAATGACGCCGCATGGCAGCAACTTCAATTTCCAGGAGTTTCTGGGTTTCCACCAGCTTTGCTTTAGTTTTAGCAATGTTGACTATATCATCAGCCCTTCGAATACACAGGATAAGTTGTCTACTAGTGAGACATATCCATCGAATATGACGAAAAGAAGGGTTCTCATCCTCTTTCAATTCTCCGCTGTGAAGTCGCTTTAAGGATGACATCTGGATGGGGGAAACTGTAGCGAACTCTGGTTCTGGCGTTTCGTTTGTGGATGCACCGGATCGGTATCTGATTAAAGATTCCTGAAGTTGGAATTTGTAATGGGCATCCAAGTGTCTAAGGAATACGATGCGCTCCTGGTCGTTTTTCAGGATGGGCAGTATGAGGTCTACCTGAGAGAGACCGAACAGAGGCGGCAGAGTTTCAGCAGGTGGACGTAGGAACTCCGGCCTCTTCTTTCCAAGTGCCATGAGCTGATTTGCTTCTTTCCGTTCACAATCATCGCAAACAGCGAGCTCAATAGCGGCCGCGTGCAGATAAGAGAACCAAGAGACCTTTCCGCCACTGTTCAAGTCTCGGTGGTCGTTGGAGAGTCCTAGAATTTTCGAGAGCCTCAAAACCCAATCAATTCCCTGTTCGTTCGTTGCAGCAAACGCTTTCCAGTCATTGAAAAGACATCCTAGAATGATGTATGCGAACTCTTTGTAGTTGACGCGCGAGTTCTCGCGGCCAATGGTTTTCGAGGTCTTCACAGGATGCCCATAATACTGCAAATGGGCCAGTGGCAGCGACCAGTACACACTTTTAGAGAGTTCTGGGACGTGTTCAAGTCCCAACGTAAGCAAGGCCGTGTGTGTGAAGAGGGGATCCTTTTGCTCCACTTCCCTTTGGCATGATGTTCCAAAATATCCCAGATCCGGATATAAATGCCAAGATGACATTGCAAGCAGGACAGCACCTTCTTGAACTCGTTGAGGCACGCCTTTGATGAGGTTGTTCATTGCTTCCAAAGCTGCAGTCCAGGCTCGCATGACGCTTGTGTAAACGTCATGCTCACGGTTCACAGGAACGCTGGCATTGCTCATAATCAGCATTGCTTGTTTGTGTTGCAATATCTTTGCTTGATCGGCGCTCTGAATCCAAGCACGGGCGCTAGCATCCCAGCGAGCAAGTTCTTCCCGAGAAATATCTTGTTGTGCGGCTAAGATCGATGAAAGTTGTTCATGGCGATATAAGCCACTGCCTTGCTTGTTGCGGATCGACTCTTTCTGTTTCTTGACGAGCTCGAACCAGATAGAGATTGCTTCCGGTCCAGTGAACATCCTAGCAAGCATACATCCAAGCAGATGGACAGCAATTGCCGCACTCCCTGATGTGGCAGCGGCCCAGATACTGGTCGTCTCTGCGCCGATATGACTGGCAAACATGCCCCCTAGGTCTTCGGCATTTCGTGGATGTGGATTGATTGATGGCATGGAAGCGATCTCCGAAACCCTGGTACCGTATGCCTTGAAAAGTTCTTCTGTCACCGGAAGATAGCCTTCAAACAAGGCTCCGAGTTTGCGAGCGGTTCTATGCAGGAAACCCTCCTCGGCATCATTTCTCCTCAACTTCGATATCGTTGCTCCTAAGCCGGTGTACTCCAAAGGCACTTCGGCCTTGAATAAGGTGAAGTCGACGTTGTTGGTAATGATGGACATGCTGTGTTCATTCTGGAATTTTGCAACAATGCCGCTGACTCGTGTTACAATGCCAGCCATTCTCTAGCAAATTCAGTCTTGCCAAACTTCACAAATCTGAGCCTCACCTTTTAAGCTAATATTCACGATAACACGTAGGGGGTGCACGTTATTGGGGAGGAGAGTTCCGGGTATCGGGTTTGAGCTCATTGAGGAAATGTGATCATGGTGGACGAGGCGATGATACATATAGGACTGGTTCTGCTAAAAGGAACTGCCTTGCCGTTCAGAGCAAACCGCTAATAATGACGGCCGCTTACTTCGTGGGATTGTGGCTGCATAACACCCCACGCGTGATTTCCTGAAAAAAACGCCCAACAAGTACGGGACACGCGGTGAGAGAATGGACATCTTGCTTGTTCACCGCTAAATCGATGTAACGTACCTATGTGTTTCTGAACCACGTGAAAGCCTATCGTATATCTCTCACTGGACTCTCTCGTATTGCCTCAGCAGTTGGACTTGACGATGAGTCGATTCTCTTTCTTGAATATCAAAAAATCCGAAGAGTGGCTTTTGATGAGATTAAGCGTACAGGGATATCATCGTTCAATCTGTTCAATAAGAAACATTTGATTGAATTACGTAAAGAAAGAGGCGTGGTAAAGTCATCTGACTTTATCACAGAACCCAGCAAAAGAAAAAGGAAAAAAATGGGTGGGGGAAAGAAAACCATCGAAAGTACGTGAATGATGCTACTGGCGAATCAATGGCCACTTGGGGCCAGATTGCAAACGTTGATGTATCATGGCGTAACAATACCACCACAGACTGATGATGATGAGAAGGCTCTTCCAGGAAACACCAAAGTTTATTAGATATACACCAGCTCGAAAGCAGACGAGTCGTTATTACCTCTGGAGGCCAATTAAGGGTGGCCCTTCAGGAAGTCTTACCAGGTGATTCAATTGTTATTCTACCTGAGGAGCTCTTCCATTGGGCCGATATCCCAATCAAATAAGAATGGCCGATTGTGCTTTGTCAATGGTAAATTCTATAATTACACTGATTTTCATGGAATATTCCCTAAAGTGACGCAGTTATATACATGACTGTACAGGGGTCAAACACTCAAGTCGATCTCACTGCCAGGACAAGCATGGTAGACAGAAACTTCAAAATTATATAGTTGGCGTAGTAACGCTCAAACACTATCAAGATAATTAGATAAATAAGTTTTGGGGATCGAGCAGCTCATAAATGCACAACAAACATTTTAACAATTTCACGCAACCAGTATGGGAGTGGTTTAATTACGCTATATGGGTAATCCGATCCCCAGTATTTGGGTAAGCAGGGAAAATTTTCGGGACCAATGTCCTCGCTTTCGGGAAACCAGGTTAATGTGCTACTGGAATGAGCTCACTATAGGCCATCTTACAGATAGTAAAATGTATAACACCAAGCAATATAGTAATCTAAAGAGGGTTGAAACTTCACGTAACTGAAAAATCCTAGAAGAATAATCTTTCTCTAATAAAGTATTATCTTCTTAATAGAGCGATAAAGGGAAATATGCAACTTAATATATTAGGTGCTTAGCCCCCTTAATATATTTCCCTATTCTCAAGTATAGAAGTACATAATCTAAGCGCTAATGTCTACTGAGGCTTCACTTACTAAACTTCAATACGTTTTATTCTCATTTATTATTAAACCAATCGTAGATCTTCTTTAAGTTCTATAAAACTTTTTTCTAGTCTTCCACTCCGTAAATATTAGGAAACTCGCAATCCCTAAAAATATATAGAGTATCTTCAAACTTTAATGAAAAAGGGTTTGCAGATTTTCATTAAAGATTAATGAAGTTTTAAAGGGATCAAGGTCTCTAACAGGTACAAAGAGGACCTTTGGCGCGCCCTAGTTAATAGATAGCTAGACGTGATTATGCAAGAAAACTCTTTAAGTCAATCTCCGCTATACAACTGAGCAGCTCTAACCCACGAAATGGCTTGAGGTGGAACACGGTTCTAGACAAAGATGTCACATCATAATTTGTGTTTCAGTGTCAAGTATAATATGGGCGATCACGATTTAGGTCGAGTAAATTAATCGACTCTGTCCCCCTCAGAGCGCCCTGCGTGCTTAGCCTTCCAGGAAGCCTAGGTAGTTCATAACTGTACCTGTTCTGAGTTGCCTATACTATTACCATTGGGTACTGGGATGACTGGCGTATATAAATTACAATATTTGTGGAAGGAAAAAATTGCTTTACTATTCTAACCCAAGTCGGATCTTTATGTATTTAGGGCCCCTTAGGACAGCACTTGGTTATTTAAACGGGCTGGCTCTTGGGTGCTTATGTGTGACGGGGTCCTTTATTTAGCGAGTATAATGGGAGGATCCCAGTTGAAATAGCATACAAAAGTTGTCAAAGTCCCTTTTTGAAGTCGTAATATATCTGAACTTTAGGTTGGAATTAAATATACTAAGAGATATAAGATAATATAATCACTATATTCTTATTAATATAAAAGCGAGATTGTATATTATGATTAGGTAACTATCATTACCTCTTTTACTCTCTAGTTTTCCCTTTCCGCTTTTCAAAAGTCCCTTCCACTGGCCTTATAATAGTAAGATGAACTTCATTTAATGAAGCGCTCCCCTCGATATAAAATCTCCAAAATGGTGAAAGCTTTCACCTACTCACGATCTCCTGACCCATAATCCTGAAACGGAAACCAGCGAGTGTAAGATTGGCGTCTTCTAATTTTCCTAGTGGTTGAACTCTAATTCTTTAACCTTCGCTCCATATTTGTTTAGTAGGCATAGCAGCTTTCACTCAAGCACAAAACACCCTGGGCTCACCCAGCTCACCTGAGCTGCCTGAGTTACCTGAGAGGTCCCTGAGCAGTTCCCTAAGCAGTCCTTGAGCAAACCTGAGCAACCTGACCAAGACCCACTTGACTGATAAAGGCTAGAAGTTAGTATATGGGGCATTGCAATATCTAGTCAAGTTTTAGCGATTATTCCGAGGAGCTTGAACTAGGACTCTTGTGTAACTTATCGTAATCGAGAATGAGCTACTCCGCCATCTTGTACAAGAAGCCTTTGTAATTCCATAAACCGTTCAAACTTCTTTTTATCCCATACTGTGAATTTTTCAAAATTGTTGATCATTTTCTCGGCAATCATAAGGGGCGTGTCGTAGTAAGATTCAATATTCCTCCGGTCTCCCCGAGCACTTCTCTCCTGGTCCGCACTTTCCATATCGAAAATGACTGCCTCCTGACTACCAACAGCATTTACATCAGCCCCAGCAGTCAACAGCATATTCACAACGTCGATACCATGGTCTCGTTCCACTGCAAGTTGCAATGGACTTTTGCTCACCAAGGAGGGATTTGGGTTCGCTCCTGCTTCGAGCAACAATCTCACGATAGGAGCATAATTTTCATTGTATCGCCCATCATTTTCATGCCGACTCCTCAGAGTTGATGTGAGCACAGTCCAACCATGGTGGCTGAGATTCGGGTCGGCTCCATACCGCAGTAAAGTCGCTACGAGATTCGCATGGCGCATCATTGCCGCCACCTGCAACGGCGGCCCATCAATATCCTCGAAGAATTGGTAATGTTCTATATAGTCATAGGATGGTTGGATCCGACTCTCCAAAATCAACGAGTTAGCGTTTCGGATAAGTACGTAGATCGCGGCATAAAGTGACGGGATTACAGGGCCTTTGCGCCCTCAGCACCCTGGAATTTGATAATTTAGCGATCGAGCCCACTACAAGTCCCTGTAATCCTAGCCTCTGTGCCCTGAAAGGCCGTTACGAGGCGTTGTGAGACATCAGGGGTTATAGCGCTGCTGGCAGAGCAACTATGGCGCTGAGACAACGCTATAGGTGTTAGCGATAGGCTTATGCAGCGAGGCAGCCCCTGTTCTACAGGGGACAAGCCCTAAAAATGTGTGGGATCCCTTGTCAGTGGCTTGTAGCACATTTTCAGGGCAGGAGCCTAAAAGAATAGGGAATTTTTAGACTCTTCAGTGGACGAGCCTGCTAAAAACAGGCCCTGTAGTCAAGTTATAGCGCACCTGCCCTGTAATCCCGTCACTTTATGCCGCGATCTTCGTAGTTCTTCAACCATTGGGTTCAGCTCGAACTTCACGGCCAAGGCTAATGCTACACTTGCTTCGCGACCTGGAAAGGACCGTAATCTGAAGAAGCTGCTGCGTTCTCCCCGATTTGATATAGTATTCTGCTCTTCCCACCATTGGAAGTGGTCGTTCTGCGGATCAAGTAGATTTAACGCTAGTTCAAGTAAATCTCGCGGTATTGAGCCTTCCACTCGCCTGAGATAAAATGCCCACTCCAGCGCCACCTCAATGAGCGGATAATCTTTTCCCGCTTCTTCCCAAAGTTTGTCTTGGTCATCTGGATCATGACTGAAGAACTCTTCGGCAGTGGGAAGATTATGATACGGAAGATTCAGAAGGTAGGTAATGAGTACCCTACTCCAAAGGATATCTCCGTCGTTCGTTGACAGTTTGTAGGCAGCTGCGGTCCGTTCAGTATTCTGTCAAAATACAAGTACTCTTTGACTGAATAGTGGGCGAAGAAAACCCGCCCATGTTCATCGATCCTCGTCAGACAAGTGCAGCTTTCCAACAAATCCATTGGTTCGAGAAGTCGATTGTCCACTGAAAAGGAACATTGGTCGATACAGTCATATGCGGGTTATACGCTTTTTTCGAAATTTGCCGAGATCAGCCCAAACCTCTTTTTTCGTACCTAAAAATACTGTTTTTGCTATAACAGTCCAAACTGACTACCAATTCCACCCCAAAATACCCATTTTGAAGTTATTCGCAATTGTAACTGACTAATCACGTTCCAGAGCCGAAAATCTGGCAAGATACTACCCCGAAAGTATAAAACGACAGCCAAAGCTACAGCTAACGCGATAGCTAATACTATAGCTAAAGCAATAGCTAAAGTAATAGCTACTACCGCAAGGTCCGCCAAGGCAAAGGCTACCAGAATTCGAAATAAAGTAGTATACAAACGAATCCTTCGATCCTCTATCCCTCGATCCCCAACACCTCCAATTACTAGCCCTTCGGAGACTACAGATTCGAATTCAGTAATAGAGCTTATAATAACTCGAGCGGAAAAGACAAAGGAAATTATGAATAAAAGATATAATTATAATCCTATTCCGTTCATTATAAAGGATTATCTTAATTCCCGTAAACCTTATATTAAATACTTACTTATAATTAATTTTAATAGTATTACTAGACCGAAATAGGATTTCTAATAGATATATATATAATATCAGATTAATATATAAATTGAAATAGATTCTAAAATATATTCAAGAAAGTAAAAGGATCTTTTAAATTAGAAAATAGAATATAGGAATAGATTAAATCCTAATTATTAATATATAAATACTATAGGATATTAGAATTTCGAGAAGATATTATTTAAGAGAAAATCTCAAATAATTTAAATAATAATTTATATTCAATATAATATTAAATTCGATTCTAATAAAACTCTATTACTAAAAAAGAAGATAATAAAAATATTAAAGACCGAAAAATATATCTATTTAATTAATATAATTACCAAAGACCTCTTTATTAATTCGAATTCTACTAATTCTAATAGTAATAATTATACTCGAATATTAAAGATTAAACTAATATAATACTTGAAAAAGAAAGTTTAAAAGAGACTCTAAAAGACAAAAACGAAAACAGATCGAATTCAATTAAAAGTATATATAATTATTACTTCTCGATAATAGAATAAATTTAAATTTAAAATAATATCTTTAATAAAGTATTATCTTTACAAGTATAATATTTAATAATAATAGTATTATATATATATAAACCCGGAATACTATAATCTCTATAAAATCTATTAGATATATCTATTAATATTAAAGTATTTTATTATTAGAAAAATAGATTTATAAATATAAATAAAAGAAATTAATAATAATATCTTAAATAGAACTATTAATAATCCTTTATATAATATATAATTGAAATGAATATAAAACAAGAATATAATAATTAAAACGAGATATTAGAATATAATTCCGAATATTATAATTTTGAATCCTTTAATAAACTTTAATATTATATTATCTGGAATATTAATTATCGGGAATTCGAATTATTCTAATATATATATAATATTCTTTTTATAATTTATTAATAATATAGACTCTATAACTAATAATCCCCAATTAAATATTACTTTAAAATAATAAAAAGAGAATATTAATCTTCTAATATATAAAAAACATTAGGATTTTAATAATTTCGAAAATTTATTAAATTAGATAATACTTCTAATATATCTATTAATACTAATTTATTCTTCTTTTATAATTAATAAAAGTATAAATAATTATAATCTTTAGAAAAGTTTTAATAAATACTATTCTAATATAATTAATATATAATATTATTCTTATATTATTCAAATAGTATAATCGAGCCTTCGGTCGATTCAAGAGTCTTTAAATCAAGATTATATTATTTATAAGAGTTTAAATTTAATTATTACGAATATAGTATTTTAGGTCTAGAAGGTATTATAATAGTAAGAAGTACTATAAAGGTCAAAGTATAGTATTCAATAAGATCCAGTTATATTGAGAATACTAAACTAAGGAGAAGAGAAGAGAAGAGAAGTCAATGAGAGAGAAGTGTCTTATATCCTCCCAACACTTGCCCATGCCCTTAGCCTGAGACGTCAGTATTACAGATATCGGTTTCCAGATATCGGTTTCCAGATATCGGTTCCCTTAGCCTGAAACTAATACAATCACAGTTAAACTAATCATATAACGGGCATCCCGACCGTCACAATATCCATTTCGTATCCATTTTCCGTATCCATTTTTTAAAAAATTAAATTATCACGAATAACGGTCCAAATCACGTGTAAACTTTTTTCCTGATAACCCATTGATTAAGCTTAAATTACTAATCAGACGAAATTCATATAAAACACTTAATTAAAACAGAATTCTAAGTATTAAATAAGTGATAGAAATCGACTAGACCCTTAAATTTAAGGCCGCCACACCGATATAACTCCCGTGTATCCATTTCGCACCCATTTTCCGTATCCATTTTTTAAAAAATTAAATTATCACGAATAACAGTCTAAATCACGTGTAATTTTTTCCTCTAATAGCCTATCAATTAGCTCCAAATTACTAATTAAACGGAATCCTTATAATACGACTGATTAAAGTGGTATTTTAAGTCTTAAATAAGTGATTAAAATCGTGATTTTAGTATTCCTATTATATATAATAATATTATTATAACTATACTTTAAAATCTCAATATCGGGTTTAAATTTTTTAAAAATTAGAACTTCCTTAATAATAAGACTAAACACGTGATTTTATTTTTCTTAAATAGACCTAGTTCAGGTTTATAATTTAAATTAGACCAACCTCACGTGATTCATTAAATACTAGTGTATTAAATAAGAATATAATTTTAAACTCGGGAAATTACCCCCTTGGATTTAAGAGCTCTTATTGACTTAAGGGCCTATACTAGGCCCAAATAGGAGATTTATATCACTAATCTTATAAAAACCTTATCTTTTTTTATTAAGACTTTAATGTCCCTTATTAGTAAAAATCCCTATTCTAGTATAGGTGAATTAAGCGAAAATCTAATTTTTAAATCTATTATTTAAAAGTATAATTTTGAATTATATTAAATATAATTACTATTCTAAAAAGTTCCTTATTTTTAATCTTGAATAATATTAAGAACTGATAATATCTTATAATATATAATATAAGATTAGGGATATAATTATTCTCTTTTAGTATAAATATAAACAGGATTTTATAAATACAAAAATAGAGACTATTATATTAATATTTACTTTTTTAAAAGACTTTATAATACTAATAATAGAAACAGATATTGAATATAAGAATATATTAATAGTTAAAGAGAAAGAGAATAATAATATAATAGATTTTGAAAAAGAAAAAGAGATAAAAAAGAAAATATTATCTTGATTAATTAAAGAGAAACTAATTTAAAGATTACTAGTTCCAGAAAGTTATAATAATTTAAAGAGAATATAATAAGAAAAAGTATTAAAAGAGAATTCTTTACTGATATTAATTCAAGTGAATAGTAAACTAATTTCATTTTCTTTAATTTATAAATCTGAACGGGATATAAAGGAATAGTCTAAAGAGTTAATAATATAAATAGAGAATAATAATAAAGAGAATAAATAAATTTCTATTTTATAATTTTATACTTTTCAAATAGAAAATAAATAATAATATATTTCAGGAATCTAAAAATATAATTTTAATCTTGATTAATCTATAATATAGAATATAATTAATTTTTGAACTTATATTATACTAATATACTAATATTAAATAAGAGATTATAAATAGTTTATATAGTAATATTAACATTTTACAAATCGGATAAGTGTGAATAGGACTCGTTTAATAGATTTAAAGTCATATTACTAATTATACTCGGATTTACTAAATCTTATTTCAATATTATAATTATATAAAATACTTCAGAAACTCTTTAAAGATAACTTATATAATTATATATATTTGTTTTATATAATTAATATATTATTCTATTTTAAATAATTAATTAAATAATAATTACTAATCCAATTTCTTAATTTTAAAAACTATAAATACTTTCGATTATTATTTTACTTTTAATCAAGTTTATATCTCTTATTATAATTAATATAAAAGTTATAATTAAATATACTTAAATTTAAATATTAAATATACACGAGGATTAAAGATAATTTCAAGTTCTCGAAAAGTATATAAAATCTTATATTTTACTAATACTTTAATTACTATTAATACAAATCCTTTAATAATTAATATTATAATATAAATCACTTTAAATATATATAGAATTATTTATAAGAATACTAGAATAATATTAACTAAAACTAATTCTCTAAAATCTAGATATATTAGACAATTATCCGATTATATCTCTTTTTAATATTAGTAATATTTATAAACTTATTTTACGAGATTCTCTATCTATAAATATATTAACTAATATATTATTATAAGATATTAAAAAAAGTAATTACCGGGAATAAATCCTTAATATTAATCGGATATTAATTAATATTTATTTAAAAGAAGAAAAGATAATAAAATACTATATTATAATAAAAGAATAAAAATAGAAATAAATAGATATAATAAGGAATATTATAATTAGATATTAACAGAGTATAGTAAATTAGTAAATAATCTAAATTTTATAATTATTATTTAATAAATTAATATTATACTAATAGTTTTTAAAATATTCCCTTATTCTCTTTTTAATATCCTTTCTATAATTCATCTCCCGAATTATCTATTCCAGGAATTACTAAAATCTATTATAATCTACTCTCCTATTCTTATAATAATAATAAATAATAACTTTAAAGTCTCTAAAACTTTTCTCAATTGGATTAAATATAGAATAATATAATAGAAGATATTCGATAGTAATATTATATAAAGTATATATCTCTTCGACTCGGGGATTATAGTATATTAAATAGTTATTTATAATAATAATATTCCGAATATTTATCTCTCTAAAAGGATTACAAATCGGTAAAAGATAAAACTCTAATTATTCCTCGAATAAAATAACTATAATTAATCCCTAAAAAGTAATTATTTAAAAGTAATTATTAAGAGTATATATAAGGAATATAGATTAATATTCTGATTATTTTAATTATTTCTTTATCTATACTTATATATTAATTAATATTCACCTATAATATCTCTTTCCCGTTTTCTCATTCGATATAGATTTATTAATAAAAACGAGTTATTTGCCTTTTTATCTTATCGATTTATTTCTCTATATTTATATTAATTACTTATTCTATTAAAATATAATATAATCGATCCTTTTATATAATAATCTTATTTTCTTATATATATATAATATTTATATTTGGGAAAGTTTAATATTAAAAATATTATATATTTTGTCTATGACTTTATTTTAATAAAGTTCATTATCTTAATCGAGAAGTTATATAATAAAATATATAATCTCTTTATTATAATCTAGTTTAGGTCCTAATATTACTCTTATATTATAATATTCTACTATCTCCATTTCAAGAAGTAAATCGTTTTGTAATTATAAAACTGTATTATATATTATATAATATATCTTTATAATAGTTTTAAGATTAGATTTAGTTACTTGAATAGAACTGATCGCAAATTTTATCGTTTCCCTCTTCTGGGGTTCAAGGTAAGGCGCTATAACTGTAAAATATTAGCTAAAGTATTAATAGTCTTAATTGGATTAAATAATATACGATCAAGAGTAGAATTGATGGTCAGTTTGGGCTGTTGTAGCAAAAACAGTGTTTTTAGGTACGAAAAAAGAGGTTTGGACTGATCTCGGCAAATTTCGAAAAAAGCGTATAACCCGCATATGACTGTATCCACGGCCATGGCTTCAGCAAGCTCATTAATCGTACAATCTTGCACAGAAATTATTTGAAGAGCTTTATGCGCAATAGATTGATTTGATGGAGGTATTTTCGTTAGAATTCTTTCGTAGGTATCCTCGAGGGTTGTGGGGAGTTCCCTTAAGGCCTTCCGAATCTCAGGTCTTGAATTGACTGTCCCTAGGATTTCTAGCTGACAAGCGACCCAGCGAAACCTATCAGTCATCATCTGAAACTCTGTTGTTACGTGGTACAGGTTTCTTGGGACATACATGCCATTTGCGCCTTTGACGAGCGCATCCCGGATATCTCTTTTCAGAGAATCAGGCCAGCGACTCAGTTTGCGATCTATTCGAAGCTCACCTTCGATGTAGACGCGAATATCGCTATCAATATGAGAGTTTGAAAGTGACATGCTTGTACCTATACCGTCGAATGCGTGGTGAAGGTCTCGTTTCTCTCGACTCAAGACGAGGAGGCTGATCTTATCGTAATCTTCATCGCTGGTAAGCTTGATAAGTATGTTCAATAGAAATCTCCACCCGTCACTAAATCGAGGTCGGATTTCACTAAATCGAGGTCGCATAAAATTATACGTCCGGTTTTCGGAACTTGGTGTATAACCCTAGTAAATCGTCAATACTTGAATATCACATATAGTAAAATGTATTTTCATAAATAGTAATATAAATATAATATTTTAAGAATATATTATTTTATATATAATCGAAGAGAAGTAAAGAAATAGAGAAGAATATAACTATTTTACAAATTAGTTCTTCGAATCCGTACTCTCATTCCCTTTATTAATACTATAGTCTAATATTAATATAATATCCTCAAATACTTATATATTTACTAGAATAGTATATTGGAAATCAGTTAATATAATCAGTACCCTGATATTTGGATTATTAGAGAATATATCCTGTATATCAAGTCGCGCTTAAAAGTCTATTTAATATAGTATTATAACTACAGATAGCGAATTAGGAATAAAGTCGTCGATATTCGCAAAACTGTTATCTTCGTCTTCACTACTACCTTGATTACTATCGGAATCCTCTATTATAATAGACTATTCCTGAATCCCTTTAGTGATTAAAGGACTATCGGTATAGGTGTAAAGGACGTAAATGACAGGGTGTTATACAAGTGTTCAAGTGATAAGTGAAGTGTATATATATGAGATATATTTAAAGTTCTCGATTCTATATATTTAAGAAACTAATTGATAGTCCTTTATAACCAGGACCCGTTATATACTTTTATATCCGCAGATTATATAACAGGTTTCCGAAAGTCTTTATTCCCAAATATTATTCCCATAGGCCCGATCCGATATTCTAATAAATATTTACTATATAACCCATATATAACTCCTCACGTGTGGACTATATACTCCTCATATTAATCCCTCCTCTGGACTCTTATCCTCAAGAGACTTTCCAGAGTTAATAAACTCTCCTTCTAGTGATTTTGTAGCGATTAGTCGTGAGACCTCTCTCCCGGTCCTATTATAATTAAGACTCGTAAATTACTCCCTATCTATAATCCTTAATATACTCAAAACCCTAATCTAATCCCATATGACTTTCACTCAAATATATCTTATAGATTTAATAATAGATACTTATTCGATATTATTATTATTAAGAGTATTCTTATTATATATTAATTCTATCTTCTAATTAGTCTATAAATTATATTCTATCTTGAAGTATATTTCCTTTATATACCTATCACGAATTATATAATTAATTTCATCTTTTTATTTACTCGTAAATCCCTTTTTTAGAATTAGAATATTATTCCCATAACCGGAATACTATAATTATAATCACTTATTATCTATCTAATATTATATAAATACTCTTCTTTATTCCCGAATCTCTCTCTTTTCCCTTTCTCAAATATACTTATAATATACTATTTCTTTAATACCTCTTTAAATCTTTTCAAGTCTTTTACTCTTTATCTTATTTCTATTATAGATCCCAATCTTCTTTAATACTAGTTTATATTCTTATACTCTATTAATCCTTTCGCTTTATTATACTATCCTTATTATCTCTATTACTCAAAGTAATTAGAATAAATATCGGACTTAAAATATTATATAAAAGTGACTTATATAATTTATAATTATTATACTATTCTTTATAAGTATTATTAACCTATAGATTCTTTATTTCCAAATTTGACTTTATTACTAATTCTTATAGATTCCTTAAAAGACTATTATATACTTGAACTATTTACTAAATACTTATAATAATACTCTTTATATACCAATTCACTCTTTATAATACCAGTCCGTTTAAGAGAATCTTATCTAATACTAATATAATTATACTTATTATATAAAGACTATTATTTATACTAATTATATTTCCAATATTATAAAGAGTATAAATAGGATAATACTTACTAGTTTATTCTAAATATAATCTATTCTAGATAGTATTCTAAATATTTTTTATTATTAAATAAATCTCTATTATTCTATAATCCGTTTATATTAATTTATCTCTCTAGAATAATCTGTCTTTTATTTTTTATAATAATCCTGATTATACTAATAATAATAATCTCAATAATAATCTTCCAAATCTCAATAATCAATTCGATTCTTTTCCTAAAAGTTATAATAGTTATATAATTAGAAGCGATCGAAGTATATTAATTATTCCTGAATTAAACTCATCTAGTAATCCCTTATACTCTCGTAACGATTCTTCTATTAGGGATTATAATTATATTAATTCTCGAGACAATTCTATAATTAATAATCTATTATATTCTAGTCTTAATTCTAGTAATAATAATAATAATATTTTTAATATTAATAATTCTAGTATTTAATAATAATAATAAAGAATTCGTTTTTCGAGAATATCTAATTACTTCTTATATAACTTATAGATTATAATAGTTTTCTATATAGATTTATTAATTCAAGTATTATTTTTATTCTTTTATCTTATTATATAAATAGTATTATATTCTAAATTTATATATTCTTATAATTTATCTAATATATTCTTTAAATTATCTATCGGTTTCTATATATTCTTTACTAGCAAATATCCCTTTTAATAAACGAGATATTCCTTTCCTTTTCTTTCTTTTTAATAAGTAAATATAGACTTTATCTCGAATTCTTTTTCTTTTTCTTTATTAATCTCTATAATATCTAATTCCACAATTATATCTATCCGGGAATACTATAATTCTAAAAGAGATATATAGAATATATTATAGATTTTATATAAAAGTAATAATACCTTTAAATAATAGATTTATACCTTTAAATAATAGATTTAAAGATTAGATTTTCATTGAGTATACTCCTCTAGAATAGGGGTTTTTACTAATAAGGGACACTAAAGTCTTAATAAAAAAAGATAAGGTTTCTGTAAGATTAGTGACGTGAATCTCCTATTTGGGCCTAGTATAGGCCCTTAAGCCAATAAGAGTTCTTAAATCCAAGGGGATAATTTCCTGAACTTAAAAGTATATTCTTATTTAATACACTAGTACTCAATAAGTCACGTGAGGTTAGTCTAATTTAAATTATAGACCTGAACTAGACCTATTAAGGAAAAATAAAATCACGTATTTAGTCTTATTATTAAGGAAGTTCTAATTTTTTAAAAATTTAAACCCGATATTGAGATTTTGAAATATAGTTATAATAATATTATTATATAGAGTAGGAATACCAAAATTATAATTTTCACTACTTATTTAAGACTTAGAATACTGCCTTAATGAACGGCACTATAAGGATTCCTTTTAACTAGTAATTTGGAGCTAATTAATAGACTACTAGGGAAAAAAATTACACGTGATTCAGACCATTATTCGTGATGATTTAATTTTTAAAAAAATGGATGCGGAAAATGGATGCGAAATGGGTATACAGGAGTTGTGTAGGTGCGGCGGCCTTAAATTTAAGGGTCTTCACGATTTGTACCACTTATTTAACACTTAAAATGCCGCATTAATTAAGTGTTTTATATGGATTTCATTTGACTAGTAATTTGGGCCTAGTTAATGGGTTGTTAGGAAAAAAATTTGCACGTGATTCGGACTGTTATTCGTGATAATTTATTTTTTTTAAAAATGGGTGCCGAAAATGGATACGAAATGGATACGAAATGGGTGCACGGGAGTTGTGTAGGTGCGGCGGCCTTAAATTTAAGGGTTTTCACGATTTGTACCACTTATTTAACACTTAAAATACCGTATTAATTAAGTGCTTTATATGGATTTCGTTTGACTAGTAATTTAAGCCTAGTTAATGGGCTACTAGGGGAAAAAATTACACGTGATTTAGACCATTATTCGTGATAATTTAATTTTTTTAAAAATGGGTGCGGAAAATGAATACGAAATGGGTATACAGGAGTTATATAAGTGCGGCGGCCTTAAATTTAAGGTTCTTCACGATTTGTATCACTTATTTAATACTTAAAATACCGCCTTAATAAACGGCACTTTAAGGATTCCTTTTAACTAGTAATTTGGAGCTAATTGATAGGCTATTAGGAAAATAAATTATATGTGATTTAGACTATTATTCGTGATAATTTAATTTTTTAAAAAATGGATACGGAAAATGGATACGAAATGGAATGCGAAATGGGTATACGAGAGTTATATAGGTGCGGTGGCCTTAAATTTAAGAGTCTTTACGATTTTCACTATTTGTTTAATACTTAAAATATCACTTTAATTAAGTGTCTTACGGGAATTTCGTTTGACTAGTGATTTAGGTCTAGTTAATAAGTTATTAAGAAAAAAGTTTATATGTAATTTGGACTTTTATTTGTGATAATTTAATTTTTTAAAAAATGGATACGGAAAATGGATATAAAATGGATACGAAATGGATATACAATGAGTTATATAAGTGTGACGGCCTTAAATTTAAGGGTCTTTACGATTTCTATTACTTATTTAATACTTAAAATGTCGTATTATTATATGCCTTATATGGATTTCGTTTGACTAGTAATTTAGGCCTAGTTAATAGATTATTAGGAAAAAAGTTTATACGCGATTCGGACTATTATTCGTGATAATTTAATTTTTTAAAAAATGGATGCGGAAAATGAATACGAAATGAGTGCGAAATGGTATACGAGAGTTATATATATATAGCGGCCTTAAATTTAAGAGTCTTTTCGATTTTCACTATTTATTTAATACTTAAAATACCGGATTAATTAAGTGCTTTGTATAGATTTCGTTTAACTAGTAATTTAGGTCTAGTTAATAGATTATTAGGAAAAAAGTTTATATATAATTTGAATTATTATTCGTAATGATTTAATTTTTTAAAAAATGAATATAGAAAATGAATACGAAATGGATATACGAGAATAATATAAGTGTAATGACTTTAAATTTAAGAGTCTTTACGATTTCTATTATTTATTTAATACTTAAAATACTATATTAATTAAATGTCTTATATAGATTTTATTTGACTAGTAATTTAGGTCTAGTTAATAGGTTATTAAGAAAAAAGTTTATATATAGTTCGGACTTTTATTTATAATAATTTAATTATTAAAAAAATGAGTGCGGAAAATAAATACGAAATATATAATAATATATATTATATACTTGTTATATTACTAGTTTCAGACTAAGGATCCGATATCTAGTAATATGATAATATCTTAAATTAAGGGAATAGGTTTTAGGCTTATAGTTTAAGAACTTCTCTTCCTTTAATCTTCTCTTCTCTTCTTAACTTTAAGTTTTAGTTAGACCTTGAAATTGAGATCTTTGACTTATAATCTCTATTCCATTCCTGTTATTATAAAATAAATACGAAATAGTATACGGGAATTATATATATATAATAATCTTAAATTTAAAGGTTTTAATAATTTCTATTACTTATTTAATATTTAGAATACTGTATTAATTAAATGCCTTATATAGATTTTATTTAACTAATAATTTAGATCTAATTAATAGATTATTAAGAAAAAAAATTATATATAATTTTAATTATTATTTATAATAATATAATTTTTTAAAAAATAGATATAGAAAATAAATATAAAATGAATATAAAATAGTATACCGGAATTATATAAATATTATAATAGAATAATCTATTATAATATAATTATTATAATAAAAAAAAGCAAAACGTGAATAAATTATTTAAAGAGAGAAGTGCGAGACTAGTAAAGACACGACTTTATATACTCGCTCGTTACGCTCACGTGACGCCAGCACGTGACCACGTATAGCTACACTCTGCAAATTACCAAAACCACTCATTTTTAATATAATAAAGTCTATTCTATTATAGTATAATAGTCTTAAATTTAAGAGTCTTTATAATAATAAAAATAGAATAGAGATTATAAATTAATAATTTCAATTTCAAGATCTAATTAAAATTTAAAATTAAGGAGAAAAGAGAAGATTAAAGAAAAAGAAGTTTTTAAACTATAAGTCTAAAATCTATT